>JAYESA010000015.1:158499939-158856430 GCA_036927795.1 Iris macrosiphon
GTTTTCATTGTGTTTATCTCCTCCTTATTTTTTAGGAGCTTTGACTATTTTAATAAAAATTTTTTTAGAAAATAAACTATCAGTTACCACAAAAAAAATTTGAAAAAAAATTAAAAACCTATTGATTTTTTTTTAAACTTTTGATTAATATCTAATCAATTTTATCTTTTTCTACTGCAAAAAAAAAATTCTTGAAGGTTGCCATAAATATTTATTGAGAAAGTTCCAGTAATACAATAATTTATGGGTAAACAATTTCATTCACAATTGGTATTCATGGAATGCAACATTAACATTGATGATCTACAAGTCAGCCTTTAGTTTGTTCTAATCATAAATTTGGCACACAATATGAATATCTTGTTTAACTAGTTTATAATGATCCATATGGTAACTAACTTTTTTTAGTTTTTTCTTTCTTTCTTTCAATGTTTCTGTATAGCTAAAATATTTGTTTTAACTTTTTTTTTTTGTCAATTTTGTTTCAATTTTTTTTTGTTCTTCCTTTCTTTCTTTCCTTTTTTCCTTCTAGTGTTTTCATTTAGCTAGTTTTCTTTCCTTTCTTTTCTTTTGATATTGGCTTTGCAATTCATATCTGCCAAGTTTTTTTTTTTTATTTCTTTCGATGTTTTCGTTTAGCTAGACTAATTAAAACAAATATTATGTTTTCATTTAGCTAGCTTGATCGATATCGAAATTTTTGAATCTTTCGTTTAGCTAGTTTGTACAGAAAACTAATTTGTATGTGCAAATTTGTTTACAAGATAAGCTTAACAAAGTTAACAAAAAGAATATAGGAGTAACTGGGAAAAAATTTTACAAGATAAACTTAATAAAGTCAAGAAAAAACAAAAAAGAGAGTGAATAAAAATAAAAATAAAAATAAAAATAACATGTTGGATAGAAGTAAATATAGAAACCTAGATATTTTGATTGTTGCTATTAAAATAAATTCATTTTGATACCAAACCTCTTTGACACAGAATAGAAGTAAAAGTAACCTAAACAAGAACTTTGTAGTATTATACTGGTTGAGATTGGAGAGAACAATCTCTCAATCAATCTCTCAATCATGGCTGCTGCCCTCTCCTTCGCGCCTCTCCCTTCCCCCTCGCTCCGCAGCCGTCGTCGTCGCCACCTCCCCCCTCCCCTCCTATCCGTCTCCGCCTCCTCTTCCAGCACCACCAGATCCCGGCAGCTGCTCCGAGTATCGCCAAGGAAATCCCCGAACTACCCCCAGGACACCGTAGCCGTGGTCCCCGATCCCCGTCCGTGGGCCCGGGGCTTCGCCGAGCTCAACCGCGACGACGACGACGACGAGGAGGAGGAGGAGGAAGAGGAGGACGAGGACGACCGGAGCTTGGATCTGCTCGCGAGGTTCCTCCACAACTTGTTCAGGAAGATCTCCCGCCGCGCTCGGAAGCAGGCCCGCTCGCTCCTCCCCCCTTCAATCCCCACCAAATTGGTACAAAAAATACGGCCCATTTTGGCTGTCCCGGTGTATTTTTCGTGTGTCCGTGTCGTGTCCGACACGACGGCGTATCTGTGCTGCCTAGGGAATTGATTTTTTTACTTTTTTTGGAACAGGTGGGGTTCTCGGTGAACGGCGTTCTGGTTCTAGGCTTCTTGTGGATTCTCAAGGCATTTCTTGAGGTATTTTCTCTTATATTTCGAGCTCATATTTTTTTTTTTTTTGGGTGTGTTATAGAACATATATTATAATTTGACGATTTAATAGTAGAGTTAAAGCATGTGACAACATGTTACAAACTAGGAAGCATGGGAACACTACGGAAACCAGTGCGGGATTGTGTCGAACAAGACGCAAATACACACTATAATATGCTAGGACACTCCTGTCTGGGTTGCTGTGTCCATATCGTATCGTAATCTGGTCCATGTAATATAGGTTACGTAGAATGTTGCATACTACATTACTGTTTGTTAGGAATGATGGAAAAGTGGAAGAAAGGAAACAAAGTAGGGATGTATTTTCCTTCCATATGGAAAGGAAATATCATTTCCTTCCTTTTTTGTTTGGTAGAAGGGATGGAAAATAGAAGACATGCAGTTTCCTTTATTTGGTATGGAAGAAAAAGTGGAAGGAAGGAAAAAAAGAAGACGACTTTACCAATTATAACCTTAACTAAAAACATTTATTTATCATTTGACTTCATTGAATAATTTTTAAATAATATAATTCCTATGGGTATAATTGTTAATTAGTATAAGCCATAACTTTTCGTTCCACTTTTCCTTCCATTTTTGGAGGGATTGAATTTTTTATGTTAGGATGGAAATGTAATCCCTTCCACTTTTTCTTCATATACCAAACAAGAGAAAATGTATCATTCCCTTCCATTTTCCTTCCTCCCACTTTTCCTTACCATATTGCAAGTAAGAGTCTTCACGGCTTACCTTGGTTTTTATTTGCTTTAAGTTGCTTTACTGTTTGAAATCCTACAACAATCTCTTGGAAGAAAATGATGAACTTCTTCTTTGTCTCGAGGCAAGCTATCTGTTCTTTACGTGGACAACTTTGTGGCGTTTGTCTTCAGTGGAGAAAGTGAGATTGAAAGCCATTGCTTTTTAGTTGTCGTTCCTCGATTGCATGCACGGAAACAGACACCAAAAGTCTTTAATCTACTAAGAATACTAACCGGTAACCATCAATTGGATAGGCTTGTTAATTTTTTAGCAGCAACATCCACAACGTATAGGTTACCTTTTCATATCGTAGATATAATCAAACAAACTCAAGGAATATCTATGCTGAAAAGCTATGTTGCAAGAATACTCCTCGGGAGCACCGTACCCGTGCCTGTTTGTGTATCTGATATTTATTGGGCATGATAATTCTTTGACAATTGACACTCTTGTTAGATATGACTCACATATGTCTAGGTTCCAAAGAGAGACAAAAAACATAGTTGAAAGTAATTTTGACATATTGTGATCATGTTAAACATAATTGAGATATGAGAAAGTGACATTTCTTTGCATTGAATCCTTTATAGAACATTTTGGAACCTAGTTACTATCTAGTAAGTAAAGATATTATTAAAGATGTAATATAAATATAAAATGGTTTCATGTGTATATATTATCCATGTCGTACTCATGTCCCAAATATTTCAAATATGTCGTATTACGAATACATATCGTGTCCGTATTTGTATCCGAATCTGTGTCCGTATCTATGCAACCTAGCTGAAAAGGGAGTCAACTTTGAATTCCTAATACACTGGAGCATTTTCTCTTTGGGCATGGTATGTATGCTTTCTAAGAAGGGAACTTGGTGAGATTAGGATTATCGTGTTAAAGGTTGACAATGAGAATAAAAGAAACAAAGATAAGGGCTTGTACCTTCTCTCTTTGGAACATGGCTTGTGGGCTTAACACCCATGATTTTAGGGATTCTCACCCAAGTATGTTGCATTCACAATTCACTCAATCTTGAGAAACTGTAATTTTCTTTCATAGATTCATTATTTTATAGAGACCCTTATCGAAAAGTTCCACTCAAATTAGACTAAATTCCTAATACAAGTATGATCTCAAATTAAATTGGTTAATATCGAACAAGTAGGATTCCCAAATAGGAAACAAATTCTAAAGTAAATACCTTCCTAACCTACTTGATTCAACTTGCATGACTACACTAATCCCAAGGTAACCCAATTGAGCTCAACTATTATATAAAATCATTAACACCTAATTTCAATAAAAATAAGGACCTGTTATATTTCTGGACTTGGAAGTAAACACCTTCTACTCAATAAAAGATGGATACTTCATCTCTTCCAATGTGAACTTTTAAACATACATTAAAGGGAATGTACAAACTAGTGTTTTTATCTGGAAGTTTAGCAATGTGCCCAATTAATAGCTCTCACAGCTAGGAAAGAATGATAGAGACGACTCTTGAGTATTAGAACTTCTAAAGATACATCAGCATTGTAAATGACCTGCATAGGAGCAACAACATACACAATTACGAACATCCTTGCCCTCGCATGGTAGCCGAGAAAGTGGGGAAGGCGACAAAGTATCCCGTTAGCACGATAATTCAATTATTAGCTCTCGCAGCAAGGAAGCGAAGACAAATGCTCATTTTCTTGACATTAATTGCAATCCTGTTAGAATTTTGAAATATACATCAGCATTGTAAATGACCGTCCTAGGAAGAAGAACATATAAATCTTCGTTGACATCCTTATCGTTACATGGTAGCATAGAAAGTGGGTAAGTCTATCCTCTTCTGTAATCATCATAAGAGTCGAGATCAAGAAGCATCAAACATATTGTGGACGAGATGGGTCTGATAGATCATTGTGGTAGATGAATGGTTAAAGGTTGTACCATTGTCTTCTTGTCTTGTAGTGGAATTTGCAAAGATAACTTTTTTAGTCTTATAAGAAAAAGTAAGTTTGGTCCTCCAACCAGTTTCTTTGAAATAACCATGATAAAAGATCAAGAATGGTAGGAGGCTCACAACCAACCATCTTACTAACTGACTTTCAAGTAGTTCATCTTTCAGTAATTTATAGAAATTTGTAAATACCCAGTTCCAAGGTCATTATACCATAACCAAAAGGATCAAATCTTCTAGCATACTACTAACTGACTTTCAAGTAGTTCATCTTTCACTAATTTATAGAAATTTGTAAATACCCAGTTCGAAGGTCATTATACCATAACCAAAAGGATCAATTCACCGTCCATGCTGCTGTGATTGGTCTGACTTATTGTGACCTTTACTGTCAATATTTTCCAATACATGATACTTATGTGACCTTTGTTGTGAATGCATGATACATATCTTCCAAAGCATAGGTTACAACCTGTACATGATTTGGGGAAATAGCCCATTAAGTTTATAACTACATCCATGTTCGTTAATGCTTGCTTTTAATTTAAATTTAATATTATATGAGTGTTTCACTTTGAATGCACTATATGTAGCAGTAGGGATGCTCTAATACATTGTACATTTATTATGCATGTTTGAACAATTGAGTTTTGGACATGAATGCTAACCATATAAGCTTTGAGTTGGGTACAGGTCCTCATCACAAAGACAGTACACTATCTGTTCAACATAAAATTTGGATGGGTCCAAATCTGGTCTGCACCGCTTTATTGTATCCTCCCACAATTTATACAAAAAAATAAATAAAGTGTCATAATCCGTAATTACAGATCTAATTTTCATTTTTTGCATTAGGACTGGATCAGGGTACTAGTCTGATAGGATTTCTATGGACAGGGTACAAGTTGGATAGGATCTCTATGGACCCGGTGTTTGTTATTTAATATCAAAACGAGAACTGGGAGAACTAGATTTGATTTAACAAACTAAGAAAGTACAAAGAAGAGTCCTAGGAGACAATCTAAGTACAAATTTGTTTTCTGGGGGATGACGATGGAGGGTTAGGAGTGTAGCAACTCTCTTTACTCCGTGGACGATCCGATGCAGAAGCTCTTCTCTCTCCCTTGAGTGTTGATTCGCAGATAGCCAGCCAGCCCGCTTTTGGTTTGGTCTCTCTCTGAAGCAGAAAAAGCCTACATTTAGAACGTTCGAGTTGCTCCTATTTATAGCCATCGTGCTGATGGGCTATGGGTGCCGCATAGGCCTCCGTTTGGTGGCCGCATAAGGCTCCTTCAACAGAATGCGGTTGCAACTGTTGCCGCATGCCATGCTATGTGTCTTCTCCTAACAGAAATGAGTTACAACTGTGCACAAGAATTCGGGCTCCAGCTGTCACGTGGACATTTGTTAAGATTTTTATTGTTGCTGAATATCTGGATGGTTTTCATCTATTGTAGGCGTGACTTGGTTGGAGAGAATCACTCAGTTACAACAGCAAGATTTGGTCGATGTGGAATCTGGGACACGTGTGGCCAAAGACGCACGGGACGTATGGAGTCTGGAACGCGTAGGGCCAGAGACGCATGGACCGCATGGAGTCTCGAACGCACGGGCCTGAGCCGCATGAGACGCATGGAGTCTGGAACGCATGAGCCAAAACCGCATGAGACGCATGGAGCCAGAGACGCATGGACCGCATGGAGTCTGGGACGCATGGGCCAAAAACGCATGGAACGTATGGAGTCTGGAACGAATTGGGCCAGAGACGCATGAAACGCATGAAGTCTGGAACGCATTGGGCCAGAGATGCATGAATTTTTGTCGTATTCTGCATTCGTTGCGTTTGAACAGCTGTATACTGCCAAAAGTAATTATGACGAAGCCGTCAGCCCAGATTCCCATCCTCGGTGCATGATTCGAGGCGGCCATGATGACTTCCTGTTTTGTCAGAGTCATAAATGCTCTGATGTGACCGTAGGTACGATGCGTCAAAGGGTGACATGCATCTCGGGACGTCATGTATCCGAGGGTGTTATGCGTCCACTACACTTATGCGTCTTTTGCTTATTTGTTGACTGTAAACTGGAGCGCATAGAGATTTTTCATGCTTCTATAAGATCCCCTTCAAAGTTTTCAGACTTGGCTAAGTATGGAATACTTTGAATAAGAAGCATGAAATCAGCACGCAATCATTGTCCGTCTCCTTCTGCTTGACGTTTGTATTCTTTCCTTTTTTTGTTTTAATGAAAGGAGAAATTACTTTCATCGTTGTTGTGATATTTGGGGTGCTAATACTAGAGGTGAAATGGTCGTAGCACAATATCGTAGCTTTTTAAGGATATCCCGCTGGGGAATCTCCGGTGGACTTATTACTTCTTGCGCACTAGGGTGCAAGTAATAAGTTCAAAATAGGCCCTGCCAGAGGTGGCAAGTTTGATAGACTTAACACCATTGGCGTACTTAAATTTAAGTACAGGCGATAAGTTGAGACGATGATCGATATCAGAGGTACTAGGGACGTGATGATTGATATCCAACTCGAAAGGTTTGCTCAGAGGTACGAAGGACATGGCAAACTCTGCTGGAAAATTTTTGGGTGGACTTATTATTTGTTGCGCATGTTGAGTGCAAACAATAAGTTCGAAAACAATCCCTATCAGAGGTAATATGCACGTGATAGGTTTTGTGGATAGTAAGGATATCCCGTTGGGGATTTTTTTGTGGACCTATTATCCTGTTGCGCACTTTGGGTGCGAGTAATAGATTCAAAATAAACCCTATCAGAGATAGGTTTTGTGGATTGTAAGGACATCCCGCTGGGGGATTTTGGTGGATCTATTACCCTTTTGCGCACTTTGGAGTAAAAGTAATATATTCGAAACAAACCCTATCAGAGGTAATATGGACGTGATATGTTTTGTGGACCCAATACTTTTTGCGCACGTTAGTGTAAGTAATAGGTTTGAGACAAGCCCTGCCAGAGGTAATATGGACGTGACAGTTTTTGTGGACTTAACACCGCGGACATACTCCAGATTGGATACGGGTGATAAGTTGGAAGACAATCGATATCAGAGGTAATATGGACGTGATGATCGATGGTCAAGGCCAGAAAGTTTGCTCAGAGATAATATGGACATGGCAGACTCTTGGGTTGTGGACTTATTATCCATGACGTACCTTAAGTACGGATAATAAGCTGAAACGACTAGCACTATCAGGGGTTATGTGAACGTGATAGCAGCAAAGTCGAAGCGCGGAACTTTACTCAGAGGTGATATGGACATGGAAAAGTTCTGGAAATATCTTACTCAGAGGTAATGTGGACATGGTGAGATATGATTCTGTGGGGATAGTGGAGAGACGTAGTTCAGAGGTAATATGAACATGAACTGATTTTTTTTTGCTGGGGCAAAAGGAAAGTAGTTATGAGAAAATGCGGACTTGAACTATTCGTTTTCATTGCGGGCATCCCACTGGAGGATTTTTGGTGGACCTATTACTTTTTGTGCACGAGAGTGCAAGTAATAAGTTCGAGATGAAACCCTATTATAGGTAATAGGGTCATGACAGTTTTTGTGGACTTAACACCGCTGGTGTACCTTGGTGAGTACGGATGATAAGTGAGGATGACAACCGATATCAGAGGTAATATGGACGTGATGATCGATAGCCAAAAACCGGGAGGTTTTGCTCAGAGGTCACTTGGACATGGCAAACTCAGCCGGGGAGAAATGTTAGGACAGCAGTTCAGAGGTAATATAGACGTGAACCAATGTCCGAAAAACTCATTGGGAGTGATTTGTTGAGTGTGGTCTATCCGATCATGAAGACAGACCTGAGGGTTGCTCCGCTGTGGAGATTGGTGGGACGATAGCTCAGAGACAATATGAATATGACTAGCGTCTAACGAGATTGGTTTTTGAGTGGTCACTGCGGGAGTGTGCGAGTGGACCTGAGGACTGCTCCGCTGGGGAGATTTTGAGAATCCGTCATCCGTTGCGTATCCGGGACTCCCGGATACAGACGATGGAAAAATGTTGCACATAGGCACTTGTTGGGATGAAGAACCAGGAGTTGACTTGCACCTCTAGGTTGTCCCGCTGGGGATGAGGGGAGTACAAGTCTAGTTTAGACGTAGTACTTTCTTTTAGGAACTTGTCGTTGATAGGCATCATGAGTAAGTCGCCGTTGCGTTTTCCTAGCCGGTATGCGCCGTTGGGAAACACGGTTTCCATAATGAACGGACCCTCCTATTTAGGTTGGAATTTGTCTGCCGTCTTGTAAGTCATGGCGTGTGCAAGCATCTCCGTATCCTAGTCCTCTGCGAGTGCTGTTGTAAAAACTGTCGGATTGTAAAGGAATACGTCGTCCTTTACCAAAGTTCAGGCCTTCAGTTTTTTGGAGGTCGTATCCCATCTTTGACATGAGACAGAGTGATTGTTGGATGTAATGATGGAACTGGGACATCTCATCATTTGTTGCGTTGAATACTGTTGATGACTCAACCTGCGTCGAATAAGGAGCTCTGTGCACAGGAACACGAGGGAGTTGACTGAGTTGTGCGCGTAGGATCACTGCCGCGTGCGCATATCTACCAGGTCGAGGACCATCGCTTGCTGCATTTTTTTGTATATTGCGCAGAAGAACACTGTCTATTGCCCGCAAGGATTTGTTACGACGAGAAGTACTATCGTGTACACATGAAGAGTAATACGTCATTGCGCTGAAGACTTGCTCGGATGCGTACAATGGAGTCATGCGAGACTTAGCTTTTGTGCACGGGGAGACTTGTCGAGCTGTGCTGAGCATCCGAAGTCTACAATTGGTGCTTTATAAGGAAATGATCCTGCGGTCCGGCCTGCATTGCTTCCCCTTTAACCTGGTCGTTGAAGGTGCTATTTGTTGTGCCAGCCTTTGAGCAGTGACCTCACCTCTTGGGGTGGTAAGCGATACCAAGCCTGCTACTCGGTTGCGAGCTGGTGGGAGGTTGACGACCTCCCTGGTTGCCTGGGCTGGGGCCACTCCGTCTTAGGCTTCCGTCGGTAGGAAGTTGTCAAATTGGAGGGATACTATGTTCGCCATGGCCATCTTATCCTCGAAGTCGAGGGTGAGCTCATTGGCATTGATCAATTATTGGATACATTTCTTCAACACAGAGCAGTCTCTGGTTGGATGATGAATGTACCAATGAAAGAGGCAATATTTTGGGTTATCGAACTTGTCAGCCTCTTCAGGGCACCTGATGTTGGGTAGCCGAAGTTTGTTTCCCTTCATCAGTATGTTGAAGATCTCAATGATGTCGTCGTCATTGAAGGCGAAAGTCCCCTTTGGCTTTGGGGATTCCAATACCTGAGTCGTACGGTCCCCCGGGGAGACTGGTAGTTTTGCATCATTTTCGGACTTGGAGGGAGTTCTACCCCCGGTTTTGGATGCTGCTCTCTCTCGTCGAGGGAGTCTACCCCCAGACGTGTCATTGTCTGGTTCTTGGGAATCACTGTCCTTACCGCATGACGGGTTTGCGTGGATCACCAGGAGATTGCTACTCCCGGCTTGCAGAGTTACTACGGGCCCTGAGGGTGGCAGGACCATGTTTGCCTTGATCTCCAGTATTGCCTGGGCCATAGTCTGCATTGTGGCACTCATGGTGTGCATCATTGCCTCAAGAGCATCGAGACGTTGGCGATCGCCGAGCCCTTCCGTCTTCGGTTCCTGAGTCGCACTGTTTTTAGGGAAGACGGGCATGGTTGCATCGTCTTCAGACTCAAAGGAGATGCTACTCCCAGCTCCAGATGACGCTCTGGCTATTCGAGGGTGATTACCCCCAAATATGTCATTGTTTGTTCCTTGGGAGTTACAGTCTTCAGGGGAGGTATATATCATCGCACCATCTTCCGATTCTGGAGGATTGCTACCCCCAGCCCTAGATGCTCTAGGGAACCCGGCATCTGACCCTTGAGATTCACTATCCCCTCGGAACGCCTAGTTGTCGCGTAGGTCCAGGGGGACAATACCCCCAGCTTGGGCCACCCCAGAGGTTCCGAGGAAAAACGACCCCCAGGGGCTGACAACTTCTTCCTTGAGCGGATGCCTTGGAAGACGCCTTTCGCAGGTACCGTCATCAGCCTTACGGATAATCGCCTTCGCGATGCAGTGGTAGAGAGCGTCGGACTTGAGGTGTTTGATTGGCTTCTTCCCTTGGCGGCAGAAAGCTTTCCAGTTGAGTAGCATGATGCGAATGACAACTCCTCGTCTGATACTTGTATCTGATTTTCGGGTTGCTGCCGGGTAGGTGCTTTCCGGTGCAGTCGCTGGAAGGCCGACTGCCTGTCTGTGAGTACTGCTGCTTTATTGCAACAACAGTTGATAATGATGTTGGCACAGGTGTGCCTCGGAGAGGGCACGTCGCACGCCGCAATTGTTTTTCTTGCTTTGCGTTTGTGAGTAATCATGTCACGCAAATCATGCGAATGATGTTTTACCTTTGCATCCTCTTTGTGAGTCCGGGTATCCTGGGCACATGGATACGCTGGCGCTGTGTTTGCTCCCTGGCCTAGGGTTCGTACACGAACTTGCCCCGAGGAACCGGTGGAAGACTTTTGAGACTGACCCTGTACATTAGTCCCTGTGGGCTGGACACATGGGTCAGTCCTGTAAAACTTTCCGTCAGAGACTCGCGTAATAACTAGCGATGCCTGTTGGCGGTCGGTCATATGAGCGGTTGCTTGAGTTTGACGTGCTCGCACTGCTCTGGATTTCTTCAGCTTAGCTACCGCAGGCACGTAGTATGAAGAGTCAAGCTTTGGGTTTTCACCATTCTCAGTGGGTCACATAGGATATGCGTCGCATGAGATACGGTCGAAAACCGAGGTTCTTTTGCTATTGGGGCCGGATGCGGCCTGCTGTCTGCAGTTGTGAGTCGATGCCGCATGGGTAGTCTTATGCGGCCTCCTCCTTGGCCGCATAGAAGCTGTCTCAACACCAAGACGTCTGGTATCGTAGTGTTTTCCTCTGCCAGAGTCTGGTGCTGAACAGTCTCTGCGTCAGCCCGGGATGTTGCATAGATGTGGACGTTATTGGTGTTCGTCCGACGACCGTCATGGGCAACAGAGTGAGAGGCTGGAAGCATCTGCTCCGCAGCTGGGTGGGGCACAGCGGCCTTGGCCACCCATGTTTTGCGGGTCTTCGAGTGGGGAGCACTCTTTTGGCTGGAAGAGGCTGTCGCATAGACAGTGGTTGGGCGAGGCTCAGAGGCCTTTGCCACCCACGTCATGCGGGTCTTCTTGGGCTTTGCTTGCCTCGGAGAAGGACTCGCGCTGTCTGTGGAGAGCATGTCCTCGAACACTTGCTGGTCGAAGCGGACCACTAGCATCTTTTGTGTCGAGCCGAGCTTGGCCGCATCGGACTGCCTCACCGACTTCTCAACAGAGTAGAAGGAAGTCCCCAGCAGAGTCGCCACCGTGTTTGCCATTTAATATCAAAACGAGAACTGGAAGAACTAGATTTGATTTAACAAACTAAGAAAGTACAAATAAGAGCCATAGGAGACAATCTAAGTACAAATTTGTTTTCTGGGGGGTGACGATGGAGGGTTAGGAGTGTAGCAACTATCTTTACTCCGTGGACGATCCGATGCAGAAGCTCCTCTCCCACTTGAGTGTTGATTCGCAGATAGCCAGCCAGCCCGCTTTTGGCTCGGTCTCTCTCTGAAGCAGAAAAAGTCCACCTTTAGAACGTTCGAGTTGCTCCTATTTATAGCCATCGTGCTGATGGGCTATGGGTGCCGCATAGGCCTCTGTTTGGTGGCCGCATAAGGCTCCTTCAACAGAATGCGGTTGCAACTGTTGCCGCATGCCATGCCACGTGTCTTCTCCTAACAGAAAGGAGTTACAACTGTGCACAAGAATCCGGACTTCAGCTGTCACGTGGACATTTGTTAAGATTTTATTGTTGCTGAATATCTGGATGGTTCTCATCTGTTGTAGGCGCGACTTGGTTGGAGAGAATCACTCAGTTGCAACAGCAAGATTTGGTCGATATGGAATCTAGGACATGTGTGGCCAAAGACGCACGGGATGCATGGAGTATGGAACGCGTAAGGCCAGAGACGCATGGACCGCATGGAGTCTGGAACGCACGGGCCCGAGCCGCATGTGACCCATGGAGTCTGGAACGCATGGGCCAGAGCCGCATGTGACCCATGGAGTCTGGAACGCATGGACCAAAAACGCATGGAACGCAGGGAGTCTGGAATGCATTGGGCCAAAGACGCATGGAATGCATGGAGTCTGGAACGCATTGGGCCAGAGACGCATAGATTTTTGTCGTCTTCTGCATTCGTTGCGTTTGAACAGCTGTATACTGCCAAAAGTAATTATGACAAAGCCGTCATCCCAGATTCCAATTCTTGGTGCAGGATTCGAGATGGTCAGGATGACTGTCTGTTTTGTCAGAGTTATAAATGCTCTGATGTGATTGTAGGGACGATGCGTCAAAGGGCGGCATGCGTCTCGGGACGTCATGTATCCGAGGGTGTTATGCGTCCACCACACTTATGCGTCTCTTGCTTATTTGTTGACTGTAAACTGGAGCGCATGGAGAGATTTTTCATGCTTCTACACCCAAACCCTATCTTTTTATGAGGATTTGGTCTACTTTTGGTGCCGGAACGCCAAAGCCGAATCCACATCCGGTTTGGGTAAAAGTGTGTCGGTCCAGTTCTGGTTATGAATCTTGGTTCTAATTAAGAACCCTAATGGGTTTATATATATATATATATATATATATATATATATATATATATATATATGTGTGTGTTGACTGTAAACTGGAGCGCATGGAGAGATTTTTCATGCTTCTACACCCAGATCCTACCTTTTTATGAGGATTTGGTCTACTTTTGGTGCCGGAACGCCCAAAGCCGAATCCACATCCGATTTGGGTAAAAGTGTGTCGGTCCAATTCTGGTTGTGAATCTTGGTTCTAAGTAAGAAGAACCCTAATGGGCTTTGAGAGAGAGAGAGCAGATTATATATATATATATATATATATATATATATATATATATATATATAATGGGCTCTCGAGCAGATTATATATATATATATATATATATATAGAGAGAGAGAGAGAGAGAGAGAGAATATATATATATATATCTATAGAGAGAGAGAGAGAGAGAGCAGATTATATATATATATATATATATAGAGAGAGAGAGAGAGAGAGAGAATATATATATATATATATAGAGAGAGAGAGAGAGAGCAGATTATATATATATATATAGAGAGAGAGAGAGAGAGAGAGAGAGAGAGAGAGAGAGAGAGAGAGAGAGCAGATTATAGTATTGTCATTCATTTTCACTCTTTGGCATATTGTGTGGCATAGAAATGAATGCACTTTCGTATAGCAAATTGTATAATCTAGTCTCTTTGTTTAGAATCTTTATAGTTTGGAGGAACTTGAAGATGCTTCTCGGTTGCATGAGCCTAAAGTGCGTTTCTAAAAGGTAGGCTACCTGCCAAATGCAAAATGGTCGGCTAGGTTTTATAGCACGGTCCTCTGCTCATAGCTACCATGGGGAGGAATTTGGTATGAATATAGAGGGTTGACATCTGGTTGATTGCTATTCAGAAAAGTTTTGTCAAAATTTTTATAGAGCTTTATATCTAATCCCATTCTGACGGGAGTAGTCTTGGATGAGGAGGATGGTGATGATGCAACAACAGGTTGCATATATTAAAAGAGAACCTGAGACATACTTTACTGAACGAGATAACAGACAATTGGTATTTATATGCTTTCCCCAAGTCATGCAAAAGAATAGTCACTGAAGATGGCAATAATCATCGACTAAAATAGGTTACCTCTGAGGAGATAGGCAATGATGATTATAAGGCCCCATGCCAAATTCTTCAAAACTCGCTTATACTTGCATAAGGAGGGAGATCATTGCAGCTATCAAGGATTTTCTTTTTTTTGGGAACAGATGCGTCCCTAAACAACCAGACAATACTTCTTTACCTTGGACCCAAAACTGAGGGTGCCCAAAGAATGCAGCATTCTAGACCTATTACATGCTGCAATTTCCATTACAGGGGAATGGATGATAGCATACCGAGAAATTATTTTGTAGACCGGGTACCCCACCTCATTTCCAATTTTTGGTGGACCTGACTACAGAGTGAGAAATATGTCATAAAATGGTCAGACTTAATAACATACAATTCTAAATAGTTAGAACACCTTTGTTATTCTTTCAACTACCAAACAAAAATATCATAATACAATACCAAATATTCATTATATCATATTACAATACAACTGTGATTAAAAATATACATTATACTATATGTAAAAGTATCAAATAATCTAAGAATTATGAATATAGTTGGCAGTTGATACTTTATATTTTTGAAGAAAGTAAAATGTATATTGTTGGCAGCTGGTAGGAGTGCAACTCGGGAGGGTTGGGTCGGACTTGAGCACAACTCGAGCCTAATCCGATGAATCATAAGACTAACTCGAGCCCAAGCCCAAGCCCAACCCGACCTCTGGTTCAACATATGAAGCCCAAGACCTAGCCCAGTGGAATTAAAAAGGAACCCATGTTCCTCGAGTTGGGCTCGAGTCCATCGGGTTTATCGGGCTCTAATATGATATTTGAAATAATTTTAAACAAGATTAATATTAAACACATAATCAAATAGCAATAAAGCCTCAATCATTACAAAATACAAACTGAAATGAGATTTATGATACGGAGTTGAAGAGTTTGGGTAAGAGAAATTTAGGTTTTAAACTTTTTGTTTAAGAAGTATGAAATAGTGTATATATAAAAATATATTTAAATTATATATATGTAGGGTTCCGGGTTCTTTGGGTAACCCAACAGGTGAACCCGAGGCCAATCCGATTTTTGATCAGGTTCACCCGAGCTCGAGTATCTTCAATCCTAATCAAACCCATTAACGGGTTAACCCGATCGGGCTCGAGTTTAGCCCGCCCAAGTTGTACCCCTAGTAGTTGGTATTCATTATTATTAGATATTTTTAAAGATTGTATAATGTATATTTCTAATCACACTTAAGGACAAGGGTAATGAAATGGAATAACAATCTGGTAGATACTATGATATTTTTAGGTAGCTGAAAGCATATCAAAGGTCTTCCTACTTTTTCAAATTGTATTTTATTAACTCTTAACATATTAGGACCAATGTTCTAAAAATCAGAATAATCGGCCATCTAAGCGGCGCCTAGGCGCTAGACACTCATGGGCCGCCTAGGAATCGGCCCTCTAGACGTTTCTGAGAAAAATCGGGGAAAAACAGCCGACTAGGCGACGCTAGGCTGGTAGGGGGTCGCCTAGAAGTCGGCTCCGACTTCTCTGGCCTTTGAATATGCAATTTTTTTTTTCAATTTTTTTCCTTTTCTTTTATTTCCCATTTTTGTTTCTTTCCTTTTCTTTTCTTCTTTGAATCTGCATCACATAACAAGGATTCTACATCTGCATCCCAGACAAAATTTGATTTATATAAAAAAAAGAATTTAAATTATATATATATATATATAAAACAGAATTTGATATATAAAAAAACAGAATATGTTTAGTTTAGTTATGTAAGACTTTGAATTTGGGATATAATTTTCAATTGAACAATATATATATATATATATATATATATATATATATAATGCGGCTTAGAAACGGCTCAAAAATGAGCCGTCTAAGCTGTATGTATATCATTATTTAAATGAATTAAAAAATTAATAAAAAATAACTAAATAACTACCTAAATACTCCACTAATTATTAAAAAAAGCTTACCAAGCATTTAACTACCTAATATAATATATTTATAACTAAATAACTCTTAACTCAAGTGGTTAAGATGTGAGCATTTTCCTTGATTGCTTGAGTTCAATTCCTATGAATGACATTTTTAATAATAAATTCATGTTTAATTTTTTACAATATTTTTTGTAGACACGTGCAATGCACGTGCATATTACTAGTATATATATATATATATATATATATATATATATATCGTGCAGACCGCCTAGGCGGATTAGGCGTTAGGTGGTTGGTGTCCGTCTTTACAACCTTGGTTAGGACACGTTACTCATTCTCCACGGCCAGGTCCACCCAATATTATGGTCTACATAATAAATTTTTTTTTTATCATGCCAGAATTGATCTCCCAAAACCAAACAACTCTTTAGTGCCACATGAGTTGACAAGAGACTTCAACAAACCTAAAGCTTGTGCATGTTGTGTACCAAGTTTGATCTGCAGAAGGCTTATGATAAAATGGATAAGAGATTCTAATGCCACCTATTTGGATGCTTTGGGTTCCACAATAGATGGATTAGAATTGTTCATGAGTATATTAGATGGATTAGAATGGTTCATGAGTATATCTCCTCGCCATGCTTCTCTAGCCTGATTTTTGGCGAACTAATTGGATATATGGGTCTTGGATCCGTTCTCTTACATATTGGAGAGGAAAGAGAGCTCATTGTTTCCTCTCTTTTTCCACGAATAGTACCATCATTTTGCAATCAAGAACACCAGCAAAACATAAGCTTATAACTAATGTTCCTGTTAAACCAATAGTGTCTACTAGCGCATTGTGTTTGAATAGGAGAGCTGTAGTAGATTTGCATGTACAAGTTGCAGAATAGAATTGCAGCCAGTAACTCCAACTGCTGCATTCCAACCCATTTTCCAGGTCCATTTGTTGTCAAAGCCGAAGAAATACATTAATGTAGTTTCATTTTTGCAGCAATGCTTCTTCTTTTCTAGTAGCAATATTAAACTGATCCCTTGGATATTTCTGTTCTCTATCTACATTTCCCTAGTATGTCTCAAGTTCTCCTTTCAATTCGCTTTCAGGTAGTCTGCACAGTTGGGAGTATGGTGTTTGTGAGCGTTCTTCTCGTACGTGGAATATGGTCGGGTATATCGTATATCAAGGAACACCAATACTACAACTATATCACTAGGATGGACGGTCGTAATAATACATGGAATGGTGCCCAGCCTGCCTCATAAATAATTGCTTCTGTTTCTTCTACTACTTCGAATGAGCTCACAACTGCTTGGTCTTGGGAAGGAAAATGAAAGCAAGTATACATACATGGCGTTCTAATGAAACCGGCACTTAGATGGCCTGAGGAAGGGAGAGGCAACAGTCTGGTGTTGGAGCTCAAACTTTTTTGGTTGCATCATTGTACAACACATGATAAACAATAATGCTGCAAAACTTTGGAAATAGTTGTGATGTATTTCATATAAAGAATAAGAGCATATGACAAATCTTGTTGGAATAGTATGCGGGATAAAAAACTAGACAAGTACTTTACTTAATCATTGATATTTGTTTTCTTAGGGTTGGCAATTGTAGGGTAGTGGTTACGATGTATTTATAGTGTACCGGTTATGAGCGGTTACGAGGGCTCCGGTTTTGGATGGTTTTAAGTAACAGTTTTTAAATCAATGTAACTAATTCTTGGTAATAAATTAACGAGCAGTTCTGTAAATTTTTTACTCACTCGAATAAAATTATCTTATATGTCCATATATAAACAAAAATTCTCTCAAAATTTTATTTCTGATGCCGAAGTTTGTTTAATATTGTGAATGGATCTTAAGCTAATTCAGTAAAGAATTTAGCGGATCTATTATCTGTACTTTTTTGTTACAAGTCTAGTTGGGATATTATTCATTTTCTTGAAAAAAAGAGAAGGTCCAATTGTATATATATGTTAAATTATTTTATGTAGTATTTTTTTATCAACTATAATTTGAGACATGAAGAGTAGTAGTAGTTTGGAAGAAATAGAAGAGAAACACGTATGAGAAAAAAAAGAAGACAATAGTATTAGTAGTCATAATTATATATTTTTTGTAAAAATATAAATAAAATAAAATAATAAAATCTTTCAAAATTTATCAATTTTGAGTGTCCAAAATTATATTAGATCGATTTTGGAAGATTTTTGAGTCGAACAAAACAAGTGCCTCAAAAAAATTAAGAAATTTTTTTTTTGAGTTGTAATCTTGGATTTTGTTTTTCCTGATCTTCTTGGAGTTTTTGACAAGTCTCAAATTATCTTGTGAGTTTGTTAGCTTTTTTTCTTCTAACCTTAAACCTTCATCTGCTTCTAATCTTACAACGTTCAACTGCACATTCAACAATCTCATCCCAACTAATAATCACTTTTCACCATCGTTGTTAGAGTGGTCATGTTGAAAGATGTATAAATAAACGTACTCGTTTTGTTGTTCACATATCATATATGGGATTGAGTCATAATCGGTACCTCTTTGTGTTTAGTAAAATAGTTTTTTTCTTTTTCCCTTTTCTTTTGTGGGTTAGCATCTCCACATAAAAAGAGAAGCTAATTTACAACTAAATACCTTTAACCTTGGATTTTGTTTACTTAAATATCTAGATCTTTATTTATCTTTTCAAAACATCCCCTTCAACTTTAGATTTTGTTCATTTAAATATCCAGAACTTGTTTCTTCTTCAAATTGTTTTCTTTAACTTTGTAATCATCTAAATGTAATCATTTTGTTGATCACTTTTCATATATTGGATTGAGTCATAGTTGGTCTTTTTATTTTTATCTTTGTGTTCAGTAAGTAGTTTTTTGTTTTTCTTCCGTGGGTTAGCATCTCCACTTAAAAAAGAAGTCAATTTAGGTCTAAATATTTTGAACTTTGGACTTTGTTCACATAAATATTGATTTTTTATTTTTTTTTCAAATTGTCCGCTTGAACTTTGTATTCCTTATCACTTTGTTAATTTTTGTTAACCTCGTCTAAAAATTATCTCATTTATGCAAAAAATATTTCACACGACCGACATTTTTTTTACATCTATGAACTTTTTTTTTACCCTTATCTTCAACTACCCGTTTCATCTTTCTAACCCTAACATAACCTTAAAACCTAATACTAGCCCTACATTCTCGCCTCCCCACGCCATTGTTCCCTCCCTTCTTCTATTTCAACAATTCTAGAACACTATCTCCTATTGTAAAGACCAAAATAATTTTACGTGATGATCATCTTTTTTATTTACGACTTACTCTTTTAGCTAATTTGTTTTTTTTTTTTTAGATTTTTACATTCATGAATTAGAAATGTATTATTTTCAAAATTTAAAATAAAAATACTTGTAAATTATCTTGAATTTTATTTTTACCCTTCAATTTTAGTGAGTTCTTTACAAAATATATAATTTTTGCTAAGATTGACCTATTGCGGTAGACAATTTAAACAACACAAAGTGGGGGTGTTGGGTTGCGTGTAAATAGAAATATTTGCAACATTTGTCGTACCATTTTCAATATTTGGTTTGGTATAAATGGTACAATTGGTGCAATAATTGTTCCATCATTTCCTCTAACTACTGAAATAAATGTCACTTACAACCAAGGTTGTAAATGGCAGTTGGTGGGTGCGCTTCTATGCGCTCGATACATTTTGAACATTTTATTTTTACTATTTTATAATTTTTTTTTGTATAATATGCATATTTTAAGGGTATTTCATGCATAACTAAGTTGTTGAAGAAAGATTTATGAAGTTTTAGTTTTATAATAGTGAACCATATATCCATAATGGTTACAAATTTTTTTTGCAAAAATATATTGTCATGTATTGCTCCGCTTAGGCGCCCTCCTTGTCACGCCCCAGTCCCAAAATACGTAGGACTAGGAATACGTAACACTCCCAGCCGTATGTATACGAACTCAAATATATGGAAACCGTATACACACGTACGCTGTTCATGAATATCCAATCCACCAGTGGTAATATACTGTCACAACAAGTCCCACACAATCTATATCTCATCCACAGCACAAATAATAAATAGGAATAAAGAGCTGAATAATGTCTGAATATCAAGATGAGTATCAAGTCTGATAGTCGGGTGGAAACAAATCAACTACAAAACGACTATACTGAAGTAGCAAAAAGATCTCTAAACAGTGGTAATAAAATCACAGATACTCCGAGGGTAAGACCTCCTCAGTCTGGTAAGTAGCGTCAGGTCCAGGACCGTACTCCTGCTCTCCATATCTGGAAAGGGACCAGGTCCTCAGAGGGACGTAACAAGATACATATAAACATGCCAATAAAGTACAGAAATATAAACATCCAATGGGTCGCCTAACCGTCTAAGTGAATGCAGTTTGAGAACAATTTTTCAACACGTGGACTATCTGACCATAATGGGATTGGCATGATTCTCTCGGAGAATCGGGGCCTACCAGCATGTCGTCTTTTGAACGGCAGAGGCCGCCTGAAAATATAACATATAGTGGTCATCAACACCCGTTTCTCCGGCGGAGAATTCGAGCGCACAGGAGAAAAGTGTAAAGGAGTCCAAACGTCTTACTTATTGTTCTCCCCACCCCATGCTCTAGGCATGTCATTTCCATGACACGATAAAACCTCTAAATAACTGCTAGGTCTACTAGCAAACAAAGTTTCTATCAGCAGTTATCCCTATCCGTCGCACGACCTATACGTACCAGTGGCCAGCCGAATACGCAAGTCCGTGTCCTACATGAGACTCACAACTCGTGTAACAATTGTGTCACGGCCAATGAAACATAAAATGCCTCAAAATAATGGGGTGGTCTCATAAAATAGGTCCAATGCATATACATAAATAAAACATGATACGACGACATCGTCGTTGCACCCAAGTTTCCTTGGACGTAAAATTTATATAACAATAATTATAAATGAATTATATAAGCAGAATTAAACATGCATGTATCAAATGGAATGTAAATAATAGTACAATGGCAAGGTATACTTGCCGAGCAAGAGTTCTGTATAGTGCACGTCCAAAACAGTGTTAAGTTTGTTGTAAGAAAAATTGGGTTAGGGTTTGGAAGAGTTGTAATATATAGGGATAAGAGGCAGTGGAGGCTGCTGCTGTTTCTTTCTTTTCATTGGTTTTGGTTGCGGTTGAGGAGAGTTTAGTAATAATAGGTAAAGAGGCGGTGGAATGAGGCGATGGTGTCTGCTTTACGCGCGGAGAAGAAAATTAAGCGGTGGGGTTCTGTTTTACGCGTGGGGTTGTTTTACGCGCTGAGAAGGAAATAGCAAAGTTGGTTTTTGCTACTGCTACTGTTGATATTTTTCTAATGGGTTTGGGTTTGAGGTTAACGGGTTTCGGGTTGAAATCCAATAGGAATCCAAACCCATTTTCTTTTATTTTCTTTTTCTTTCTTTTTCTAATAAACTCTATATATATATATATATATATATATATATATATATATATATATATATATATATATATATATACTTAGAAATTTCTAGAAATTATATTGGTGCATATGGTTAAGCTAGCAACTGTCCAAAGGGTCTCCTACATGGAATAAATTAGAAAAAACTTATAATGGCCCCATAAATCCTCTAATTACAAAAATACCTCAAATGAAAATTAATAAAAATCTATTCTTTCTATTTAGCTCGTAATTACTAAATAAATTAAATAATTAATGCGGTTTTCAGAATTAGGGGTCTTACATTCTACCAAACTTATAAAAATTTCGTCCTCGAAATTAAAATAGGGTAGGATCTCTCTATCTAATCTCTCTTGATTATAATAAAATTTATCTCAAGTTTAATAATGCAATTTCTACCCAACTTAGAACTTTATCTATCTATCACTTTAAGGCTATATATTTAAGAAAACTATTCCTCAAATTATTTAATCATGTTATTCAATCCTCAAAGTTTACACAAAATATATCACCTATGATATACCCTTAATTTTGGGAAGTAATCATTAAATAATGTGATTGGCCTATGGGGTATATCTAGTACTATCTGTATATCAAATTATACCAAGCATGAGGTTCTGTCTTTCCGAAAGTAAGGGAAGACGGAGAGCAATAATAAAGAATTCCAGGTGAAGGTGATAGAATACAAGTACGAGGTTCAAGGAGTTTTAAAGAATTTAATTGGGAATCGTCAAGGCGGTTGTGGGTTGAAATCATATTTTGGTAATTCCTATTCACATGCTCGTATCAGTATAGTTATGTAACCGATGTGATATGCCAGACATGTCTAGGGCAAGTATATTCGTCTACTAGTCAACTATGTATCTCAATCCATGTAAAGTAGTATTGCGAAGGGCGAACCAAGCGCACTATGGTTGATCAGACCGTAATACACTGATTCTGGAATGTATTAATGTATGCATCCACTAATACATATATCATGAACAAACTTGATAAAAGAATAAGCTTGCAAAACTAGGCTGTAATAGCAGCATAAGTCAAGTTAGTTCAGAAAATAGAAATACGTAAATACGCTAGATTATGATGAGAGATGTTACAAAATAATTCAAGTCACAAAGAGATAAGACTCTACAGTCTCTACAGTTGTCATACTAACTCCTTGTCCAAGTTGCTAGTTGACCAGATAGGATATGGGCCACTAAAACTTACAGTCTGGATACACATTATCTTTTTATGCTGGCATACAGTTAATGTCATTCAACTATACTTTATTAAGGAGTCAAGAGGACTATGTGATACTAGTTGTGAGACATACTACCCAACTTATAACAATAAACTAATACTGTAATTGCCTTGAGGGGATTCTTCAGAATAACCTGGTCTTTGTAAATAAGATAAAACTCTTGTTAGGGTATACGAGAAAAGATCTTGGTACTCATTAAGGTCTCCTATTGCATTATATAGGTAATGGTCATCTTAAGTCTTAATCGTAGTGCTCCTAGAATAAAGGTGTCAACATTAAGAATGAAAGGGTTACTGGCTTTCTAGTGAAATAGAATATACTTGTATCGAGTTATGGATACAAATTACGGGATCTACGACTAAAGGATAATGATCACAGTCTAAATGAACAACTCAACTATCAGGTTCTAACTACTAAGCACAAAAATTAAAATTCAAGATTGCAACTATAACCTTAGCAAACTATACATCATAACATAGAATAAAATCACTCGATCTACAATCAGAAGTGTCATGTGGCACGAGTTAAAAGATAAAGAATAGAAGAACATAATTAGTTGTCGCACAACTAGCGAGCGCTAAGGGTTCAGAGGAACAAGTCATAAAGATAGAAAGACTCTAGATAATGTCATAGTTTCTTGAGAAAAGGTGGTTGCTATCCTTGAGAAGTTCTCCACGTACCGTCAGTAATATCCCGCAAGTCTAAGGAAACTCCTTACCTCCGCTGCTGATTTAGGAATAGGCCATGTCTCCACTGCCAAGATCTCTTCTGGATCAACAGAAATACCATCTCCTGTAACGACATGCCCAAAAAATGAGACTATATCCAAGAAGAACTCACATTTACTGAGCTTCACATATAATTGCTCTCTCCTCAAGGTCTCTAGAACAATCATCAGGTGCTTCTCGTGCTCCTCGTGGCTCTTTGAATAGACAAGTATATCATCTATGAAGACAACCACGAACTGGTCCAAATACTAATGGAAGACTCGGTTCATTAAGTCCATGAAGATAGCTGGAGCATTGGTCAATCCAAATGGCATGACCAAGAACTCGTAGTGCCCATATCTTGTCCGGAATACGGTCTTCGGGATATCCTCCTTCCGTACTTTCACCTGGTGATATCCTGATCTCAAATCTATCTTTGAGAACATCTTGACTCCAATAAGCTAAATAAGTCATCAATGCGTGGCAATGGATATTTATTCTTCACAGTCACTGTATTTAAGGCTCTATAGTCAAGGCACATACGCACTGACCCATCCTTCTTTGGTACAAACAACACTGGTGCTCCCCAGGGTGATGCACTTGGTCGGATGTAACTTTTCTCTTCTAGTTCTTTCAACTGTGTCTTCAGTTCATCCATCTCCTTCTTCGCCAGTCTATAAACATGTGATGCTATGGGTGCTGCTCCTGGTGTCAATTCAATTGAGAATTCTACGTCTCTATCTGGGGGTAGGCCTGGTAATTCTTCTGGAAAAACGTCTTGAAATTCTGAAATAATAGGATGATAGATAATATCGTTCATTGTGAGCTGCATCCTATCAAGGATTTCTGTGGATCCTCGTGCACACTCAAGTTCAGGCTGGCCTGGTATTTTGAAAATAATGCTTCCTCCAAAGAAATCGAAGAAAGTGTGGTACTTGCTTAGCCAGTCCATTCCAAGCACAATATCCAAAGTTGGCATAGGAAAGGCTAAGAGTCGGACGTTCATCTCTCTGCTACGTATTACTATAGGATATGATCTACAAATTCTACTAACAGGTACAACTCCTCCTCCGGTAAGAATTCTAACATAACTAGATAAATGTGTAGAGGCAATGTTGTGTTTGGCAATAAATCTAGATGATGTGAATGAGTGGGTGGCTCTCGTATCAAACAATGTCACAGCAGGAAAAGTAAAAGCAAGAGTGATACCTGCTATGACATCAATCTCCTGATTCATGTCATCCACTTCTATTGCAAAAGCTTGCCCATTCCTCTGCGACTGTCCATATCCGGCCCTCATATACTGATTCTCCTGGGTAGGTAGCGGTGGTCCTCGCTTAAATCATCCTGCTGTTGGAGGTCGAGGTGCTCTTGGTCTAGCCAGCTATTGAGCTGGCTTCGGTGCTGGAAGTGCTAGCTCCTGTACTGACGGTGAAAGTGTCACTATCTGCTGCATTGGGCAGTCTCTTACCAAATGCTGTTCGGAACCACACCTCATACATTGTCTTAAGCGGTTTCGACAATTTCTCAAAATGTGCCCGTGTCACGACCCAATTTCATAAAATCAAATGAGGCGTCCCCCGAATCGTGACCGCCGTGCGGGCCTGGAGTTGCGCCCGCACAAGGCTTTAATAATTTGCATAGCAAGCACATATTCAGAGTACGCAGATAAATTGAAACACAGATTTGAAACATAGAACAATTCTCTTTATTGATAATGAACATCTATTACAAACTCCTGAACGAGTCAGCTAATATGCCGAACGGCTTACAAAAGGGTTGACTCAAAATGAGATAGCAGTCATGTACATTACATCCTTTTATAAACTCAAAATGATAAAGACCTCCTGGCTGGAGGATAGCTTTGCCACGGAGCTGCATTTGTGTATGAAGAGTTGCTGTTCCTGTCTTCAAATGCTTCAGGGGGCGCGGTGAAGATGCGCCAACAGTTGGACTGGATCGGGTAGACGACTTCGGCTCCTCGCTCGGTTCGCCTTGGTGCGGAGAACCTGTTTCAACGAGGGTCAGCATATCGAAACATGCTGGTGAAGGCGAGCTAGCCTGACTATACCAATCAACACGTTGTTTAGTGAAGCATGCATATTTTGTGGGTTTCTATCTTGCCTTAGTTCATTTACAAGTAAGCAGCATATTGAATTTACTGAAATAAACGTGCCACCGTTAGGTGAATTTTACCTGACCGTCTGAATTACCTGCACAATACTTACCATGCCTTCCCTGAAACGAAGACACAAGTTAGTATGCAACAGGTTTAAATATACAATGGATCACTGGCGTTTGCCATAAAGGACACTAGTCATAGACGAGAATAGGTTGCAGCGAAAGTATGGTGGGTGCTACAAGCCATTCCGTCTAGTACAGTTGACTATATAGTAGGGTTTCGTCCGGACCGGATCGGTGCCAGTGCCCCAGCGACCGTCCGCAGAAACCAGTTACCTTGTGCACAAGTTGTCCGTGATCGAACAGTACGTTTGCTAAGTTAACAGTTCATGCAGTTGAGGCAAACAGTAGTACGGGACAGTCGGTATTGCATGATTTATTTAACATAGCCTCTATGAACAGTTTAGCGCATACAAGGTGTTCCATACTTAGCACGATTTATAGAACAGTTATGAACGAACTAGCATACATTATGATAACAGTTCACATATTTGATTGACAAGCATAAGAACCAAGTCTATTCTCTTTTATCTTGGTTTCTTTTATTATTACTTGGTATCGTTTGATCGGGGCAAAGGAGTGAAGCTTGGAAGCAGGGCTAGCTAATCGGGTTGGTAGCCACTCACTTAGATTTTGGAAAGAAGAAGGAAAGAGGCGCTTCACGACTCCGCTCGCAAGCCGCCTACTGTTCGTTCACCTGCACACGAACAGCTCGATTAATACTTCTTCCTCTCTTTCCAATCTCGGAATAGAAGTGCAAGTCAATGAACGAAAACAATGAAAACCATCAAAACCGTTCAAGGAAAACAAGCAAATCCCAAAACCAACTCAAAGCACGAAAGCAACAAGCGACATCGAAAACCGAGGCAATAAAAGATAGCAGCGGAGAGGTCCCTCCTGACTCTGCCGCTAAGCCGATCCTTGGGGCACAGTCCACTGAATATGGGAATCGATTCCGAAGAAACAAATCCATAACGAGGACGAGTTCTTAATTCAATCTATCCCGATCGAACGATACCGTCTTGTGTTTCTTAGCCGCGCTCTCCGCACCGGGAGAACGGGGCGCTACATCCTACCCAACTAATTGGAAGTTTCGTCCCGAAACTTAAGAATAGGACCTACCGTTAGGGAGCATTTCGTTCAGGACGACAGTTAAGGCGGCTCAGTGGACAGTCACAAACGGTATGGTTTGCTTCACCGCAAACTAAACATAACCCAAGTTTCAGGCGGCACTTATCTATTGCGTGCCCAGGCCGCCTACAGAAATGGCATACTTTGTCTAACTTTTCTCCATGCTTGCCACCATTATTCGGACGCTTTGCAGTGTTGTTTCCTCTGTCGTTGCTTTGGCGTTTGTGAGTGTAGGTATGCACAGCGCCGGCAGGAACGTGAGGATAGAGTGGTTCGAGAGATAGGGCGTGATTCATGACTTCACGCATCGTACGATACTGAGGAACGGCTATATGCGAATGGATGGCAGGGCGTAGTCCACCTTCAAACCTTCTAGCTCGACTCGCTGCATCAGGTAAATAGGCCCTAGCGAATTTGGAGAGTCGGTTGAATTCGGCGGAGTACTCCTTAACTGTCATGCTGCCTTGCCGCAGCTGCACGAACTCGTTTTCCATTTGACGTTGTACTGGAGGGGGTACAAACTCCTCTTCGAATGCGGCACGAAAAATCGTCCACGAGATCGCCTCCTCTCCGTGATCAAATTGGAGAGATCGTCGATGCACGTCCCACCAATCGTGTGCGTTGAGGCGGAGCTGTAGTTGCGTGCAGGAGACGCGCTTATCTTCGGGGACCTCTAGCAGAGCGAAGTGATCTTCAAGTTCGGCCAACCAATCTAGAGCTACGACTGGGTCCTCAGTCCCGTTGAATGGGGTATTGCAGACTTTCTTGAAGTGGCCAAAGTCGAAGGCAGTCACGTCCCTCGTCCTTGGTATTTGCGGCGTCTCTACTTCAAGCACGGGCTGTTCCACCGGAGTCGCTGGCGTTGCCGCGAACTGGTTGGATGCCAAAGTCTGAACGATCTGCTGCAAGGTATCTACCTGCTTCTGTTGGACTGAGAATCGTGCTTCTATATTGTCTTGAAACTTGAGCTGACTCTCTTCCGCCCGCTTCTCGGCCCGTTCATAGCGAGCCTCATCCCTTTGTTGGTTTGCCTCCAACATCTGCAACATTCGTTGGACGGGATCGATGCTTGGCACGGCTCGCTGGCTCTTTGAACTTCCCGAAGTATCCGAACTACTTTCTTGGCCTTGCGTTTCGTCCGGAGTTTGCGCTGCAGATTGCGCTGGAGCCATTCCTTCAAAAGAAGGTAAATTACATTAGGATCATAATGTATTATGGACTTATTGCATGAACGTATCTCATTTTGGCCTAGCGAGTTCAAGAGTTCGCACAGGAATTTTTGATCGTTAAAGGAACTTTTCCAACACGAAGTCTAAGGAACTTTGAATCTGTGCTCTGATACCACTATGTCACGACCCAATTCCGTAGAATCAAATGAGGCGTCCCCCGAATCGTGACCGCCGTGCGGGCCTGGAGTTGCGCCCGCACAAGGCTTTAATGAGTTGCATAGCAAGCACATATTCAGAGTACGCAGATAAATTGAAACACAGATTTAAAACATAAAAAAGTTCTCTTTATTGATAATGAACATCTATTACAAACTCCTGAACGAGTCAGCTAATATGCCGAACGGCTTACAAAAGGGTTGACTCAAAATAAGATAGCAGTCATGTACATTACATCCTTTTATAAACTCAAAATGATAAAGACCTCCTGGCTGGAGGATAGCTTTGCCACGGAGCTGCATTTGTGTATGAAGAGTTGCAGCTCCTGTCTTCAAATGCTTCAGGGGGCGCGGTGAAGATGCGCCAACAGTTGGACTGGATCGGGTAGACGACTTCGGCTCCTCGCTCGGTTCGCCTTGGTGCGGAGAACCTGTTTCAACGAGGGTCAGCATATCGAAACATGCTGGTGAAGGCGAGCTAGCCTGACTATACCAATCAACACGTTGTTTAGTGAAGCATGCATATTTTGTGGGTTTCTATCTTGCCTTAGTTCATTTACAAATAAGCAGCATATTGAATTTACTGAAATGAACGTGCCACCGTTAGGTGGATTTTACCTGACCGTCTGAATTACCTGCACAATACTTACCATGCCTTCCCTGAAACGAAGACACAAGTTAGTATGCAACAGGTTTAAATATACAATGGATCACTGGCGTTTGCCATAAAGGACACTAGTCATAGACGAGAATAGGTTGAAGCGAAAGTACGGTGGGTGCTACAAGCCATTCCGTCTAGTACAGTTGACTATACAGTAGGGTTCCGTCCGGACCGGATCGGTGCCAGTGCCCCAGCGACCGTCCGCAGAAACCAGTTACCTTGTGCACAAGTTGTCCGTGATCGAACAGTACGTTTGCTAAGTTAACAGTTCATGCAGTTGAGGCAAACAGTAGTACGGGACAGTCGGTATTGCATAATTTATTTAACATAGCCTCTATGAACAGTTTAGCGCATACAAGGTGTTCCATACTTAGCACGATTTATAGAACAGTTATGAACGAACTAGCATACAGTATGATAACAGTTCACATATTTGATTGACAAGCATAAGAACCAAGTCTATTCTCTTTTATCTTGGTTTCTTTTATTATTACTTGGTATCATTTGATCGGGGCGAAGGAGTGAAGCTTGGAAGCAGGGCTAGCTAATCGGGTTGGTAGCCACTCACTTAGATTTTGGAAAGAAGAAGGAAAGAGGCGCTTCACGACTCCGCTCGCAAGCCGCCTACTGTTCGTTCACCTGCACACGAACAGCTCGATTAATACTTCTTCCTCTCTTTCCAATCTCGGAATAGAAGTGCAAGTCAATGAACGAAAACAATGAAAACCATCGAAACCGTTCAAGAAAAACAAGCAAATCCTAAAACCAACTCAAAGCACGAAAGCAACAAGCGACATCGAAAACCGAGGCAATAAAAGATAGCAGCGGAGAGGTCCCTCCTGACTCTGCCGCTAAGCCGATCCTTGGGGCGCAGTCCACTGAATATGGGAATCGATTCCGAAGAAACAAATCCATAACGAGGACGAGTTCTTAATTCAATCTATCCCGATCGAACGATACCGTCTTGTGTTTCTTAGCCACGCTCTCCGCACCGGGAGAACGGGGCGCTACAGCCCGTGTCTCCCACAATAATTACATTGGGGCTTCTCCGAAATCTGGTACGGTCCGGCTCTGTGTTGATACTGTTGTTGTTTCAAAGGACGTCTGATAGGTCCTCCTTGCTGTGTCCTTATTGGTCCTGGATGTGTCTTTACACCCGTCATCCATAGGTTTGCAGGTAGCTGCGATGCCTCTAATAATTTTCGAGTATGAGTGATCCAGTTGGTAGTTTCCTCTGGACTCTCAATGCCTTGTATGGCCTCGGACCTATTTGTACAAAGTCCTTTACTGATCCAACTCTAGCTCGAGATTCTGGAGCTAGTGCTTGAGCTGGTACAGTAGTCTTTGCAGCCATTCTTTCAAGTGCTGCCAAAAATTCTTGCCTCTGTTCTGCTGCTTGTTGTTTCTGTTCCTGTATCATCATCTGAAAGAATTGGAACAGTTGTGCCTAGCCATCCTGCGGTGTTGATGATACTGGAAGGCTCCCATTAGGTGGAACGGAAAGATCAGATGGAACTGGATTGTGAATCTGCCCATCTGGTCCTGGAAGTCTAGGAACTGTCGAGGTCCCTCCTTGAGTCTGACTATTGACTCCAGGAGTTGTGTCGCTATCGGTGACAGTACATCCATTCTGCATATCCATCTCTCTGCAGGTGATGTACACAATGTTTAGACGAAGTACAGGAATCAAACAGGATGCAAGCATTAAATAGGATGTAGAATCATGAAATAGGCTGGAAATTGTCCGCGTAAAACATGGCTTCAGCGTGTATTCATGGCTTCAGGGCTAGCCGCGTAAGTGTAAAGTAGAGATTCAAAGTCGTCGGCGTAAAACAGAGATTCAAAGAAGTTGGCGTAAAGTAAGACTTCAGAGTTGTCCGTGATGAACATGGATTCAAAGTAGTTTGGCGTAAAGTAGAGATTCAGAACAGTCTGCGTAAAGCAGAGATCAAAACTGTCGGCGTAAAATAAGTTTCAAAACTGTCTGGGTAAAAGTCTGCGTAAAAGTTTCCGTGCGTAAAAAGATCTGCACGTAAAATCTGCTGCGTAAAATCTGTGCGTAAAAAGTCTAGCATACTTTGCAGCGTAAAGTAGTACGAGAAACTCTTTGTATTTCCTCGGATGAATTTGTCAGACAAATCAGTGATCCTGATATCTGATAAAAGTACAGCACGATGATCGAGAGAACGGTTGTGATGATGATTTTGTATAGAGACCCAGGTTGTCGTTTAGTGACATATTTGATACAAGTCATTTTTACGCATCCAAAAGGAAAAATGGAGTCTTCTGGATACGCTGCCTACAGAAATGAGTTTTGTTTTTTACGCTCAAGATAAGACAAAATCAGATACCACGTCAAAAAGCTGTTTATGCACAGGGCTCGAGGCATATCTCTGCATTTAATGCACAAGATTTGCTCACGACTGAAAAACTAAGGCTGTGACAAATACGTTCACATCACCATCCTTACATTTTATGCCTAATCAGGCTGTTCTACGCTGGTTATCTATTTATCCATGAATCATCAAGTTTACGCAGGGCAGTTACCTATGTGACTTGTATGCCATGATCTTATAAAGGAATACGTGTCAGTTGTCATAACCGCAGCGTAACGTAGATAGTCTTCTTCATAGTTTGGTTTTTACGCCAACAAGATAGTCAATTGGCTTTTACGCCAACCAGGCAGTCATTTGGCTTTTTACGCCAACAAGGGTAAAGGATCTTTGGCGTAAAACTTTGTTTTATCCAAACATAGGATAGTTGAAAGGAAGAATGAGGTTTTAGTCAAGTGTGGATGAGATCCTCATACTCTATTCCTATACGCAGACTTGTTTGGTACAGTTACGTAACCAAGACAATATATTCTTGACCTGCATGGGCCACCACTAAAAATATGTCACGCCCCAGTCCCAAAATACGTAGGACTAGGAATACGTAACACGTCCAGCCGTATGTATACGAACTCCAATATATGGAAACCGTATACACACGTACGTTGTTCATGAATATCCAATCCACCAGTGGTAATATACTATCACAACAAGTCCCACACAATCTATATCTCATCCACAGCACAAATAATAAATAGGAATAAAGAGCTGAATAATATCTGAATATCAAGATGAGTATCAAGTCTGATAGTCGGGTGGAAATAAATCCACTACAAAATGACTATACTGAAGTAGCAAAAAGATCTCTAAACAGTGGTAATAAAATCACAGATACTCCGAGGGTAAGACCTCCTCAGTCTGGTAAGTAGCGTCAGGTCCAGGACCGTACTCCTGCTCGTCCATATCTGGAAAGGGATCAGGTCCTCAGAGGGACGTAACAAGATACATATAAACATGCCAATAAAGTACAGAAATATAAACATCCAATGGGTCGCCTAACCGTCTAAGTGAATGCAGTTTGAGAACAATTTTCTAACACGTGGGCTATCTGGCCATAATGGGATTGGCATGATTCTCTCGGAGAATCAGGGCCTACCAGCATGTCGTCTTTTGAACGGCAGAGGTCGCCTGAAAATATAACATATAGTGGTCATCAACACCCGTTTCTCCGGCGAAGAATTCGAGCGCACAGGAGAAAAGTGTAAAGGAGCCCAAACGACTTACTTATTGTTCTCCCCACCCCATGCTCTAGGCATGCCATTTCCATGACACGATAAAACCTCTAAATACCTGCCAGGTCTACTAGCATACAAAGTTTCTATCAGCAGTTATCCCTATCCGTCGCACGACCTATACGTACCAGTGGCCAGCCGAATACGCAAGTCCGTGTCCTACATGAGACTCACAACTCGTGTAACAATTGTGTCACGGTCAATGAAACATAAAATGCCTCAAAATAATGGGGTGGTCTCATAAAGTAGGTCCAATGCATATACATAAATAAAACATGATACGACGACATCGTCGTTGCACCCAAGTTTCCTTGGACGTAAAATTTATATAACAATAATTATAAATGAATTATATAAGCAGAATTAAACATGCATGTATCAACTGGAATGTAAATAATAGTACAATGACAAGGTATACTTGCCGAGCAAGAGTTCTTTATAGTGCACGTCCAAAACAGTGTTAAGTTTGTTGTAAGAAAAAGTGGGTTAGGGTTTGGAAGAGTTGTAATATATAGGGATAAGAGGCGGTGGAGGCTGCTGCTGTTTCTTTCTTTTCATTGGTTTTGGTTGCGGTTGAGAGTTTAGTAATAATAGGTAAAGAGGCGGTGGAATGAGGCGGTGGTGTCTGTTTTATGCGCGGAGAAGGAAATTAAGCGGTGGGGTTCTGTTTTACGCGTGGGGTTATTTTACGTGAGGAGAAGAAAATAACAAAGTTGGTTTTTGCTACTGCTACTGTTGATATTTTTCTAATGGGTTTGGGTTTGAGGTTAACGGGTTTCAGGTTGAAATCCAATAGGAATCCAAACCCATTTTATTTTATTTTATTTTTCTTTCTTTTTCTAATAAACTATATATATATATATATATATATATATATATATATATATATATATATACATAGAAAATTCTAGAAATTATATTGGTGCATATGGTTAAGCTAGGAACTGTCCAAAGGATCTCCTACATGGAATAAATTAGAAAAAATTTATAATGGCCCAATAAATCCTCTAATTACAAAAATACCTCAAATGAAAATTAATAAAAATTTATTCCTTCTATTTAGCTCGTAATTACTGAACAAATTAAATAATTAATACGGTTTTCAGAATTAGGGGTCTTACACTCCTACACCGTCTCACCTCTGCCTATGCCGTCATACCTCCGCTGACCGTTTATTCAACCGTCTACCGCAAAAGGTAGTGCAGAGAGAGACCGTCTAGCGCCCAGACAACCGCCATTAAGAACGCTGCAATTTTCTTACACCATTCCTTCAAAATTTCATAAAACCACCAAACAATGGATTTCTATTTATCGCAACAAAGTTGCAACTATACATGTCAATTACATTATTCTAAATCCCGTACCATCGTTTACATATAATGGATTTTGGTCCGTGGGGTCATGACTTGTTGGTTACGATGGGGGGCTCTCGTGGGGATGTGCACGGTTCGAATCCTCCCTTGGAAACTTAGTTCCTAACTCGGTGGAAATGACATATCAAAAAACAAAAACAAAAAAAACAATGAATTTTGCAATTCCACTTACAATAAGACTTTATATAAGTTTCGAAATTTGTGTTTGAGACTCCATAATATACATAATTAATATTTGAGTTTCAAAAGTGTCACTAATGTCTCGAAAGTGTCACTAAAAGCGTACCAAAAGTGTCATTAATTATTTTTTGTGACACTTTTGAGATCCAAACACTAATTATATATATTATTGAGACCTAGACACAAATTTCGAAACTTATCTAATTTAAATGAAAAATTTGTGACCTTGACACTTTTGAGATCCCTATTTATATTTGAAGGCAACCAAATAACCGAATTTAGGACATTTAAATGAAAAATGACCTAAATTACTGTAGTTTAGAGTGAAATTAGAAAATACAATATTACTATGTTTAACCCATTCTTCCATTGCCCAAAATGGTAACTGTAATCTCATCCGATCCTTCTTCTTCTTCTTCTTCTTCTTCTTCTCCTTCCTTTTCTTTTCTTTTTCTTTTCTTATCCTCTCTATTACTCCGTTAAACATATTCTCCCTTCTTCCCTCTTTTCTAACAAGGTCTATTTTATCCAAAGTTTGGATCGGTTCCCAAGGTTTATTTTAAATATTTTCATATCATTTTTTTTTTCTTGCAGATTTCCCATTTGAATCCCTCGGGGAGGAAGGGCTTCCAATTCCACAGGTTTGTATATTACAGTGTTGCTCTCATAGATTTACATGACCGTCCGATCTGATCTATATTCATTTCACAAGCATTAGTTTTTTTTTTTTCCCCTTATTTCGAGACACTCTACGGAATGTTTATTATTAGCCACTAAACAATCCCAGTTTGCAACTTGCTACCTTTCGTATTTCTGAATGATACGTAGTGTAGCAAGTTGCAATTTGGGGAAAGTTCAAGGTATCTGGTTGCTAACTTGCACATTATCATAGTTCAGGGTTGCAACCTGCAAAAGGGAAAAAATCTACAGTGTATTTAATTTCAAGTTAGCTGGTTATTGTACCCCCATGCTCAACTTTTTGAGATTTGCCATATTTCGAATCTGTGTCGCGTCCGTACCCGAATCAGTTCCGGTGTCTATGCAACATAGGTGATGTCACATAGGGAATAACAATAACTATGCTGTTGTATTGTCTTGAAAACAAATGTTCTTTAGTCTGTGTCCGGCCACTACGAACTGAAATACCAAACGAAAATAAGGTTGTAAATGCTTGTACAAGAAGAAAACTTATTTATTGCGTGTAAACCAATGGGCAAGGGTGACTACTATTTATTCAATTTCAAAACTACTAAGAAATAACGTTGTAAATACTTAAAAATTATGCCTAAATGTATAAAATATATTTTCTAAAATGTTAATAATTTATTAATAATTATTTGTTTTCCGATACAAAAAAAATCCGATACTTCGATCTGAAACCCCCGATACTGCTGATACCACCGATACCAATACTCATAGGATTGGTCTGATACCGATTCATACCGATATTGGTTATTGGTATGTTCAACATAGATAACTTCTCACAATATCATCTACATAATAACATGAAACAAACATGATCTTTGAATTTCCTATCTGCAAGCTTGTAAATGTCGGGTCACATGTAGGTTTCCATTGGGAAACGACACCAAAACCGCATATGTGCTCTATATGTCATTTTGAGATATGTTGACTGACACATCTGGTTGTTCCTGGCATGTCGACCAATACCAAATAACCAAAACTCACACTGACATTCTCAGTTTTGGTCAAAACATAAATAACTTGGTGCTTTTTCACTGAATAATGGAAAAGGAAAGGGTAATGTGGGAGAGAAGGTGAGGAACATACCTGGAAGTGGTGTCTTAGCTGTTGCTATGGCCTCCTTTCGACTTGAAGTGGTGCCTTAGCTGCTTCCATGATCTACTTTCTTGAGAAGATGGTGTGAGGGTAGACTCTAGAGTTTTTTTATTAGGTCTAGAGATGGATGTTACAAGGTCCGTTTCATGTGTATGGCTCATACATGCAACCATAAGGGAGCCAATCATGACAAGTAGGATACGTTAAGGCAAGGGCAGACCCACATTGGGCCAAACAAGGAAAAATATGCTGTTAGGAAGAATACGAGCGCATCTGTGACTTCAAAGAGAGGGAATCCTGGAGTGTTAGTCCGAAAGGGCTAGGAACGGAGTGTTGGTTTTCGGCCGAGCTGCATGCCATTTTGGTTGGTCTGGAACTCATCAGAAGTGATCAACGAAATATCTGTCACGCCCCGATCTCATTATTTTACCATGATCGTTCAGGCGTATCAGTTATTCTCAATGCGATGCAATGACTTGCACGCGGATAGCCGCTAAGCGAGGATGACTTATCTATATGAACGATTGTCCAAGGGCGTAGCCAAGCTCTGATACCAATCTGTCACGTCCCGATCTCATTATTATACCATGATCGTTCAGGCGTATCAGTTATTCTCAATGCGATGCAATGACTCGCACCCCCCCCCCCCCCCCCCCCCCCGCGCCATTTACCTATATGAAAAAAATCATAATTGATTGGTTGTCTAGTTGGTTAGTTGTTAAGTGAATGGGTCCTTTAATTAAGAGGTCTCAAGTTCGATTTTCTTAAGCCTCATTTTTGTCTTATTTCAAGTTTTTTGGCTTGAAGTTATCCACCCACCCACGCCAAAAAGAATAAGGCATTTTCGCCCCCCACAAAAATAATTGTGGGTCCGCCTCTATACTAAGAATATGATGGGTTGAATTGTATATGAACTGAAGGGAAGGTTCATCATGCTCAACATAAGGGATTCAATCAAAGATGACATGTTATATTAGTTATTGGGCTACCATAAAGGAGCCAATTATATAGTTGTTGGGCCACCAACTGGTAATGTTGTGATCGACTTTCTTATGGTGTGCATGCACATGAACCCAACGTTGAGTGGAGATCGCATACAAGTATGTGAGGACATATGGCCACATATTCTTTGCATTTTTTTTTACTTCTTTTTACGTGCAAGCAATGGGTGGGAGCACACAATGGATCACTACATGCAACTTCCTTTTGCAGATTAAATTTTTGTAGATACATAGTAAAAAGCAACATAAATATTAGTCAATATGTTTACATATTTTAGTTACAATTACATAATCATTTATTATATATAATGTAAATATTTATATATATATCTAAGTTGTCCCATAGGTATGTCCTACATTTTAATATGCCCGACATAAGTAATTTCAAAACAAATCCAATATGAACTTGACATCAGACATCTACAATTTTGCTCATTTTTGCCTACCTGTAGGAAAGTAATTAGAACTCAGAGTTTGATTTTTTCTCTCTCTCAGAAGTTCTAAGTTTATGCAGTGATATCTTATTAGTATCTGAATGTGTACTATCTGAGTTGAGTGATCTAAAACTCTACTTTTCATATCAACATGGATGTTAATTTTTTGATACGGTCAAACCATTTTCATTTCTTTATTCACTTAGATGGTACAATATTGTAAAAAGTATGCTTTCACTGTTTTACAATATCAGTCATTGGCTCATATCCATAGTTTGAAATATCGGCTGATACCGATCCGATACGGGCGATACCGATACAGTTTGGCATGTCCCGATACGATACCGACTAATATCCGACACTGACCGATACTGACATTAAAGGTCTTTTTCGGTCAATTCGGCAAAGAAAACTGAATTAAAAAGACCAATTAGCAAGGGTGTAAAAGCATAGTAAGGCTGTAAAAGCATATAAAAGAGGAAAACTTATTTATCGCATATAAATTAATCGACATGGGTGACTACTATTTCATTCAGTTTCAAAAATACTAAGAAACAACAATGAAAATACTATAAATTATGCATAAATGTATAAAATATATTTTCTAAAATGTTAATAATTTACTAATAGTGTGTTTGATTTCCAATATCAAAAAATTCGATACTCCAATTCGAAACCGCCGATACTACCGATACCGCCGATCCCGATACTCATATGAATGGTCCGATACCGATTCTGATACCGATACTTTGAACCTTGGAGTCATATCCCGTTTCCATATATATACTCTTGCCGAACTCAAGAGACCCTAGTGGTCAATGAGGAGAGGCATAAGGCTGAAGGAAGGCTGGGTGGCGGGTGATCTCAAAATCGAGCCCCCCCCCCTCTCTCTCTCTCTCTCTCTCTCTCTCTCTCTCTATATATATATATATATATATATATATATATATATATATATATATATATCGGGATCATATGACACATACAATTTGACATCTAAAAAAACACGCAATCTTAGCGGTACGTCATTTGAAATGAATGGTTCAGATTTAAATGTATACCAAATTTACATGCATGGATGCCAAATTTGACATGCATACTAATTAATAGTAGGTTGTATTAATTAGTGGGATATTCAATTTGACATACATGCTAATTAATACAAAATACTCTATCAAATCTGAACCATTTATTTCAAATGACGTGCGACTGAAATTGCGTATTTCTTTAGATGTCAAATTGTATGTCACCTGATCTTGATCCCCTCTCTCTCTCTCTCTCTCTCTCTCTCTATATATATATATATATATATATATATATATATATAAGACAAAAAGGTTATTAGCAAGAGGATTATCAACACAAATATATGAAGTTTTTGAGGAGATAAGAGATTGGATGTAGCAAAGGATCCAGGCCAGAACCGAGTCTGTCTGGGTCGCTCTGGTCAGCTGACCAGATGACTGATCAGGACTTCATCGTGTCAAAATCAGGAATCAGATTCATCTCTCGGTCTATACCATGTTCTACAAGAGCCAGATACCTAGTCAGGTGTCTGAGTTGGAAAAAGATGAGTATGTGTGATATTGAGGGACTTCTCCTTTCAAATACTTTGCTTGATTTGTTCAATGGATGGCCTGTATTACTATGGATTAGTTTGATTTCCATTTGAAACAAAAATTGCTCCATTTCAAGTGATAAATGCCAAATGGTGCTCTCACTAGCGTTTGGTGTTTACCGTTTCGACCATTTTGTATGTAAAAACATCAAAAGTTGGGAACCAAATAGATTTTGGCCAACATGCTGGTGAAAACGGCAAACTCTCCATTCCATTTTAAGCGGGAATAAAACTAGCCCTATGTGAGTCTCGCATCCCCGTATGCGATTTCAGCTTTATCTATATGTACCTTACAAGATTCAGGCATAGTTTGTAGGAGGCATTGACAAGTCATTATGGAGAAGAGCGCTATGATTTAAAAGTGTTGCACCGAGTCGATTATAAAGATCTGTTTTCATATGTACTTCTGAAGGGCTCAATAGTGGATTAAGAAATTGAAGACCTAGAGATAGCCGGAGATTTCAAAGAGAGAAAGACCAAAGGGAAGAAATTGAAGGCCAGTCAAAGTAGTTATTCATATGGAAAAGGATATTCCAATTTCTGAAAGCCGAACTTGAGGATAAGTACTGCAAAGTTGGAGAGTCTGATATATTGGAGGAAAAATGAACCAAGCTAGAACTGAGCCAACCGGATTGCTTAGGTTAGAAGGTCTACCCAAAAGTATTTATTAGTATTGAAAGAAAGATTCTAACTTCCAAAGCTGAACTCGAGGTTGAGGTATGTCCAAGGTTGGAAGCCTGATGTAGGGGAGGAAGAGGATCCGGGCTAGAATCGAGCCCACCAAATTGCACCTGTTAGCTGACTGGTTAGGTTTGCATGATTCAGTGTCAAATCTGACTGTGATTGGGGACTACTTGAACTCATTATTTATCATGAGCTAAAGAGGAAGCCATTGATTGCTAGGAACGAGGAGATGATGAAGACGAGGAAAAAAATGGTCAAAAAGAACAATTATGTTAAAGTTAACAGAATATTCCTTCACTAAATGAGCTAAGTTAACTAGGGGGATTCTTAACTTACATTATTTAGGATTTGGAGGACTTTTTTGCAATTACTAAGATATAAACCCTTTTACGTTTCCTTTAATTGAACTACCCGAATGCACACTTTCATAAGGGCGTGTTTGTACATCTTATCAAAGTTGTTTGTACTTTTTTGATTTTTTTTGAGAGGTAAAGCCTTTTTACTCTTTAGTTTTTGATATAATTTTTAGAACTTTCTTGATATAAATTAACTTCATATTAAACCTTTAAAATTTTATTAATATACGTTCAATTTTGTTAATTTTTAATAATTTCATAAGTGAATTGTTTTTTTGTCAAACACCTTACTTTTAAGTGCATTTTTAATAGTTATATTGATCAATAACTTGTGATTGAGTTACAAAAATAAATTATAACAACTTACAATAGTGTTTTATATTACAAAACCATCATAAAATCCCGATATATGATATGAGGCATTCAATGTGTTGCCCCTGGACTCCACTAGCGGTAAGAAAACAAGACATTGGCTAGTTCTATTTTGCTTACCTTCGGATTTTCGACAAGTTGTTGAGTCAGATTCTATCGTGAGTTGGTAATTCTCTGTTTCCAACCTGCATTTGTATAACATTCTCATCTCAGATGTTAAAATCTTTTTTCCATTGTCATTGCCGGAGTGATGAGTTGAAACACATATGGAGGTAATATAACCATTTTGCTCATAACTTGGGGTGGTTAGTCAACATGGATTTCAAAATCCAAATGAATGAATTTGAAATGGAGTCTTAGTTGATTGATATTTATGAGAAGTATTTGAAAGTTGTGCTTCCGTGAAAAATTAAAGATTTTGATTTTGAAATGCTTAATCATTGTTGTAACTTATTCAAATAGCATAAATACAAATTCTTAAACTCTAACATAATCTATCTTCATTCTAAAATCTACTTTCAGTATATTGATTATAACCATAAAAAAGTAACGTCTTATCTTGACATGTTAGTTAGACCCGAGATCCGGACCCAAACTTATTTTACCAAACTGTATATGCAGTTGACTTTGTACAAGGTCCGAGGCTCAAAATTATACTCTATACTTAAAATGGGTTGGAGCCTACATAAATCATGCCCGACTCCAATTAGGTCACGCTTCCAATATACAAATATCAATTTTCAGGGTTCTAGTGTAATTTTTACAAATTATACGAAATTCCTGAATTTCTATTGGAGGTGTAGGGTAGAAGTACCTTGTAGAGAACTTTCTAAAACTTTGGACACGTGGGAGTAACAGATCGAGGTCTGGATCCATGACTAGCAATATCTCAACTCGACAGAGCACAATAACAACCACGATGGGATGCATGTTTGTGTTTGTTGTGATATGCATGCTTTGGTTGTTTTTCATCTTTATGTTCTTAATGTAACTATATATTTAGTTTTTTAGATCAATATTATTTATGAACCTTTAAATTAAAACATCAATAAAGCTGTAATTTGTAATATATATATATATATATATATATATATATATATGAGAAAGTCTGTGAGAGAGTCTATACAATATCCATTTCATCTTCACCATTGGAAGCACATTGTTTGTCCCAAACAAGAGTAGGTTATCTACATACTCAAGGTTCCCTTGATATCGACGATCTATCTAAATATTCTAACCTATCTAGGAGGTCCCCCCCCCCCCCCCCCCCCCACCAACACACCCACCCACCCACCCCACACACACCCACACACCTGCTGCTTTCTCCAGCATCCTATTAAGTCCATTTGTTACCAAAACAAAAATTAGTAGGGACAATGGATTGCCCTGTCTTTAGCCTCTTTTGCACATTATTTCCTTCCCGTGTTTACCATTCACTAGAACATTTGATTTTCTTGATTGAAGCCACTTTTTCTTATCCGTCCTCTCCATCTTTCACCAAATCCACGATACACCAACAATTCTCGAATACAATCCCAATCCACTCGGTCATATGCCATTTCAAAGTCTTGAGAAGGCACCACCATTTTCGATGTTTTTGCTCAAGTCAATTTATTGTTCCTTGTGCCAAAGCTATTCCGTCTAGGATTAACCTCTTCACAATAGAGCCCGTTTGATATTCTCCCACAAGATTACTTACATGTTAGCTAGAACCTTTGTAATGATTTTAGAAATACCATTAACTAAACTAATTGGTCTCTCTTTCACCTTACATCTCCTTTTTTTATAAGAACCACTAATGCATAATTATGTATCTCAAGCTCTAATTTCCCTTCCTGAAATTCTTGAAATATTTCCAAAATATCTTCCTTTAGATACTCCCAAAAGGTATGGTAGAAAAGGATTGAGAATCCATTCGGACGTGCTGTCTTCTCCCAACTGGAAAATATCATGCTTTACTTCCTCTACACTAAGATCTTCCTCTAATCCTTTTATTTTCTCCCTTATTTCATTTCCATTCTCCAGTAACAGACTTTGCCTTGCTATCCATCTTACTTTGTTTTTACTCCACGGAGCTCCTGGTAGTAGCCGTCCACTACCTTTCTTTTACTACCATCTTTTTCTATATAGTATTTAATTAATAGAATATGTATTTAGTAAGTTACAAAGTCTGAAACTTGAGTTGCTTAGTGGCAAGAAAATTTTCAGATTCCTACATGAAGTACAAATCAAGACTAGATTCTGAAATACACATCTAACTAGCAAATATGGGATTAAGTCTTTTGATTTTGTACAAGTTACCTCTTGGCGTTCAATGTAATAGTTCTCTATTTTTTTTTTTCTCTTGGGGGTTAGCCCCTCCATTGTACCTAAAGAACAGAGGGTAATTTGCATGAACTTTGGACTTTGTTCACTTACATATCTGAAACATCGTTTTTTTGTTCAAATTGCCCCTTCAACTTTCTAGTTCTTATCGTTTTCTTATATTTTGTTAACCGTGTCCATAAACCATCTCATAGTATCGACGGATGCTAGTTTATGGACTTTTTCTTACCCTCCATCTTTCTAATCCCAACTTAACCCAGCCGCCCATTCCCCCTCCCCATGCCGTTTCCCCATCCTCCCACGTTCCCTATTCAAGAACACTACTCAATGGAAAGAAGAGCGGTTTTCTTTTGTAATCTTTCTTTCAGGTGTTAACTTGTTTAGCTGAATTGAAATAGGTCCTTCTTATCATTGCTTTACATTCTTAAATCAGAAATATATCATTGTCAAAATTTGGAAGTTTACATGTAAATATCTAGAAATTACTTTTTATCCTTCAAGTTCAATGTGTTCTTCACCTAATATATTAATTTATTTTAATATTAACCCTTTTTCTAGTCTTAACATCGGGGGTAAAAGGATCTTTTTCACCGTTATGTTAACAATGTCAATGCATTGAACTTGAAGTAAACGACTTCTAGAAAATAAAACAAAATCTAGTGTACTCAAGTGAATAATAGCCAAAGTTTATTTTAGTACAAATTAGTTAAGAAAAGAATGTCATGAAATTAGAAAATAAGTCAGCCTCTAATAATAACATTACTAGATTTAACCATTCTTCCATTCCCCCAAAAAAGAAGAAGTAAAAGGTGGTAATTATACTTTCCCCAAAAAGACGACTTTTCATCGATTCTCTTCCTCTCCTTTGTTTTTCTTCTCTCAATTACACCATCAAACATCATTTCCTTCTCCCTTTCCTAACCAGGTCTGTTATCAAAAGCTTCGATCTGCTTGTAATATTATTATTTATCGTTAGTTTTATGCTTTCTTACATCAAAATTTCTTTTTGTTGCAAATTTCCTGTTTGAATCTCTTGAAGAGAAACGTCTTTTAATTCCACAGGTTTGTATGATGTAATGTTGCTCTCATAGGTTTGTTTACGCGACTGTCTATCTGATCTGATCTATATTCATTTACAACCATTAGTTTGTCATAGATTTGTCAGTGTGGTAATTGGCATCTTTCTTATTTCATGATACTCCTTGGGAAGAGGACAATTTGGAGTGATTTTTGACATGGTCATGATTGTGCGAAAGATAATTGGGATATGAAAAAATAGCATTTCTCTGCAGCATGTCCTTTCTATAACTTTTTATAGTATAGTTATTATTAAGATCAAACATGTATAATATGTATGTAGATTTGTTATCATGTGTATATAGTTAGCTGTATCCTTAATTTTCTAAGACATGTTGTGTTAAAAATCCATCTCCGCATCTATGCAACAAGGAAATGTTGCACGGATACGACATGACACTATAAGGACACAACAACACAACACCTATATATTCTCGATTTGTGTGTCATCCTTGTGCAGTATATATATATATATATATATATATATATATATATATATATATATATATATATATATATATATATATATGGTAAACGGGATATGAGTCATTTTCTCATATTTCTACATGAGCCGTGTACATGTGGACTAATAGAAATGGACTCCTACATGCTATGTGCACCCATGTGCACTACTACACTTAATTCTTATTGGTCCACATGTGCATGGCTCATGTAGGAATATGAACCAATGACGAATATCCTGTTTATATATATATATATATATATATATATATATGACAATGTGTCAATGAGCTCTTAGCCTAGTGGTTAAGAGGGAGACATCCCCCGGAGGTTGTTAGTTCGAGCAACAGGGGTGTACTTTAATTTTCTTTGTTGGAAATTAAATGTGGTGCAGGTATGCATGTGTGGTGCGGTGTCGGTCCGATCCGGGACCAGAAGGCCTTAGGGCTAGAATAATATTTATCTTCTTCGAATATATATATATATATATATATATATATATATATATATATATACAATGACTTGAAATATATTCTTACAGGAAATTCCACATCAAAACATGGGTAAACTACCATATTTTTTTTTCCTTCACTACCTTTTATCCAAAAAAATTAGTTGATTTGGTGCGTTGTACACGGACATTAGTATTTAAGTGGGGTTCCATCTGAATTCCTTTGTAGAAACTCCTTGCGGGACATCTCAGGAATCGTTTCCCCATACACATGCGCACGTACACAAAGAGACCATCAAGAGCACGATAATCTTTGCTACTAGGATTTAAAACTTTGTTGCATTACTCTAATATGCAAAAGTTTTGATGACTACTTTTTCTCTCCGTATACAATCATGGATGCGATGGCACATCGTATAGTAAGATTGAATTGGTTCCCTCATCACTTTTGTGCTCCTTTTTATGCGATTCACCTTATTCCTGCTGTTGCTTGAGTTTCAAGAGTGCTACTTCTCAGGGAATGTAGGATAGGGGATTTTATTTCCTCCTCAAACCAAATAGTAGTCATCACAAGAAAGCGGCTAAGGAGTAAGAGATGTCTGGGACTAATGAGGATTCAATGTCTTCACCTAAGAACCGGATGAAGTTACTATGCAGCTATGGTGGCAAGATCCTGCCCCGCCCCTCTGACGGCATGCTAAAGTATGTCGGTGGGGAGACACGTGTTGTATCCGTCCCTCGTTCGATCACTTTCCCAGGCATGACAAACTTCTCCCTCTTTCTACTGAAATTTTGTTTGTATGCTTAATATAGTATATTATGACCATCTATTTATGAAACTTATTGTTGTTACCTCCGGAAACCTATTAATAATACAAGCATGATGCACAACTTCATTCCTCCAGTTGTACTCCTTACTAATATGCCAACTAATAACTTTGTCTAATTGATCACATTGTTCAATTGTGCTACAAAATTCTGTAGGTATCCTATAACCAATGGTAGGAATAAATACATTTACATTGAATTGGCATGTTACATATTTACAGTCCAAGGGCTAGTCTGAATTGCACTTATTTTTCATCCATGTTTGGTCAAACGTCCATTTCTAGAATGCATTTTGGGCTAGCGTTTCGGAAACGTCCACGTGAGCCCCTAAATGATTGGCACAGTTGACAAAACGCCCATTCGGAAAGCAAGCCGTTTGGCTTCCCTATTGCGTTTGGCACCTATCGAAGTCCTGGAGCAATACGAATTAGCCCCAAGACTCCAAACATTACTCCACCTTAGAATCTGCAAGTCTGAAGCTCCAAAGCTCGAAACTGGAACGCTTTGTTATCAATGTATTAAATCGACAGTTTGGGGGTGTGAGCTCACAACACTACAGACAAATTTGGTATCTAGTTACTCCATTGCTAATCTTGTATAATTTTTTGCTAAATATTGACTCATCAAGTAAAACCCACCTCGACATTCTACAATCAATATGATTCTTGATCCAAATCAGAATTTAACTTATCCCAATAATGAACCCTGTATGGAGAAAAGAAATGAAACTGAATAAATATGATGTAGCATCATTTTTATATTTAAATAATTGATAGCTCGGGAAATTGTGGGACATTACATTTTTCTCTACTTCTCCATTGTGACTAGTTTTCACAAACTGCCACTTTTCTCTAAGGAAAAGTAAGAATTTTTTTGGAACCCATACATTTCAGACTCGATCTAATTGGAATCCAAACATCTCAGACTTGATCCAATCATGCACAGACCTCCAACAACCTCTATATCATAGATGGCTAATCTTAAAGATAGGACACTAGAAAGACTCTAGTTCTATAAAGATACTTGAAAACAAAGTAAACTGTTTACAAGTACCAATTGAATGCTTTTGGTGCATAACGTTTTAGACTAGGAAGCATGGACACTCCAAAAAAATCCATTCCTTGACACTAGGACACGCCAAAATGGTGTTGAATCCATGTCACCCGTGCCCAAAATTTGTAATGTCTTACTTGTGAAACTTAGGTTTAGACAACTTGTGCCAATCTAATGAGTACAAAGTTTTTTCTATTGATACAAGGGGTTTCTTTGTTATTATGTTTAAATTATATCTGACTCTCCAGAGTATGCATACAAGCTATTAACCATGGATGGGACTTTTTTTACAGGGCTTTTTGTTATTGGTCCAACTCTTAACATTACTTGGCTGTTTCTTCTGCAGAGCTGATGGAAAAGATAAGTGGCATGTTCAACAACACTGACATAGTAATGAAGTATCAAATAATGCCGGAAGACCTCGACGTCCTCGTCTCCATTCGCTCTGACGAGGACCTCCATCACATGCTCGAGGAATATGACCGCCATGAGAGCCTGCCACGCTCCCCGTCTTCCTCCTCTCGCTTCCGCATCTTCCTCTTTCCCTCAATCGCATTGCCTGCCGCCACCCTGCGCCCCCCTTCCTATCTAGACGCCATCAATGCCAGCAGCAGCATCGCCATTCCAGCAGCCCCCAACGACCGCCCGACTTTCACCATTTCCAACTCCTCGGCTGGCACTTCCCCCACCTCTACCATCGACTACTTCGCAGGAGGAGGAAGACCCGTTGGGCTCGGGATGCACAGGGTGAGAAGTACTCCTAACCTCAGTGGATCTCTAAGTCAGTTGGCGAATAATATTACCACCGTCGGAACTCCGTCTACGAGCCACCACAAGAGTAGGATGGGTGGTTCGGGTCAGCAGAGCCAGAGGCGGCCACCTACTGGTTGGTATGGGTGTCCCCCTGGACACGCGGAGGAATCTTACTTCAGGTCAAGGAGCGGACACAGCAGCTTCCAGTTCAGCGGCGGCCAGCCTCCGGTGGCCCCTCGGAAAAATTTCTGGGATTGATGACTGACAATTGTGGGAGAAATATCTGGGATTGATTACTGACAATTGTTGAAGAAACATCCCCCCTTCTATATGAGTTGATCAACAGTCATTCATTGTGGGAGAGCAACAGGGAACAGACACAGTGAGTGATAGTTTGGTTGCTGATATAACCAACACTCTCGATCTGAACATATACTGGAACTTTTGTTACAATGTGTAAATTGTAGTTTGTTGTTTTGTAAAGGGTGAAGGAAATCTGGACGTGGCTGTTCCTGCTGTTTTCTTGCAGATGTTGCATTTACTGTAAATTCTTGTGTTTCCAAAACTTATTGTCAACATAGTGGTGGAAGGCTTAGGGTTCGTTTGGATTTGTTTTTTTAAAAAAAATTCTGATTTTTTTTTTCTCAACATAAGTTATAAAGTTGTTTTTTGAGTATAGAAAATTTTATTTTGTGCTTGGTTACTTTCATCTAAAAAATAGTTTTAAAACACAAAAGTCAAAAAATGTGTTTGGTAATTTTTTTTTAGAAAATAATGTTTTTCTGTGTCCACAACCGTTAGTGTCCAACTGTGGTCCTCTCAAACGTGTCTAACTGTGTCACCGTAAAGTTCACTTCTTGACCCCTAGTTTGTATGTAAATTCATGAAGAATCTTCCGGTGGAGGTCATTGTGAACATCATGTCGCTTCTAGGAGCGGCGTGGGACATCGTCCTCGCCTCCGCGACGTGCCGGAAGTGGCGGGAGGCATGTCGGAAGCACCTCCACACTTGACCCGGCGTTCCTCCGCTCCTCAGTAAGCGCACCCAGATCCTCGTGAACTCCGATGCAGTTGCTCGCCTAGCCGTCATCGATTGAGTCTCGGCTGTCACTGCCTAAAACACCGTCTTCAGGCTCCAACCTTCGATCGGAACCGGCGTTGTTCGAAGCCGAGCGAGTCGTCGCCCTCGGTCATATCGGAGCAGATCCGATCGAGTCGTCGTTCTCGTCTTTGTAGGATTGTATAACAACTATAGAGGGGGGGGGGGGGGTGAATAGAGATTAGCGAAAATAATCACCAAATAAAAGATTAAGTCAAATGCCAACTTATAAACTGCAGTAATAAATAATAATCAGAGTGTAAACATAGTATAAGTAAAGTTTAGAAGAGCAAACTATAAAAAAAAATCCTGATTTTTCTCGTGGAGGACTAGTCCAGGCCCGAGAACTCTTGCTCAGAGTTAATCCACTATTTGTGAAATAGGTTACACACGTGCCTTTGATCCAAAGAGTACACCAACTTCTTGCAACACGAGCTTTTGATCCGAAGAGCTCGAAGTCTTTAGACATAAATTGAAAACAACTTTTTAACCAAGCTTGTACAACTCGACTCAACTTCTAATCGGAACGTCACTTGGCACTTAGAAGAAAATATGAGTTGTCTTGAAAATGGGAAGAGTAAAGCTCTTTATGGAATAAAGAAGATGAAGAATGAACGAGTGATTTGGAATGGAATTTTTTTTTTCTCCATTTATAGGATTTTTATGGACGGAGTTCGGACCGAGTTCGGATGCATAACGTTCGAAAATTTGAACGTTAGGAGCCTGGTCTTCAGGAGATGAGTCTGACTAGGGATTTAGTTTTGAGTAACCGAGTTCGATCCGAGTTCGTTCAGAACTCGCACAGAGTTCAGTTGGTCATATTCTAGACTGTTTTGGCTAAGTTTTTGAGTGGTTTTAAGTTTAGGTTCGAATCCAAACAAATTTCTGGTTTGGGTAGGCTTATGTTTGAGTAAACTTGGAGAAATATTTAATCTAAATGCTAAATTTCTATTTCGACTCACATAAGTCCTTAGACTCAATAAATAAAAAATTACATAACAAAGTATAAAAAGAAATCGAAAACAATCGTCTTGTCATAGCAGCTTGTGATGAAGTCGTCTTCTGAGCAAACCATCAGAGTTGCAACATAATCGACTCGTAGTTTAGATCGATTATTAAAATCGGTTTGACTATGACCAGATGGGCCAACAGTCTTCGCCTCCGACATCGTTCCAGTGCCACTCCCTTCAAATGATGGTGGCGCCCTTCCAAAGAGCTCCTCCTCCTTTTAAATGGTGATGGTAGGGCGCGTCGGAAGAGGAGATGAGAGCAGCGGGGAGTTCGTCGGGGTCTCGGGTGCCATCTGGGAGTGGGAGGAGGGGGGAGGCTGAGGGAGGAATGGGGGAAGGCGGAGGAAGAAGTGGGAAGAGAGTTTTCTGGAAGAAAAAAAAATAAGAAGAGAGAAAAAGAAGAGTCGTTGTTTCCAACGTAGGTTGTGAAACGTGATTTAAGTTACTTTTCAAAACCTTCGTTTAAACATCACTTTTTCCAAAACAAATTCTAAAAGCATTTTCAAAGAACGGACTGCCAAATACATATTTTGTCTGACTTGATGTTTAAAAGCAAAAAACTGCTTTATAAAATGTATCTAAACACAACCTTAATCATCCAAATGATGGAATTGCCGCAAACTATTTATTATACTGGTTGTTGATAAAATAATAATTTTTATAGGTCATCTCCCTAGCTAAAATTGCTTAAGAAGAAATGCATAAACATCAAATTCTTGCTAAAACAGTTCAATCTGGGTACAAGAAGACGATTTCCATAATTCTAATATATCATAGAACATAATTTAAAAAGCATAAATACTCTAATTTAAGGTTGATGAAATCTGAAAATGGCTAACACTGAAGACCCTAGCAGGTGTGAAGCTTCTTTCACGGACGATATTTTACCGACCTTTAATCATGAAATCTGGAAATGACCGACATCAAAGACCATAACAGAGGTGTGCGAAGCTTCCATGGGTTGACAATATTTTATCAAAGGTTCATCAAGGATTTCAGTGCCATCATGGATCCTAAAGAGGAGTGCTTGAAGAAGTCTCACTAGTGAGACTTCTCTTAGCGCAAATGAATTTTGTGCACCATAGCACGTTTCACTCGTCTAAAGAAAAGTTTCCATTTAATATTGTATATTCCAAACAACTAGATCATGTTTTGAATTTGCTTGCTTTGCCAAAGGGTCAGAGAAGAGTACATTAACTAAAAATTTGGCAAACCAAATCCATGGAGTTCATGAGGAGGCTCAGGAACAACTACATAAGGCTAGTGTTAAATGCTGCAAGTTGCTACATAAATTTTTGTACCAACACCATAGGCACAAAGTTATCAACGTCGGTGATTATTGTAGAAGCATGAAAAGTCTACAGTAAATATCCCCAGCGGAAGATAACTCCTAAGCACTCTTCGAGCGGAAGATCCAAGCCAGGCATGTTCCCCATAGACTCTAGCGAAAGAATGGCTCAAAGAATCCCTCAATGTTTGATTTGACAACTCATCAATGAACCGCACCGTGCGAAAGACAAAATGACACATCCAACAATAATTGATAGCTGCTAACAATTTGAGTCAAATCAGGCCAAATCCCGCATATTAAGGGATCGTGCCCTCCCCACGAATGAAGCTTGCTTCTACAGGTTGTCTACCTACATAAAGGGCCATAATGACTCTCTCTACCCCAGCGGAATATCAAAGGCCTTGCCTCTTCTCCACAATCTTCGTTCCAACTGCTTACATGGGATAATGTGCTTCAGCCACTTACCCTACGATTGCCACCACTCCGTTAGAAGCTCTAGCTAAGCGTGTACGTGGATAATCGCCTGCAATCGTCGGCCCACTCTTCTCCTACATGATCTCATCATAGGATATGAAGCTACAACTGGAAAACTATGTGGCACCTTCGCCTCATTTTCAGAAGAAAGCTCCCAAGTCCGTAGGTTACAATTATACCCAGTCACTGCTTGTACGTGGGATACGCCACCTCCATTACAAGCCACTATGTTCTATGGATACTTTCCACTCGGTGGATTCTTCCCGCCAACAACTCGACGCTACAGAAAAGTCAAGTACGACCATCGGCAAGTCATTCTTTTATAAATACATATCTCTTCGCAAGTATCAAGGACAACCAATGCTACAACAGACATTAGCCTTGACACTAAGCTCATGCTCGCCTCCAAAGCAGCATGATGGTAAGGTAAGTCTTTGTGCCAGACTTTATACTCTCCTCGAACCTGACTAATGATCAACTTTGAATCACCGTAGGCCTCTAGGTATTTGATTCCCAATTGTTGGGCGAGTTATAAGACCAATCAGCATTATATTCCACCGCGTTATTGGAGCATGGCTCTGTCAGAGAGTAAGCATGGAGAATAACTAGGTTGTCCAAGGATTTCATTATGATTGAGATTCCTACCACGATACGACCATTGGGACCTATTTTTATAGTACCATCGAATAATAACAGCTAAATGAGTTCACCAGAGGTCATGTTGGATTCTATTACTTTCGTCTGCTATATCTTTATACAGCTTGGAGCTTTCAGGAATTAGGTGTTATGCTAGAAAGTCTACCAATGCTTGACCTTTGACAGCCTTTTGAGGGATGAATAACATGTTGTATTGCGATAACATCATAGTCTACGTCACGAGCCAGGAGTTCAACAAACTGAGCTTGGTCATGAGAACTCAGCAAGGGTTGACCCGAGAGATGACGTGGATGGTTTGGTCGATCACATAATGTCGTGTCTTTTAGATTGTGAAGACCAAGATGAGTCACTCATTCTCGACTGGATTATATGGATGTTCGGCTCCTGTCATCATCTGAATGAGATAGTAGATGGCTTGTGTTTCCGTTAACAAAAGTCATACTAACTTTTATTGAGAAATTTGTTTGTAGTATAAAAGAATCCTAAGATTACAAGGAATTCTAAGTACAAAAATCTGAAAAAGTGTAGGGAGGGAGGTAGAGTTTGCAACTAACTCCTATGCTCCGTAGACTACCTGAACACAAAGGTTGGAAAATTACTAACTCTCAGTTCACTGACAAGGAGGGCAACAATTTGGATCAAAAGTACTCAGCTTTCGATGGATCTGGGAAGCACATGTCTATGCTATTTATAGTCATTCACACGGTAACAGGTATATGCGCCTGAATATGAAAAGTCGCTACTTTTTGACTCTGTCACATAGAGTTTGGCTTGTCGCATAGGCTTCTGCAATTAAAGTGACGCATAATCCGGATATGAACGTATGCGCATAATTCGGTCGACTTGACACATGGCATGTATTACAAATGATTCAAAAATCTAAATTAATATAGAATATGTTTACAATGTATGCGTCATTAATGCATTTAAGGCGCATAGATGTCTCTTCATCTTCATAACGGTCACTGCAAGCCGTATAATAAAGATGAGGGATTATTGTCGTATAGAGACATTGTCGCATGGAGGCTTTGCTGAGAAAAGTAACTGGAGAAACTTTGTCCATAGATGTTAGCCGCATGGGAACACTGTCACGTCGTATCACACATATGTATCTGACAACAGTAATTATGACACTGACGTAAGCTCTTACATATGTTGCGTATTAATCGTCTGCACAGATTACGAAGCGATCAGAGCAATTAATATTGTGTCAGAATGACGTATGCGGCTCAGTTATCTTTGTTGCATGCTCTCAGGGTCACTGCATGCCGTATAGACTAAGATTTGATTTCTTTTAGTTGAATGTTGCATAGAGTTTGAACACTTAGGTGTATGCAGCCTGACTGAGTTTGGTCATCTTGTCAGCTTTAATCTCCTCGGTGCATAGCTGTTCAGGTGCATGTACTTGAATTTTTTCATGCTTCTATATCTTTTTCATGTCCTTCATCACTCTTCTAAGCAAGTAATGCTCCCAAAGCGTAATCTATAGCACTGACGTATAGCAAGAAGGGCTTTCCCATAACTAAGACTACCAGGACCAGAGGGTCCATGAGGTACCTATTGATGTTTTCAAATATTATTGACACGCTTTATCCCATATGAAGGAAACACCTTTCTTTATGAGTCTGGTGAACGGTTGGCAACAACCTGACAAATTGGCAATGAAATTACGGAGATAGGCTAACCACCCTTGCAAGTCCCATAGTTCTCAGAGATTCCTTGTTGGTTGCATATCCAGGATGTCCCTCACCTTGTCGGGGTCGAGGTGGATCCCCTTAGACGTGATCACAAATCCTAGAAATTTGCTACTGGCAACTCCTAAAATGATTTTGTTGGATTCATCTTGAGCTGGTGAGCGCGCATCAACCCGAATATCGTCCTCAAATCTTGCAGATTATCTCCTTTGTGGCGAATATTTATAGCAATGCCATCTATATAACAATCCACTATTTTCTCAAGTGTTCGCGAAAGATTGTACTCATGGTGCATTGATACATTGTACCGACATTCTTTAAACAGAAAGGCATAACAGTTTAGCAATATACCCCCAAAGGCGTATGGAATGAGGTATGTTTCTCATCATCTGGGTGCATCCTAATCTGGTTGTATCCGGAGAAGCCGTCCATAAGAGCATCTGCTCGTAGCCACAAGTATTGTTGATCATGACATCTGTGTTTAGAAGTGAAAATTCGTCCTTCGGACAAGCAACATTAAGGTCGTATAAGTCGATGTAAATGTTATTATTATTCTTCAGCACGGGAATGACATTGGCAACCCATTCAAGGTGTTGTTCTTCCCTGATGAATTCGTAGATGATGATTTCTTTACCTCAGCCTCAATGGCCTCCATAATGTCGGGGCAGAAGTGCCTTTGTTGTTTTATCGGTTTAACATGCGATCAAATGTTTAACGGGTGCACGACTATTCGGGAGTCAAGGCCCCACACGTATTCATAGCTCCAGGCAAAGATATATGTCACGCCCCGATCTCCCGCAGGCTAATCGGCCGTCCCCGCTAGGTCCGAATCACCGAGCCAGCGCTCCCACGGGACGATCGCTAGACCCATCTGGGCGTGATGTTGCACGAGCGTGAGCCACGTCCGTGCAAGGCTAAGGTCTGAACAGGCGGTAAGAGGTCTAAGACATAGAGTCGTACAAATTATCCGAGTGCAGTGGAATAATAAACGCATAGGTGATTGGTAACAAGTTCACAGAGTCGTCAATAGCGGAAACATTGAATAACACAAGTATAGAAGTAAATCAAACTCTTTATTGATATTGAACATGTGTCACAGGCGACGCTAGGCAGAGATTACAAGTCGCTCAAAGCCTCTCTCTATGAAACAGTAAAAGCGTGCCAAGTGGCTTACATTTGTGGAATGATAATAGGCGATGTTCCAACATTATGTCTTGTATATGTGCTTCAGTTCCGGACGCAACGCTCCAAGGCTCCAGAGTGAACTCTACGCCTTAGCACGAACGAAGGAGGCATCCGCACCGAACGGGGTTCTCCCGCACCCTGCAAGAAATCTGGTGGGTTATCAGTACATTAATGCACTGGTGGGGAGGCTACTCGCCCGCTCGACAAATCCAAACACGTTATATAGGTTTCGTGCATCAACTATTAAGTTATCTTTCTAGTCTTGCCTTAGGATCAGTTTTATGGCAATGATAAATAGCCTAACCCGTGTGGCAGTGCGCCGTGCGATATAAGGAACACGGCGAGACTTACAAACTTACCATTCGTTCTTCCCTGTCCAAGGCAAACCAAGTTAAATCAAGCACAAGCATATATAATAAAATCCAGGGACAATAGCATATGCAAACACAAGTGTTATGAGCGAGATTAAGTTTTGGATGCACGAGTTATAAAGATTACTTAGGTGTGTTGCATAAGATGTTCAAGTGCTCCATATGCACAAGTGTGTTATACCATGATCGTTCAGGTATTTCAGATTATTCTCAATACGATGCAATAACTCGCACGCGGATTACCGCTAAGCGAGGAAGACTTATCTATATGAACATGAGTCGCTGGCATAGCCATAAAGGAACATAGTCAATAATGATGATGGAATACAACGAAAGAACATGGTGCGCTGCAAGCCATCTCGTCCAGAATAGGAGACTAAACTAAAAGTTTCATCCAGATCGGATCTGCCCCAGTGACCCGATGACCGTCCGTGGAATTGTATCTTGTTTCCAAGTTGTTCGCGACATGCAATTATTGGTCTTCCAATTTTACGAGATACACGAGAACATGAGAACACGAGATGTTTGATCCTTGATTCTTGCTATGAACGAGTATTGCTCTACGAGCTGTGTTACTTGATTTGCTTGACATGATTCTCGTTCAGTGAACAACTTACCTTGATGCATTCCCCTGGTTCGGGGACTGCCTTGGCGACCTAACGGTCCCAGATACTTTCAGGTTCATACTTGCACGGAACGACTATTAGATAGTCGTTCGAGGAGAACTAGATGAATGCATGACATGCACAGTGTTACACGGTCATAACATAGTTTATGCGACAAGCATTGAAACGAGACAACGAATACAAGTTAACATATAAGCAGGCAAGTATTGCATTCATATAGAACATAAGAATTTACATTTGGCTCGGTTTAAGGGTAGAGCGAGGAATAAAACTGTAAAGGGACATACCGAACGACATGATCTATGGTCGTACAGTGTAGCAAGTGAACAGTGCACTACGAAGAGTATAATGTTCTACTCGAGGCATAGCGGGGTCTACTTGCACAAGGCAAAGGTAGCATGCGAGGGTCCACATATATAAGTAAAGTTTTATTTCCATGTTCTAACACAAGCAATACAAGTTGGGATTATTCCCTGAGCTAGGTGCGTTGTATTCTTTTTAGCATGCATGGGGTGATTCACCTAGCGACTAGCATGTATCGTCCATATTTTAAGTGTGCTGGCTAAGCAAAGATAAGTTCATCATAGCCACCCACCTTAGCGATGATTAGCCTCAGTCGAGCGATACTCCAAGCGAGCCTCTAAAAGCCTAAGCTGGAACTCCTGAATGGACAAGTCTGGAAATCATTTTTGCCTCAAACGAGTATTCTCGCTGAGCAAAGCGGGTCGAAACGTTGCACTTTTACCGTTTGAATCAGCAGTCCGCTTGAGCGAAATGGGTCATTACATTATACACCAGTCAGAAAAAGTCTCGTCATCGAGACTTCCTGAGCGCAAGTCGTTCTATCGCACTATCGAATCTATCCCAAGCGTAGCAATCGGTACCAATAGATCTGATTTGTTCGAACGGATCTCCTACCGGTTCCTTATTACCGTGTCGCATGTATGCTATGTTGGTCTCATTGTGCCTTAGCGTGGAACGTATTACTTAACACAGGGTACATTTTAATCCATCTTGAATGATGATCTAAGGCCGAGGAAAACTTATACAAGTCGTTATACTTGTCCATGCGGATATTCACTTACACTAGCATTCGAGATCAGCATATCGCGAGTCTGGATCGTGCACATATTCAAAGCGTCCTTCAAACATATGCATGTCACCAACATGGCGATAGTTAGCACTCGAGTTTTATATCTGATTGAGTCTTGGATCGTGCACATGTTCAAGGTGTCCCTCAAATATATGCATTCAACCAAACTTAGAGATAGTAAAATCGGACAAGCTACTTGCGAAAATATCAAGGGTCTCATTTTTATGAATCAAAAATATACTTCCGACAGGGTCAATCAAATCCAAGTCATTTCTATTCCAACTCAATTCAAGTTTTGCACTACCTTTAAGCACGATCTATTCGGGTTAACCGACTAGCGTTCATTCGTCCGGGTTAAACATAGCACACGTTTACCGTACCAAGTCTAACACTAAGTCTTGCTGCCCCAGTTCTATAGCTTGTTCAAGCAATATGATAAAGTCGGTCACACTGGTTTTTTCACTCGGCACAGGATCGTCTTCCTAGTTACTCGGTCATCTCACAAGGTCATAGGTACAAGTTCAAACACACGATTCATCGTACAAATTCGTCGCATGATGCTCGCCCTAATTCCTAGGGTCAAACTATTGTTCATTTACACGTGATATTCTACCCAAGCTCGTTTCACTCAGATTTCTAAACATCGAGCACGGATCATCCTACTCTCATTAACACTTTCGTTTGTACAGGGGTTTAAGTCCGTTCAGTAAAATCCATGATATATCCAAGTTACAGGACAAGCCTAGTAATTTGCATAGTCTATCTCTCCAAATATGTTTTGATAGAATCACTATCTATACCAAGTCTAGACCACCAAGACCTTTTGTTTATAACTCCAAATCATCCAAAAAGATTTTATGTATCCGTTCATGAAACCATCAAGCGTGATTTATTCCAGGTTATAGGATAACTTATCAATCAAATACCTTCGATTCACTTGCATTCCCAAATTCGTCTTATCGTGTCGAACCAAAAGTCAAGACGATCCATTAGTTGTCACGCTCCGGTCTCCCCCAAGTTGGATCACCCTTGTTGGATGTGAGATCACCACGTCAATGCTCCCATTGGATAATCGTCCTAATCCGGGCGTGACGTATGTACGGGCATAGAGTTACGCTCGCACAAGGCAAAAACGTTTGAACGTTATGGTTATCTTCGAAACGATCAAGACACCTTATATTTTACTTTTGCTCCATCCAAGTTATATATATCAAGTCCATCAAGTCGTGTCCGTTCATGCAGTGATTATAATTCGTCTAGCAAAATTATCCAACTTTAATGTTACCGTTCGGTAAATCCATAGTCTACTTATAGCATTCCTCAAGCAACTGGTTTCAAATATTCAAGCCAAAGTCTATTATCGCTTATCTCTTTCATCGAACCACAATATATTTTTGGACTAACTTCTATTCTAGCGATATTATATTCAAGTTTAATCTGTTTGTTTCAAATCCAAAATTGCTCGCACGATCCTCCAAGTTTTCAACAAGTTTCCTTAACCAAGATATCGTTTTTTATTTTTCTATGAATCCATATTCGATATAAGCCTTATCATTTATTTGAGGCATTTTCCAATCGTTCAATCCAATTATCGCACGAGACCTATGAATTTGTTTGGACATTTCTAAATGATCCATACACCACTCGAAATTGAGTCAACCAATTAAATCCTCAATCGTGTTCACATCAATTGCTAGCATATTCACCAAGTTTTTCTTAGAATTCCTGCACAATGCTTGGGTATCGCCTGCTAATCATAGCCTCGAATTTATCCCTGTCCATAGTCATCTAAGTAACCATATTCGATTTGTATCTTCCGACACAAAATACTATTCGAGCTATTTCCCAAAATCCAAGCACGATTCTCTATGTTCGCCTAAGTGATAATTTGATAATATTTTTATCGGTTGTCATTCTAATTCTGACTTATCCTTTCTGAACGATATCTCATTCTCGTTTGCAACTTAGCTTGCACCAAAGGGTCTTGGCGCGCGATACTCTACACAACTTAGCCGAAAGGCTGTGTGTATAGCTAACCATTCGGGTAATCATGTATGATATTCGGGTTTGCATATAACTTGCAATTTCTAGCACGAGTCTATTCCCACAAGTCTAGCACAGGTCGGCACAAAGGCCTTCATATCATAATTTTGTACAAGCAATCATACCATTCACATGCACTTTTAAAAGTATTTAGACTTATTGTTTGGAATATTTCGATGGGACATTGAGAGAGTGTATGCACATAACCCATGAACGAGCTTTCGAAACTGAGAAAATTGAAACGAAATCCAAAGGCGTAAAGCCATGCTCTGATACAAATATGTCATGTCCCGATCTCCAGCAAGCTAATCAGCCGTCCCCGCTAGGCCCGAATTACCGAGCTAGCTCCCGCGAGATAATCGCTAGACCCATATGGGTGTGATGCCACACGAGCATGAGCCGCGCGCGTGCAATGCCAAGGTCTGAATAGGCGGTAAGAGTTCTAAGCCACAGAGTCATACAGATTGTCCGAGTGCTGCGGAATAATAAATGCATATGCGATTGGTAACAAGTAATATAGTTGTCAATAGCGGAATCATTGAATAACACAAGTATAGAAGTAAAGCAAACTATTTAGTGATATTGAACATATGTTACAGGCGGTGCTAGGCCGAGATTACAAGTCGCTCAAGCCTCTCTCTCTGAAACAGTAAAAGCGTGCCAAGTGACTTACATTTGTGGAATGATATATAGACGATGTTCCAATATTATGTCTTGTATATGTGCTTCAGTTCTGGACGCAATGCTCCAAGGCTCCAGAGTGAACTCCACACCTTAGCACGCATGAAGGAGGCATCCGCACCGAACGAGGTTCTCCCATATCCTGCAAGAAATCTGGTGGGTTATCAGTTCATTAATGCACTGGTGGGGAGGCTACTCGCCCGCTTGACAAATCCAAACACGTTATATAGGTTCCATGCACCAACTATTAATTTATCTTTCTAGTCTTGCCTTAGGATCAGTTTTATGGCAATGATAAATAGCCTAACCCGTGTGGCAGTGCGTCGTGCGATATAAGAAACACGGTGAGACCAACTTACCATAAAGGAACATAGTCAATGACGAGGATGGAATGCAACGAAAGAACAGGGTACGCTGCAAGCCATCCCGTCCAGAATAGGAGACTAAACTAGAAGTTTCATCCGGATCAGATCGACCCCAGTGACAGTCCGTCGAACTGTACCTTGTTTCCAAGTTGTCCGTGACATACAATATTGGTCTTCTAATTTTACGAAATACATGAGAACACGAGATGTTTGATCCTTGATTCTTGCTATGAACGAGTATTGCTCCACGAGCTATGTTACTTGATTTTCTTGACATGATTCTCGTTCAGTGAACAACTTGCCTTAATGCATTCCCCTGGTTTGGGGACTGCCTTGGCGACCTAACGGTCCCGAATACTTTCAGGTTCATACTTGTATGGAATGACTATTAGATAGTCTTTCGAGGAGAACTAGATGAAGGCATGACATGCACAGTGTTACACGGTCATAGCATAGTTTATGCGACAAGCATTGAAACGAGGCAACGAATACAAGTTAATATATAAGCAGGCAAGCATTGCATTCATATAGAACATAAATATTTACGTTTAGCTCGGTCTAAGGGTAGAGCGAGGAGTGAAACTGTAAAGGGATATACCGAGCAACATGATCTAGGGTCGTGTAGTGTAGCAAGTGAACAGTGCACTATGAAGAGTATAATGTTCTACTCGAGGCATAGCGCGGTCTACTTGCACAAGACAAAGGTAGCATACGAGGGTCCATATATATAAGCAAATTTTTATTTCCTTGTTCTAACACAAGCAATACAAGTTGGGATTATTTTCTTAGTTAGGTGCGTTGTATTCTTTATTAGCATACATGGGGTGATTCACCTAGCGACTAGCATGTATCGTCCATATTTTAAGTGTGCTGGCTAAGCAAAGACAAGTTCATCATAGCCATCCACCTTAGTGATGATTCGCTTCGGTCGAGCGATACTCCGAGCAAGCCTCTGAAAGCCTAAGCCGGAACTCCTGAAGGGCCAAGTCTGAAAATATTTTTTGCCTCAAACGAATATTCTTGCTGAGTAAAGCGGGTCAGAAAGTTGCACTTTTGCCGTTTGAATTGGCAGTCCACTTGAGCAGAATGGGTCGTTACAATATAAATGTATTCCTGGACGAGAGCTTTCAAGTCTTTACGTTTGTTGTCCTCCATGCTCTTACTATTGAATATTTGTAATCCCCCTGATTTTCAAGAAAATTTTAATTTTTGGATTTTTCTGGAATTTCTGGAATTTTCTGAGATTTTTTCCTAATTAAATTAAGGTGTTTTAAATATTAAAGGATTTTTAATTGATATTAAATAATATTAAAATATTATGAAAATAATATTTTATGGTGTAAAATAGAAAAGTAGACCTAGGGTAATTTTCCGAGAATTTATTGGACCCCGGATGGATTTTAAAGCCCTAAATACTAATTAAATTATTAAACCAATTAATAAACCGGGTTTTTATTAAATAAACCGAACCAAACCAATCTGAGCCGGACCGGGTTTATTTATTAACCCAAATTCCTTATCGGGTCGGATCCGGGTTCAAACCAGACCCGACCCAATAACCCATTAACCCGACCCACCTAATTGATATCAGATCGGGCCGGATCCATTAAGGACCCGACCCGCGAAACCTATCCGACCCGGCCGACTGAGTTTCTTCCCCAGCCGAAACCCGCCGCCCGACTTTCTGCCTCTCTCCGCCGTATAACGCTGCCGCCGACCGCCGGTTGGTCTCCCCGACCGCTCCGGCTACCCCACCGACCGCTCCACCTCCCGCATCCCTCACCGGACAACCATTCCTCTCCCTCCTCCACCTCTATATAAACTCTCCGTGCCGCCCTCCCTGAACCCTAGACAACCACCAGCCGAAACCTAGCCCCTCTCCGCCTCTCGCCGTCAGACCCCGGAGTCCGCCAGCGCCTCGCCCGGCCCTCTCCTTTCTCCCTTCCTCCGAACCCGCATCGGCCGCCCGACTCCACACCCGACTCCTCCACCTCGCCGCACGGCTCCAGCACCACCCTGGCTCCGCCCTAGACCCGCCACGAGCCGCCCAGCCCCACTGCTCTTCTTCCCTCCTCCCAGCGCCACCGCCAAGGTCGGCCACCCCCGCCTGCCACCTCCAGAATTCCCTGTTGACCTGCGCCGACGAGCCGTCCTCTCCGCCCTGACTCAGCCTCGCCGTTCTCCGCCTCGAGCAGCCCGACGTGCCCTGAACCCTAACCGAGGACTCAGCCAGACACAGACTCGGCTGGACACAGGAGCAGTAAACCCTAAAACCTAGGGTGGACACAGGACACGGTTGGACACGAAGATCTCGATTTTTCAGCCCTGTTCAGGTACTTGTATTTTCTTCCTCGTAACCCCGTTTTCGATTCCGTCTTTTGCGTTACGAAGCCTGTATGACCCTCTCGGTGCCCGGACAAACCGCTCGGGGCATCGCGTCCTGTGGTGATCGCACACCGTGATCCAAAAACAGGAAAAACCAGACCCTGATTCACCCCGGAACTGAGTACGCCCCGCCAAACGGGACGACTTGGTCGCATGCGGTCTTCACAGATACGTGCGCATCGTTGATACGGACGTGCAGGATTTCGCAGAAGCTGATTCGGATGTGCGTGCACACCGAAATCAGTGCGTATCCGCGGACATCATCCCGTATCCGACTTTTCTGAATCTTGCTGTAACTTAGTGTACACACGTCGGATCGAGACGAAACTTACACCATCGGACTCATAGCAATACGCTGGTCCTGTGGGTCAAGTTTGGTTCGATTCTGAGAACGTTGACAAAATCGCGTGTCGTGGACCCCACAGGTCCCGCTCGACGGGTGATTTTGAGAACGGCTCATCGAAATCCAATTCTGGAAGTTTCGTTGGGTTCGTATCATCGTTCCTGACCTGTTGACACTAAGTTGGACTGATTTGGAGACCTTTGACCCTGACGCATTTTTCGGTGCAAAGCGGCCCACATCTGGACCCCGTCTTGACCCGAAATTGACGTTTTTGCCCTTGTCTCCAAATTGGACTCAAGGACAGGCGTTCCTAGCTGATTAATATTTTCTGGACCTGATGGTGATGTTTGTTTCAGCAGCCAGAGTACTGCCTGCAAATCCAGCTGTAGCCAGAGCGACAATTGGAGCTGAAAACCCAGGCAAGTGTACCTTGCCATAAATGCAGTTTAATGATTCATTTTCTCTAGATTTATTTTCTTGTGATTGTTGTTCTTGCTAAACCCTAGGGCCGTGTGACTTGCTTAGCGTCCGATCATAGTCGGGTGCCAACACCGTACGCGGGGTTGGGCAATGTCATTTATAGATGGATATCGTGACATTTATATTCTTGTACTTGCCCTATCAAGTACTTATTACCCAGGACACCTGACACAGAGCATGAGACAGAATCTTCCTGAAATATTCAAGGTGATTCTGTGTAGGTTCCAGGATTTATGACTTAGACATTACATTCCTAGACATTATGTTCATAGACATAGTATGACTTACTGCATTAGATATGATCGTACGTGACGTGGACATGAGATATCGTGGACATGATATGTATGATTACATTGGGTGGGGAGAGACACACAGGCTACAGGCTGATTATAAATATAAATCCATAGTAAACACATAGTAAAATTCATAGTATAGCTGCTACCGGCTCCCAGACACAGAGCTTGTAGTGGTATCAGCCTAAGTTTTAGTGATGCTCTCAACTTGCATTTCACATAGATGGATATATAGTTGACCCTATTGTTTCATTAACTGTTTTACTGCATTTATTTTGGCTTGTGCTTTCTTGTACCTTGCTATGTCCCCTGAGGACCTGGATCCGGATTATGTCCCCAGGATTTACAGACGAGGTTTATCCAGAGGTCTACGGAACAGGTGCTCTTCACGGAACAGTACCCGTAGCTGAGGACGAGGTGATCGCTGAGGACTTCTCCTGAACCATTGCTTTGCCATGCTCAGTCGTTATTTCCTGTTTAATTAAACTCTTTAATTTCTGTTTATGAGATCATTGTACCAGACTTTATATCGGGTTGTTCCCCGAATACTTTGCTGAGACTGGATGTTTAATTTACTTTCCTTATTGCTGTTGATTTTATATTCTTTTCTGTGGATGAGATTAGTTTTGACTTGTTGTTATAGACCTTATATACAGCTTAAGTATGCCCGATGGATCCATTAAATTGGGTTTGTCCATCGGTGCATGCTGCTGGCCATTATCACGCGTCCGGTCCCTCGGTATTTTGGGACTGTGGCGTGACATGGTTTTTGTGGTGGCCCATGCAGGTCTACGACTAAATTGTTCGGTTTCAACTTAGGGACCGATCAGACCTGCAATAAGATAGGATAAGTATTTAGGATCTCATCCACTTGCTTGAAAACGTTCTTGATATCTGTATCGTACTCGAATTAATTTTTGCTTTGCATCCTGCCTTGAATCTTGTGCGCTTCTTATATTTTATTTTGGATGCAGAAAGATGGATCCAAGAATTGAAGATGAAATTCCTTTGAGTACGCCACAAGACGCTGTGGTTACCTATGGAGATGGAGTTACACCAGAGAACGGAGGGCAATCCTCTCAAGGTGGTCAAGCTGAACCGCATAACTCAAGGTTCAGGCGCGATGATATCCCACCTCCGCCGCAGTTCCCTCCACAGATGCCTGTCTTTCCAGCAGGGCAAGCAATGGACGGGCAGCAGATGTTCCAGATGTTTTACGCCATGATGCAAGCCCAACAGCAAGTTCAACAGGAGGCACATCGTCAGGAGGCAGAGTACCTAAGAACCAGCCTAGTAAACGCATTGGAGCAAGTGAACCCACAAGCTAGGCGACCAGCGACGGGATCTATCACTGATTTCCGTCAACTCAAGCCCCGTACCTTCTCGGGCAAGGAAGGACCAACTGAAGTTCATGAGTGGCTCACCAACATACAACACCAGTTGGAAGCAGCTAAACTTCCAAGAGAACGTTGGATGACCGCCGTCAGGATGCAGTTGACGGACAATGCTCATCACTGGTGGATATCTGAAGAGACCAGGCTCGGACCAGACCGAGTCACTTGGGAAGAGTTCTCCAGACTCTTTCAAGAGATGTACATTCCGGCCATCGCTCGATCAGAACTGAGGGACAAGTTCAATCGCCTCACCCAGGAAGCTATGACGGTGGAAGAATACAATGCCGAGTTCATTTGTCTGAGTCGCTTCGCACCTACCTTGATCCCTACAGAAGTAGAGAAGGCCGAGAAGTTTTTCGACGGACTCAACATCGAGCTACAGAAATTGATTGGATCAGTCGTACCTACTTCATACTCGGACGTCCTTGCTGCAGCCCGACGCATGGAGCGCGTCACCAGGAGAGAAACCAGTCTAAAGCGGCCTACCCCATCAGCAATATCCAAAGCACCACAAGAAGAAGCTGCAAAGAGGCCTCATATACACCAGCCACCCAGAGTCTCTCCGCAGACATTACCTACATGTCAATACTGTGGCAAGGTAGGCCATACTGAGAAGGACTGCAGACGCAAGTTGGGATTATGCTTGATTTGCGGGACCAATCAACACTTAGCCAAGGATTGTCCTTATCATCGAGGAGGAGCACCAAGAGCAAACCAACAAACTCTACCAGCACCAGGAGGGAATCAACCAAGGCCACCATTGGCACCACAAGCAGCACTTTTCCAACAAGCCCAGCAGCAGCAGCAACAACAGAGGAATCCACCAGGACGCGGGCAAGCCTTCGCGATGACTTTGGAAGATGCGCAGAACCATGGAGTTGCAAATGCGCGTAAGTTTTTGTAGTTTCGTTTCTAGCATTTCTATAGTTCGTGCCTATTGGTTCGTGACCCTAGCCTTACCCTGATAACCTTACCCTGATAACTTTAACTTGCTAATAATTGATAACCTAGTTTTGAACTTGATAAATTGTTAACTGATATGTTTTAGAAAGATAACCTGTTTTTCTAAAACTGTAAATTTTCTAGATTTCCCACATTTGAGAAATTGCATAACTTTTAATGCTTAGGAAAATAATTTTTACTAGATGCTCCTTAATTTTGATGTGCTTCGAACAATGGTTGCAACCGTGTCATCTCTGCTGACCGGTTAATCTTTGATTGCGAGGACGCAATCCTCTTAAGGGGGGTAGATTGTAATCCCCCTGATTTTCAAGAAAATTTTAATTTTTGGATTTTTCTGGAATTTCTGGAATTTTCTGAGATTTTTTCCTAATTAAATTAAGGTGTTTTAAATATTAAAGGATTTTTAATTAATATTAAATAATATTAAAATATTATGAAAATAATATTTTATGGTGTAAAATAGAAAACTAGACCTAGGGTAATTTTCCGAGAATTTATTGGACCCCGGATGGATTTTAAAGCCCTAAATACTAATTAAATTATTAAACCAATTAATAAATCGGGTTTTTATTAAATAAACCGAACCAAACCAATCTGAGCCGGACCGGGTTTATTTATTAACCCAAATTCCTTATCGGGTCGGATCCGGGTTCAAACCAGACCCGACCCAATAACCCATTAACCCGACCCACCTAATTGATATCAGATCGGGCCGGATCCATTAAGGACCCGACCCGCGAAACCTATCCGACCCGGCCGACTGAGTTTCTTCCCCAGCCGAAACCCGCCGCCCGACTTTCTGCCTCTCTCCGCCGTATAACGCTGCCGCCGACCGCCGGTTGGTCTCCCCGACCGCTCCGGCTACCCCACCGACCGCTCCACCTCCCGCATCCCTCACCGGACAACCATTCCTCTCCCTCCTCCACCTCTATATAAACTCTCCGTGCCGCCCTCCCTGAACCCTAGACAACCACCAGCCGAAACCTAGCCCCTCTCCGCCTCTCGCCGTCAGACCCCGGAGTCCGCCAGCGCCTCGCCCGGCCCTCTCCTTTCTCCCTTCCTCCGAACCCGCATCGGCCGCCCGACTCCACACCCGACTCCTCCACCTCGCCGCACGGCTCCAGCACCACCCTGGCTCCGCCCTAGACCCGCCACGAGCCGCCCAGCCCCACTGCTCTTCTTCCCTCCTCCCAGCGCCACCGCCAAGGTCGGCCACCCCTGCCTGCCACCTCCAGAATTCCCTGTTGACCTGCGCCGACGAGCCGTCCTCTCCGCCCTGACTCAGCCTCGCCGTTCTCCGCCTCGAGCAGCCCGACGTGCCCTGAACCCTAACCGAGGACTCAGCCAGACACAGACTCGGCTGGACACAGGAGCAGTAAACCTTAAAACCTAGGGTGGACACAGGACACGGTTGGACACGAAGATCTCGGTTTTTCAGCCCTGTTCAGGTACTTGTATTTTCTTCCTCGTAACCCCATTTTCGATTCCGTCTTTTGCGTTACGAAGCCTGTATGACCCTCTCGGTGCCCGGACAAACCACTCGGGGCATCGCGTCCTGTGGTGATCGCATACCGCGATCCAAAAACAGGAAAAATCAGACCCTGATTCACCCCGGAACTGAGTACGCCCAGCCAAACGGGACGACTTGGTCGCGTGCGGTCTTCACAGATACGTGCGCGTCGTTGATACGGACGTGCAGGATTTCGCAGAAGCTGATTCGGATGCGCGTGCACACCGAAATCAGTGCGTATCCGCGGACATCGTCCCGTATCCGACTTTTCTGAATCTTGCTGTAACTTAGTGTACACACGTCGGATCGAGACAAAACTTGCACCATCGGACTCGTAGTAATACGCTGGTCCTGTGGGTCAAGTTTGGTTCGATTCTGAGAACGTTGACAAAATCGCGTGTCGTGGGCCCCACAGGCCCGGCTCGACGGGTGATTTTGAGAACGGCTCATCGGAATCCAATTCTGGAAGTTCCGTTGGGTTCGTATCATCGTTCCTGACCTGTTGACACTAAGTTGGACTAATTTGGAGACCTTTGACTCTGACACGTTTTTCGGTGCAAAGCGGCCCACATCTGGACCCCATCTTGACCCGAAATTGACGTTTTTGCCCTTGTCTCCAAATTGGACTCAAGGACAGGCGTTCCTAGCTGATTAATATTTTCTGGACCTGATGGTGATGTTTGTTTCAGCAGCCGGAGTACTGCCTGCAAATCCAGCTGTAGCCAGAGCGACAATTGGAGCTGAAAACCCAGGCAAGTGTACCTTGCCATAAATGCAGTTTAATGATTCATTTTCTCTAGATTTATTTTCTTGTGATTGTTGTTCTTGCTCAACCCTAGGGCCGTGTGACTTGCTTAGCGTCCGATCATAGTCGGGTGCCAACACCGTACGCGGGGTTGGGCAATGTCATTTATAGATGGATATCGTGACATTTATATTCTTGTACTTGCCCTATCAAGTACTTATTACCCAGGACACCTGACACAGAGCATGAGACAGAATCTTCCTGAAATATTCAAGGTGATTCTGTGTAGGTTTCAGGATTTATGACTTAGACATTACATTCCTAGACATTATGTTCATAGACATAGTATGACTTACTGCATTAGATATGATCGTACGTGACGTGGACATGAGACATCGTGGACATGATATGTATGATTACATTGGGTGGGGAGAGACACACAGGCTACAGGCTGATTATAAATATAAATCCATAGTAAACACATAGTAAAATTCATAGTATAGCTGCTACCGGCTCCCAGACACAGAGCTTGTAGTGGTATCAGCCTAAGTTTTAGTGATGCTCTCAACTTGCATTTCACATAGATGGATATATAGTTGACCCTATTGTTTCATTAACTGTTTTACTGCATTTATTTTGGCTTGTGCTTTCTTGTACCTTGCTATGTCCCCTGAGGACCTGGATCCGGATTATGTCCCCAGGATTTGCAGACGAGGTTTATCCAGAGGTCTACGGAACAGGTGCTCTTCACGAAACAGTACCCGTAGCTGAGGACGAGGTGATCGCTGAGGACTTCTCCTGAACCATTGCTTCGCCATGCTCAGTCGTTATTTCCTGTTTAATTAAACTCTTTAATTTCTGTTTATGAGATCATTGTACCAGACTTTATATCGGGTTGTTCCCCGAATACTTTGCTGAGACTGGATGTTTAATTTACTTTCCTTATTGCTGTTGATTTTATATTCTTTTCTGTGGATGAGATTAGTTCTGACTTGTTGTTATAGACCTTATATACAGCTTAAGTATGCCCGATGGATCCATTAAATTGGATTTGTCCATCGGTGCATGCTGCTGGCCATTATCACGCGTCCGGTCCCTCGGTATTTTGGGACTGGGGCGTGACAATATTGGCGTCGGTTTCCTTCGTCGTCACCTAGATCTACTTGAATTAATTCATCTTCAATAGGCGGCTCTTTCTGCCTCGAAATGTATCTTCCGTTGTTCTTCCATTTTCTGAGCCCTAGTATCGAGCTCGAATGGTTCATCGCCTTGCTCGTCATCCGTCGAGGATGTAGGAAGGACTTGCCCGCCTAAGGTCGCCACGTGGGATGCCATATTCACCATATTGCGCTCCACGAACATGGCCTCAGAGGTCCCGCTGGAAAGATCCAAAAAGTGAGAAGATACTGACTCTTCCGCGGAGTCTCCATCGGGATTGGGTTTCTGAGAACCCAACTGGTCGAGGGCAGCCGCTGGCTCTTCGGTGGCTTTGGCTCCATTGTTTAGGGAAACCCAGGCTCTAAAGGGGCAAGATTTGGTACAAAATTTGACGAATGCAAAAAGTTCCTTTCACATACGTCTACAAGTATCGACGCGGGGATTTTGTGCTGGCAGGGCCAACATTCAGAAGCTCTTGACGAACTCCTTAGCTGATTCTCCCTTTTTCTGCTTTTTATCGAGCAAGCAAGGAATGCTGAAGTTGATCTTCTCTTCGTGGAAACAGGACATGAAAGTTGCCTCTAATTCATCCCACGACTTTATAAAGTTTGTTAGAAGCTTGCAGAACCATTCGAAGGCTGGCCCTTGGAGAGTACTAATGAATAGTGTCCCTCTCATAGCGTTATTTGTCAAAATCTCTAGAGTTTGGGATTTATAGTGGTAGAGATGTTGACTTGGAAATGTCGATCCCTCATAAGGCACAATCCTAGGCGGTTTGTAGTTGGCAGAGCCGACTGCTCATCCTATTCGATCAGATACGACAAGCCAACCCCCACTTTTAAGAGGTTCTTCCTGTTGACCAATGATTCGATCTTGGCTTCCAGGTTCTTGATTGCAGTTTTTGGAGTAGTCTTACTCCCCACGACCTCAGGCTCGGGAGAAACGAACATAGTCGCGGCTTCATGGTTGCCTTTATTTGGTTGTTGAGGGGAGATAGTCATCGAGCTCTGTCATATCACCATTGACATAAGGAGAGTTCATAGTTCCTCGAGCTTCTTCTCTATATTCTGTTTGCAGAGGTTGGCATCTTTATTGGTGCCATCACCTTGTATTTTGCATGTAAACCGGCGTGCTTCTTTCTTCAATGAAGGGTAAGGTGTCGGAGGAAGCATAAAGTGATCCAATACTTTCAGCTTCAGACTCAGATTCAATGGATTGACTACCCTCGAAGGGTGTAGCGCAATGCGACAAGCAACTTTTTGATATGTTCCCTTGGTATACACCTTCCGCAGAAGCATCTTTGGCTTATCGTCAGAGTATAGTGGATTTGAAAACAACACTGGGGCCTGGCTGGTTTCCTCTATTTTTTAACTTTTTTGATTGGATTGATGCCCCCACCATATTGACCGAGGAGGACAAGGGCTCCCTGTTAGTAACTTGTCAAGTTTTCCACTTTTTGATACGTGGGCTGGATGACACAGCAATTTGATATTTGTCGAACACAAAGGGCCTCGCAGACACTATACGCCGTTTAGAACAATAATACCAAATTATGATTTAGTGACAATAAGTCAGACGATGGCCCATGAAGTTTGGACTATAACGAGATCCGTAGATTCGCGTTTGCTCGGCTCGGTGTTGGGATTCTGGCTGGGATAGGGTATATATATTTATATATATGTGTGTATGGGGGGGGGGTTTGCGGGGAGCGGCATAACCGTCCCTGTCACGACCCACTCCCACTTTTGGGATATGAGTAGGTGGCCAAGTCCAACCTATGCCACAACATCGGTGGTAGTACGTTGTCTATGATACACAATGGTCCATAACAAGTAACAAGATACGTATATCATCCACAAACTATGTCATGACAAGAAAATAAATTTAATAGTCGGAATAATTTATTTAAAGAAAAATAATCCACTATAACTTAAGATGTACTCGAGAACAAATCCGGTAGAATAAAATAACTAATCTAACTAAACTCTAACTGAAGTCCACTCTCTAAGAAATAATGTTAGCACATAAGAAAGAAGAATATGCTACTCCAAATCTGCAAAAGAGACTGGCACATTGGTAACGTTGGTGTCACAGACCTCGGGGCAAATTACGTCGTCTAAAGCTCTAAAATAATTATCCAGTAAGGATTGGAGCAAGATTACAATAACATTATGCCACATAATATAATATACAAGCATGAAGGAACAATAGTAAAGAGAAGAGAAACTACAAGCAGGCTACAGTATGACGAGAAGAGTACAACTATGACATGGTAACAATATGAAAGTATACTCAAGCGAAGATGAATCACTAGACAAGTAGCAACAGTAATTAAGTCACGTATACAATATGTTTAAAATATAAACTTTTTGCGTGTGGACGGTCTGGGATATACGTCAGTCGTAAGTGTGGTGCACGACTGATATTATTCAGGTTATACATGAAGGGATTTGTACATGAAATGTAGACCACATGAACTCATAGCATTCCCCCACCCATACCCCACCCATAACTGACAAGAATACATGTTCACTATTAAATGATGCAGGTAAACATGATAAACAGGTAATCATGAAGCAGTCATAGTGAACATGTATAATAAAGGTTAACATAAACAAGTAACTCGAGAAGGACGAACGCTCGTGAACAAGTAATAGTCAGGGTGAATCAAGAATAATGACAACATGAGATATGAAGTAAGAGTGACACGAAGATACATGTTGTACAAAATAAAGATAACATATTTCATAGTGATACTTGCATGCTTCTAACTGCGATGAAGTCTCAAACTCAATACATCGCAAGCCCAATCTACCCAGTCACATAATTTAAAGCAAGTTAGATTTACAAAAAGTGGCTAAATAGTTTTTCTATTTTAATCTATTTTAATTTTGAATAAAATTACCTAAAATTCTACTTAATCTCATTATATTCTAATTTTAAAGTTAAGCCTAAATTTTGGTTAAAAATATCTAACGTTTACGAATTCAAAATTGGTGGCACGCAAATTGAGACATTCTGTTGACCAAAAAGTCAACCAACATGAATATGGGATTTGAGTATGCAAACATGTAGATTGACCAGAATACTAAAATCAATGGTTTCACTGAATATCAAATCAGTTAAAAGATATTGCAATTGTGGCATATATATTATAATTTTGATGGTTCACTAGTTACCTATATGTTCCATGAATTCAACAAAATACCAAACTAACCTATTAAATTCTAGAAATTATATAAGTTATCTATATGTCAGATTTTTGAAACTTTAAATAGTCTGTAAAAACGAGTTTGGGATCTCCTGAAATCTCAAAAATAACACAATGTGTCAATTTTTGAACAACTGACACTCTAAGAAGTTTATAGAAAATTGGGTTCAGAATTAGCTAAAATAAATTATATATTCAGAAAACTAACCTTGTTACGATTCTAACAAAAGAAATAGGGATTGAAACGGATGTCGGGGTTGGTCGCTACGCCTTTGCGAAGATCGAAGAGTACAAGAAACTATCTCCACACAATCTTCTCTCTCTCTCCTCTAAATAATCGAATAAATAAAACCTACGGATATATAATATATATAGGGAAAAGAAAGCAGACGCGGCTCGGCTAATCGCCATGTGTCAAGCATCACGCGGCTATCGCCCACGATCGTACGACTGGAGGAGAGACGACTCGGTTGAGCGAAGCTCGGCGTAAACGAGGATTCTGAGCTCGGCTCAGCATTTGAATATGAACCGGATTCTTACTACACCTACATGATTGAGTCAATGACAGCTGGGGCCTACGTTTCGACCGCTTGTGACTGACAGGTAGGACTCAAGTTGTTAGATGGGCGGGGCAGCTTGGAACCCGGCCCGGCCCCGGTCAACGGACCGGCCCGGTCTGGCCCAATCCCCCCCGGGTCCAGGCTGGGTTGGAGGATCCGACCCGCAAGCCCGACCCTGCTTGGCCTATTGCTCCTGGTACGCCTACATCGACACAGACTCCACCGACTTCACTGTCTTCTCCATCGACATCGGTGTCGATTCTACGGGACCAGTATGAGCTGTTCTTATCCTTCATGCGCGCCGGTGGTCAGCCTCCTGCAGACCCGCAGTAGTATAGCTAGTTGCTGGATATTTATATTTTTTGTATTATTTAGGATGATATTGTATGGATATATATTTGCCGTATTCTTTACGATGAGATTTGCTGGATGCTTTCTTTTTTTCAAATTTTATTATATTATTCATATTAAATATGTTATTTTACCGGTGTTGAGTGTTCAATCCAAGGGGGTTGGCAAACCCAGAAATTTAACGGAGGGTTGCTCCGGGTCTATTTGTACAGATTGTGATTTAATAAACTGCAAGAATAATAGTTTGGAAATAATTCAATATTCTTTTTTTCTGTAAAATTAGCGACGTTTTCAGCGACGTTTAGCGACGTGTATACACGTCGCTATATACGTCGCTAATTACCGACGTTAATAAACGTCGCTAAACATGTCGCTAAAATCGTCGCAAATTGCTGACATGGCAGTATTGTCAGGTCATTAAAGACGTCGCTGTAACGTCGCTATATAAGTCGCTAATTAGCGACATTTAGCGACGTTAATTAACGTCACTAATTAGTGACGCTGCGTCGCTAAACGTCGCTAATTTTAGCGACACATTTAAGTCGCTAAAAAACGTCGGCATAGCGACGTTTAGCGACATTTTTTCTTTTAGCGACTTGCTTTGTTCCGACTTCTTTAAAACGTCGCTAATTACGTCGCTAAATTTGATTAGCGACATTTTTTGGTCATTTAGCGACGTTTTTAAACGTCACTAATTTGACTTTTTCTGGTAGTGTTATGGGACCATTTGACTACTTAGTTTGTTCAGTCAAGTGATACTCGGGAGTATCAGTTGATTACCCAGGCTTCTGCCGCCAGACAGGGGGATCGCACTATTTAGGAGTTTTCCATACTGATGCGGGATTACTAGCGTGAGCTACTAAAATTGGAGGGTCTTGATTCTGTATGCGCACGCACTTGTCTGGAACGTCGACAACTTTTTCGATTTCTCATGGTCCTGCGTCCCGAATTTCAGTCCGCAAGCGGTCGGATCATTCAGAATAATACCACTCTAGATGTTGTTATCTCTGAGCTTACAGCTGAGAAGACTCGTCTGCGTTCTCTTTCTACTGACATCTCTACACCGACTTTGGGTTCTGAGACTGTTCTTGCTGCTGCTCCACTTCCTCCTCCTCATCAAGAGAATGTTCAGTACCCTGGGTGGCAAGAGACTATTGTAGAGGAGTTTTGAGAATTTCAACAGACAAGTACTTATGATGTTGTTCCACTCCCAAACGTGGTCGTCCAACCTGTTAGTTGTGAGTGGGTTTTCAAGGTAAAGTATCGACTTGATGGATTCATTGAGCGATACAAGGTTCGACTTGTTGTCCGGGGTTTTACACATGAGCATGAGATTGACTATGATGAGACCTAGGCATATGTTGCTCAGATGACCATTGTTCGTACATTACTAGCTATTGATGCCACTTGTCAATGGTCATTTTATTAGTTGGATGTGAAGAACGCATTTCTTAACGGTTCTTTATCTGAGGTTGTCTATATGGAGTCCCCTCCAGGTATTTCTATTCCACCAGGACTTGTTTGTCGCCTTCGTTGTGCTATCTATGGTCTCAAGTAAGCTCCCCGAGCTTGGTTTGAGTATTTTTGGAGTGTTATATGTGAGGCAGGTTTTCATCAGTGTTTTTAGGATCATTCTTTGTTTGTGCGGTCGTCACCGCTTGGACGAGTTTTTCTTTTACTCTATGTGGATGACATAATTTTGAATGATGATGATTCAACATGGATTACAGCCACTTAGAGGTACCTTCATCAACTATTTCAGATGAAAGTCCTTGGCAATCTTTGATATTTTCTTGGACTTGAGATTGCACAAGGTAAGAGAGGGATACTAGTTTCTCAACCGAAATATACTTCGGAGATTATTTCGTCTGCTGGTCTATCGGATAGTCGCACAATTGATACTCATTTAGAGCTTCATGTGAAGCTTCGTCCCACAGATAGTGAGCCTCTCACAGATCCAACTCGCTACAAACGGCTAGTGGGTCAACTTGTGTATCTCTGTTTGACCAGGCCAGATATTTCTCATGCAGTTAGTATTGTTAGCCAGTTCATTTTCGTGCCTCGATCAGCTCACTATAGTGCCTTACTCCGGATTCTCCGATATCTTCAGGGTTCCATTACGCGTTCATTATTTATGTCTTCTATATCTACTCTACAGCTTCGAGCATTTTCTGATACAGATTTGACATGAGATCCGACCACCAGACGATCTACTACATGATTATGTTTGTTTCTTGGGGATTCGTTGATCTCATGGCGAAGCAAAAAAATAAGAAGTTGTTACATGTTCTTCTACTGAGGCAGTGTATAGAACTATGACTGCCACCACCATGAAGACCGTCCATGTACGTAGACTGCTCTTTGATATGGGCATTGCTCCTACAGGACCTACGCCACTTCACTGTGATAATAAGAGTGCTATACATATTGTAAACAATCCAGTTTTTCATGAACGGACAAAGCACATTGAGATTAATTATCATTTTGTCCATGGACATTCTTTGAAAGACTATTTCTCTACCACATGTGACTTCAGTTGATCAGTTGGTAGATTTTTTTACAAAGTCACATCCCACACCACAATTTCTGTTTCTATTGGACAAACTCATGTTGTTTGACCATCCATGAGTTTGAATGGGGTATTAAGAATAATTATATTTAGGATTAGATATTAGTTGGATTTATGATTAGATTCTTCTCCTATATGGATACATATCTCTTCTCCTACTTCTATCGGGATATGTATACGTTCTCTTAATATATATTCGTAGTTGTATGATTTTTTACATTATTTATTAATAAAATTAATATTGTTGATTTATTTTATTTACGATTATATTACTGTTATTTTCGATTTAGAAATTTATTTTGTGATGGATTCTAAAATGATCTGTCAGGTAAGTTTCATACGGTGGTCGTGCTATAAAAGGGAGAGAGAGAGAGAGAGAGAGAGAGAAGAAGGAAGGAAGGAAGGAAGGAAGGAGGTGGAGGTTTACAATTGTATTTTATGTTTTAAAAGCTGTCCCAATGCCCAACTTGCTTACCAATTTTTCATTTTTCTTATAAACAACTATAACTGAACAGGCTTTTGGACTGTTTTCAAAAAAGAGAAGTAGAACGATCCATGATAATGGGCCGGGTCACATCGGGCCGACCAATACTAAAATCCGAAGAACCCTACAAATAGAGATTTTCTTTTCGCAATAGCATTGTATTTCTGTCCGCTGCTAAAACCCTGAAAAACCCTAATTTGGAAGCAATCGAAGCAATGGTGGCGGAAACCCTAGCCGGAATTTCGCCGGCGAAGCAGGAGAAAGAGGAGGAGGAAGAAGAGCTCAGCTTCGAGGAGCTCGGTCTCGAGCCTCGTCTGGTCCGTGCGCTGTCGAAGAAATCAATCACCAAACCGACTCCCATCCAGCGCGAGTCCATCCCTCTGATTCTGGTCAGTTCTCATCTTTGTTGCACGGACATGGGCACGACGATACCGCAGCGGTGCCAATTTTGGCGCATCCTACCGTACTGAAGTGTCCGTGTCGATTCTGATGCGTGTCCTGCACGCCAGGGCACTGGTTTTTACGCTTTAAAGTTGCGAATCTTTTTGAATTAGTCTTCATTCTTTGTGCACAGGAAGGGAAGGATGTCGTCGCCAGAGCGAAGACGGGCTCTGGGAAAACCTTCTCCTATCTCCTCCCCATGCTCCAGAAGCTCTTCTCGGAGACGAGCTCTCAGAAGTCCGCTCCGAGAGCTTTAATCTTCGTTCCCACCACAGAGCTGTGCCAACAGGTGATAAAAATTTGATCTTTTGTTCTTTTCGGATTGATTTATGAGTTGGAAAATCTTGCTCAGGTCCACTCGGAGGCGTTGGCACTCCTCGAGTTCTGCCGGGTTCAGTTGAGAGTCGTCCAGTTAACGAGGGGCATGCATGTTCCGGAACTGGTGGGAGTTTTTGGTTAATTTTGGCTCGCTCGGACTTAATTGTTGAATGTGTAATTGCTTGTTTCCTGATTGTTTGTTGTTTTCTTTGCAGACAACTGCTCTGGCAGGGCCTCCTGATGTCGTGGTGACTACGCCGTTCTGCATTTCGAAGTGCATTTCAGAAGGAGTGATGAAGACGACATCCTTTTCGGACTCGCTTTCAATGCTGGTTCTTGATGAGGTGCAGAGTTTATTATACTGTGCTGTGCTTGATTGTTGCTTGTTCTTAGTTGTTTCAAATTCTAGCCAAATTATCTTTTCTTCTCTCTGGGAAAATAAGAATAGAAATTTGTTCATATATTGGCAGTTGTAAATATTTGCATATGTGACTTTGCTTTTAGTGGTATTCTTTAACTCATCTAACTTACGACACATGTCCACTTGCTCAATTGTTGTGCTTCAAAGGAACTTTCATATGAAAAGTTGTTATTCAATGCTCAAAGTATTCATCTGGAGAGTGAGTTTTTTTTTTTGAAGACTAAAATCTGGGAAAATGAAATAAACTTTTTTATCATCATCTTCATCTAAGCCTTTTTAATGGGCTCAACTAGCTTACATGGCTCTACGTGGAGAACTCCAAAAGACAATCAACTAAACTTTTGTGTTCGACTGTCACTCTGATGGCAAGTTGGCAACCATTACTGGGAGAGGGTCTTTGATAGGGCTAGCGAGGCTAGTTTACGAGTTGGCGAATCTGCATTTTAGTCTTTAACAAATACGATACAACATGATAATGAAGACAACATAATAGTGACACATACATTTCGTTGATCTTAGTGTGTCCTAATATATTTTGGAATGTTTGTGTTACATATGTCACACCTTATATATGTCCGAGACACGGGCACGACACCAATTTTTTGGACTAACCGTCCTTTATAGCTCTTCACAATGTTTGTCTAGATTCGGGATGTGTTTAGATGAAGAGCTAAGATGACAAGATTGATATGGAGGGCCACTGCACTTTAGGTACATTAGAAACTGAAGAAGCAAATGAAACTGAATTCCTAGTTTAATTGGTAATATGGTTAGGCTGTAGAATATGCAACAACTGTATATCTTTCTAGACTATCTTCTAAAAAATAGCCCATCAACCACATTAAAAAGTCAAGGTATCTACGGTCAGCTAAACATGCTCTCGTACTAGTTGCCAGATCTCTTTCTCTATCTATCTTCGAAATAGGGGGAGGGGTTGGAATAGTGAAGAGAGTCCTGAAGGTCCAGTCCTCCATCCATTGTGGCCATTACGCCCTATTGACCATGATATGCAATCCGACATGGAGAGCAAACATCGGATTCTATGGTTACAAGGGGAACTCTTGACAAATCTTGTTTTGATGTGCCAAGGAACATTACTCCCATGTCCTTTAGCAACACTAGTCATTATTCTCTACTTCATCTCAATTGTGGAACACCAGCCAGTATCTATTGTCAACACAGGTCCTATTCTTGTTGGAGCCTTAGTATGTCCATAATCACTTTTCTTAGGATCCCTCCCTTGCTGAGCTATCAAGAGCAAGATTTGATCTTCCTCTCATACTCAATACCATCATTATTCTAGCTTTTTTCCCCAGCTGATTGGTTTTGTAGGCCATGGAGAACTAGAAAGATCCATAAAAGAATCTGTGTTGGTGTCAAATTTCTAGCCTATGTAGCTACAATCAGGAGAAGGTTTTTCCATAAAACCTAAAAGGTTGGTTGCCAGGTAGGTAAATCTATCTTTTTTGTCATGTAATTTAAGCTCATGCAACATGGAACAACCTCTAACTCTTAAGTTCCCATAGGCCAAAAAAGTTTAAGGCCAAAGAGTTAAGATGATACAATTTGCTACAAGATGATACAATTGTGTACCTGCTAGCATGCACCACTTTTACTCAATGTCAATAACAGTAATCATATTTTTCAGTTTGTTAATTTTGTGGAGATTGGTTGGTAAGCAAGGTTGGGGCACACGACAAAACAATAAAATGCTGTGTTGCTTCATTTCCAAAGCTTGATGCTGAGCTCCTAGATGCCGAGAGAGAAGGCTGTGAAGACTCGATCAAAGATTAGGTGAGTAGCAGTTAGAAGAGAAGTTTAAATGATACCTCAGTTTTCAACATTTCCTTGGATAAAAGAGTCATTTTTGTCTTCTTCTGAAAACTTCGCACCTACACATCCAATAAGTCTTTCCTGACCCAATGGACTCCCTCCCTTTGTCCCTTAGTTTTTCTCCAACTATCCTGATATTTGTCAGAACACCAAACTATTACCATCTCCTGGATGGATCCCTAATGAGTCCCTGGTGCAGCAGTGCCATAAGCAGTTCGAGGCTCATAGTTCCTGATAGACTGATTGGTTCAATTGGAGTGAGGTATGGCTGTTGTGGTACAAAAGGATATTGGCTATTGGAAGCCACATGAGAATATAATACATTTCTTGTTGACTTCTTTGCTGTCGCATGTTCTTGTATATATGGAAGGCCTTATATGGAAGGCCTTACTAGGTCTGTGCAAGCTTGGGGATATGGAGGACACAAAGTTGTCCATGTCATTATACATGTCTTGAGAAGTTGGGAGGAAGATAAGATGGTGGTGAAAGTGACAAAGTTTGAGATCTGCAGGCCTATCAAATGGCCACGTTATGAGTTCGCAAATAGGGCTGTTGGATGTTATTGAGAGTTCAAAATAGACTCTCCAATTTGTGCCGACCATAGTTTTTCTTAGCCGTGGGTTAATATCTTCTTAATGATTGGTTAATGTCTTATTTAATGATTTGGAACTGGATATCAATTTGGTTGGGTATTGAGCTATATAAGGCAAGTTTCTATTGGAACTTTGATTTTATACATTTTGTCATTTTCTGCTCTGGTTTCACTTCAGGTTTTACTCATTATGAAGTTAAAAAAAACATGATTCAATTGGAGGAAACTAAAATAACTCTTATTCGTAAACTCTCCCATGTTCATTTAATAAAAATAAAAAATGTTAAAAAAATACTTCTCTTTATCTCTTTCTCCCTTCTTATGCCCATGCATGTTAGTCAGCTATAATAATGATCTCATAGAGGTCTGTCTAATTAACAATAATGTGCATGATTTGGAAGTAGGTATACTTGCAAATACTTAAATTATTCATTGGTTAAGAGACTAAGAGTAGTATCATACAAATGTAATTACCATAAATTGCATAAAATTTACATACTAGATGTAACTTGGAAGTGCATCTATGATCGATGCAGAAGTTTCAGCCTTCGTCTCTCTATCCCTCCTTTCTATATTAGGTAAACTTTAAATTTTGTGGTTGTTTAGGGGGTTTCTTAGAAATGTCCAGGTTTTGCGAACGAGACTGATATCTACATCCTGCTTTTGGCAAGTCTATACAACAATAGCATGTGCATCATTGATTATGGTTGTGGTAGTACCATAGTAGTGATTAGCGAGGGATTCCTCGACATGCCATGGCAACTTTGCGAAATTTGCTTGTGCATTCTTTCATTTTGCTGATCATATGCTGACTCTTCATTTCAAGAAGTTATTGAGGTTAATTGACATTACATATAGGTTTATGATTTATCATATTTTTTATTTATCTGAACTTTCAAGAGGTAATATATGATCTTTTCTTTATATGCAGGCAGATCTGCTTCTATCATATGGTTACGAGGATAACTTGAAATCTCTCATCCCTCTTATCCCAAGACGCTGTCAGTGCATTCTAATGTCTGCCACCTCTAGGTATATTGATCTCATCCTTCTCTGAATTTTTATATGATCTTTTGTTGTTAATATTGTACTTGTATTGGTTTCCTACATGTTGTAAATGCTTCTACCGAACTAAGTCTGCAGAAGCCCTTATTGGATACAACTTGGCATTACAATGAATATGATTCTCTAGCATTTCTCCTATCTTTTCTTTGTCTCTGGTATTTTTATTCTAATCAAGCCAAAAAATGTAATAAACCATCCGATGGTTGATCTTTGAACCTTTTTCTACTTGTCTACTTGTTGATATTCTTTCAGATGCAATCTCCTTAATATGTACTCACCTTGGTGTCTTGTTTTAGTTGTGTTGTGTACCTGCTAGCATGCACCACTATTTGCCTACATATATACTCCATCTGATTGCTTGGTCTTTAATTAGAATTACTTGCTTAATTTCTTATCTTCCTTCAACCATTCACTCTAATAAAGAGTCAAATTCCGTCCTGAAAAGGAGTCCAATTCCCTCTTAATTTTCCTTTTGATTGCAAGCATGGTACAGAGCCAAGGCCATATCACATAGCAGTTTTACTAAGAAGCACATAGCCATATACCTACTATAGTTGCTGATGGTTACTGGAGCATCACAATAATGAGTGAAACTTAATATTACTGTTGTTAATCTTGGTCACTGAATGCATGCAGCTGACGATGCCTTCTGTGTGCCTCTACTGTTGTTTCAATTATAATCATTTTAATCACGTGTTAGATCATGTCTTAGTTGTTGGTGACTTACTCTCAGAGCATTGCCTCACCATTTTCTTTATAATGTCAATGTATCATCATTCTGGTCATGGCGTTGTATCCTCCTTGTGTCTTATCTGACTATTGAAGTGCTTTTATTAAGTTGAAATGACTCATCTTCCCAAGTCCTGTTGTTATTGTAATTTTGCCTGTTGACATTACTTATGCTATGGCATATGACCACTATGCAGAATGCATAAATCAATTTATATGGTAGTGCTTCCGCTAATTTTAATGCAAGACGATTAATCTTAAACCATATTGAAATGGATGTTTTGGGCCTCTGCAGTCTTCACAGCTAGTGGTCTTTTATTTAGCTTCTCCTAGAATGCAGAGTTATCCACTAACACAAGACAATACTGCTTGTGCATGCCAAAAGTTGGGCTTAATCCGAGTTTCCTCCTTACCATACAATGACTTGGACTATTAGCAGGGTTATCCATAACCTTACATATTCAAATGGAAGTTTTGGGCCTCTGCAGCCTTCACCACTCATGTAGTCACATGTAGATTATGCAGTTATCCATCTCCACATGACAGATCCTGCTTGTGCAGGCTAGAGTTGAGCGAGTTGAACTTAATCTAATTTCCTCCTTACCATACTAGACTTTGACTGTTGTACTACCCTGTTTGTGCTTCTCTTGGAACTTATCTACAACATGTAGAGCTAAAGCCAAGATGTGTCCTCTATTTGATTTGATTTGATTTTTTAGCAGAGTATCTTTAGACTGAAATAGATTGCATTTTCTTTACTTCAGAAGTATGCTACTGAAGAAGCTTAGCTTAGTCTCCAGAAGCAGATGGAGCTTAGTTTAGTGACTAGTCTCCAGAAGCAGATGGAGCACTTAATAATCCATTTCAAATTGTCTTCTTTCTTGACAATGAGATTTAACCAATCATTAACTTACATATGTTATTCATCAAAAATTAAATCAACATAAAATTTTATAGTTACTGCACTGAGAACATCAATTTCCTTGTATCTGGCCATAGCAGTTTTCTATGAAGAATTCGCAGTGAAGGTATTGGAACTATCAGAACATTATAAATTCCAGCAAAAAAGTTCTAGCGAAATAGAACTGCTGTTGTCTTTGACTTTTGAGGAATTTTAGACATTATATGAAGGATTTGCAGCCTTGCAGGTACTGAGTTGCTCCTCCTAACTTATGTAGATGATGATGACGCAACTATGGGAGCTTCTCATCTTTCTTGAAGAAAACCTTAGTAAAACTGAAGGAGGTAGTACTGTTCTATTTATTCTACTAAAATGAGCACAATGTAGAGGAAATTAGGAAAGTTGATGTGGTTAGTAGGATGGGGGAAGAAGTCGTATAGTAAAAGTGGGAAGATCTCACACGTAGGGAATAAATAGAGTTCTCTCTTCTCAATGGCGGCCAACCATATGATGAACATTGGAGCAGTAATCAGAAAAAAACCGAGAACCATGAGAGGAAGTCTTCCTTCAGGAGGACCATAAACCCTAGCTGACAAAGCTTAGTTTGGCCTTTTAGGATGTAATTAACTCGGTGGTTGAAGGTTCAGTCAGGTTTCTGGAGCCAAGTAATGTCAAATAAGTAAAGAGGACCCTGTTAAGACCCAAAGATAAACCTGGTACTGTGACAAGTTAAACAAGAGTAAACTTAAAGATAGACGAAGACGAGTAAAGTCTAATGAAGTAAGTATTGAGGACTATGACACCAAAATTGGGGAGGTTTCTTACATAGGTTTAGCCTAAGTTCACCATAGGTTTTCCCAAAGTTGATCCATATTTAAAAGGGTCAAAACTTAAATAATTTTGTCTACATTTAATTCAGGCAATGAGTAATTTAGAGATCTAACAAATAGTAACCTAATCATTTAGGAAGAATGGATCTGTCTACATTATTTCCATATCTAACAACTCAACTAAGTTTCCTTCACCAACTAAGTTTCCCTCGCCTTCGGTTGATTCTACCTTAAATTTCCTATCCTTTAATTACGTAATTTCTCCACTTGTTGCTCATCCGTCTCAATGTTTTCTCGTTTCTTTGCCAGCATTGATCCTAATCACGTATGGTCTTGATGATATATCAAATCCAAATAAAAAGAATGGACAGTGGGTAGTATGACACTACTTGATACACATAAATGTTTAGGGAATGGTGGAAGGAAGGGGAACTGTCAGTTCTCTCATGCATTTGCTTTTGATTATATAGGGATAAATGTTCTTTAACATTTTTCTTTAGATTTTTAATACATAGATGGAGGTATGATATATCAAAGCAAAATGAAATGATTGGATATGGATAGTATGATTATATCTTGATACTAACACGTGTTCGGGGAATGATGGAAAGGAATCTGTCGGTTCTCATGCATTTGCCATTGGTTCTATAGGGATAAATGTTCCTTATTATATTTTCTTATCATGCATTTGCTGTTGGTTCTACAGGGATAGATGTTTGTTAAGACATTTTCTTTAGATTACAATGTATGCTCTTTTTTTTCTGGTTTCTAGTGCTTCTAGGAGTCTTGCTAATATGATTTTTTTAAAAAGTTGCTTTTTGTTATTTATTGCAGTTCTGATGTTGAAAAACTGAAGAAACTTGTGCTACACAATCCAGTAATCTTGACCCTGTCAGAAGTAGCAAACTCAACAGATGAAATTATCCCAAAAAATGTCCAACAGTTTTGGGTGAGAATCATCTATTACTCGTCTAATTCATACGCTAGAAATGATGGAAGCTCATGATTAAACTAATGTCGCCACAAAATATCTCCTATCTCAGTGGTCACACTAATTTCACTGGAGCATATTGCTGAATTGCTTTACATTTTCTCATGATCAGTTGTAATCATGCTTTGAACTTCAACCCAGTATCCTGGCATAATGGCGGCTCATGTTTTTAACCACCTTCGTGGCAACTTCATTGTAGATATCATATTATTCATGAAAATAAATTGCAGTCAACTTTTGCTAGCCAATTGATTGTGATATTGCTGACTTTATAATATGCTGTTTATTTACTTATGCTTCATCACATTACACGTACAACTCATATCTAATCTGGTTTTAAATAAACTCTCAAAGTAGGACTAACTTTTTGCAAATAGTATTTGCAAGCTCTAGTACTTAATTCTTATAGTTGTATTTCCCCTCCTTTTTTTTTTGCATACAAACCTCTTAAGATGTACCATTTAAGTTTATAATCTAATTTTTTGCCTTGGTTGCCACTCAACTGCCTGTATACACTTAGATTCTATAATCCACTTAAAGTTGAATGTGAAACTGGGAGTAGAATCTTCAATGATTAAGAGGGTTTTAGCGCACTCAACTAATAAGGTTCCATTTTTCCGACTTTTCTTCTGGAGTAAGTTGATGTCCATCACGATAGAAATCTCACAAATCAAAACATATGTAGCAACCTTGTTTAGAAATAGCATGCATAAGACTTTTTAGTAGTTTTTAACTGTCCCCCTGGGGCTGGGATTTGATCTACTCTTTTTTATATGCATATTCCATATTATTGTCTACTTTGCACAATTGGCTATTGAGTTTATGCATAAACATTGACTTGTCATTCATATTTTGCATATTCCCTAGATGGCACCATACAGCTGTCAATTAGTTTAAGTTTAATTGTTATCCTGAGAAAATTTAGTCTCTATTCTAATTATTTTGATTACTTTACCTGCTTTCCAACGAAAAGATCCCTCAAGTATGATCCTTGATTATTACAATTGTGCATGGTTTTTCTTTGATTGCATTTATTTCTAGCATTCTGTACTCTGAAGTCATTGACTTCTTGTTCATGTTTCCAGATTTCCTGCAGTTCTCGTGACAAGTTACTTTACATCCTTGCACTCTTGAAATTGGAACTTGTTCAAAAGAAAGTGCTAATATTTGTCAATTCTATTGACATGGCTTTTAGATTGAGACTGTTCCTAGAACAGGTGAGTTTATTAATAGTTTCTTTGCTTTATTTTGTGAAATGCTAGATCTGGTGTGAAGCGTGGTTGAGAAATTGTATACTTGTACCATGATCCTTAATTCTATAATCTGCTTACCGTAAGGATTCCAGGCTTTCTTTTCTCTTACAGCAGTTGGTTTTGATTAACATTATGTTTTTCTCTATACAGGATATGTAATTTTCTGTGATTGCTAGATTTCTATTCATTTTAAAAGTTCAGTGACTATTATGATATTTACTTTGGCAAGTAGAATTAGTAACCAGATCTCTAAAAAACGACGTGTATTAGACTGACTTATTTACAGAGATTCAGAGAACCTAATTTCTGATCAAGTGCTTATTAATCATAGAAAGTGTTCAAAACCGAATCTTTCATGCAGCTGGAAAATCTTAATAGCCTAAGTTCAGAAAAGAACACTGGCTTTTAATATTTACAACTGTCAATGCTTTTTCTGCATATTGATGCATTCAATTTTAATCACTATGTCATTGTATGCCTGACAGTGACATAATGACTCTATTTGTACTTCTTTCCAAAATGGAAACTCCAATTTGTCCCTCAACTGTTGACTCATATTTCTTATTGTACATGTGGTGAAAAGCTTTTGGATCTTGTCATTGAGTCAAATTTCAAGTCAACTAAGTAAGCATATCAATTCTCTTTTCTCACATGAGCCCCATGAAGCCTAAATAGATTGCTCACTTTTGTTTTAAAAAGTCTTAGTTGCATTTTCGGATTTCATAATAAGCTTCATTAGACTATTGTTAAGTGGAAAGTCAGCAATTCATTAGCTTTATCAAATCTTGGCAAGGTGCAAGACACCTACTTCTGTAGTTTTCTTGTTTAAGTTAGGATTAGAATTGATGCTAAACCATCCATGGATCCGGATCTAAGTCTCGTTCGTAGATTGGATTGATATTGTTTTTTTAGATTTTCCAATTTAAATATTTGTTTGTTAGTATTAGCCTAAATAAAGATAATTTTATCTCTTTGAATTTGTTAGGGATTTTAATTATATTATGGATAAAGTATTTAGAGATTTGTTTTATCTCCTTTCGATTGTTTTGTAGTCTATAAATAGTTTGTAAATTCAAATATTAGATACTAAAGAAAGAACCGGAGATATGTACTTTTGAGTTTGTATGGTGCGATACCAAAACCCTAGTCTTCTCCGCCTCAGTTGAGTTGGATCTCGAGTACGAAAGCCTCATCATTGAAATTTTATGCAACCCGTACGTTTCCAAAATTTGATACTTCCATTAATTACGACTCGATTTCTATATTTTTTTGCATTTCTATTATAATTTTTGTGATAAATTGATTATAGTTGATTGTTCACAAGTTTTTAAAGCTTTTGCGTCCAATTTTTCTTAAAATTTTAATTTTCATACTAATCCTATTTTCTCGTAGTCTTTGTCCCGAGTCAAATTGGTATTAGAGTCCTAGGTTAGGGATATTTTTATATGCAGTTAAAAACCTAAGGGAGTAATTAAAAATTTAAAAGTAAAATAAGAAAAGGGATTACGATGACTTGTTTAAAAAGATTACTGATCTATGTAAAATAGAGCTTGATGTACTTTTTGGTACATTTGAAGCTAAAAGGAAGAGATTAGTAGTTGACGTATGTACACAAGTAGAGGTCAATCCAGAGGCGACTCTATCCTTCGAATGTCTATTAGTTGAACCTAATGAACCTATCATAGTTGAGGTACAAATCAGGTTTGTGGTTGAAACTAGGTCCAAGTTTAACCCAAAATTTAATTTTGACCTTTATATATCATCATTAGGATAATTAAATAGGTTATTTGATGAATCCAATGAATTTAAAGAACGTAACGAGTCTTCTAAATATTTTGAACTCATTCCAATTATTTGGCATGTGAATAATATCTATTATATGTTTATTATGAATAGTTGTAATAGTTTGCAAAAAATAATGATTTATTGTGGGGATGTTCATTTTGTCGACAAAATCTTTTTGCTCAGTTGACCTCTACATTATGACTAGTTCTTTAGATGTATTGGAAAAACCACTCTTTATTAGGATGTTTGATGTTACGTTCCTGATGGACATCTTGTTTCTTCCATCTTCATGACCGTCGGTACCGCCATAGGGTTTCGCCATCTTTTTAGAAGCATTTGTGTTGACTAGACTGGTGAAGCAGAGGCCTCTGCCATGACCAATTTTGAGCGCACCACCAGGAACATAATTCTCGAACTTTTGTTTGTATTATACACCGGGAGGTCAAAATTTCAAAGCTAAGGAGAACGATTCAGGACCATCCATGGACTCGGATCCTAATCTCTTTCCTAGATCTGATTGATATTATCATTTTAGATTTTTCGATTCAAATATTTGTTTTCTCCTTTCGATTGTTTTGTAGTCTATAGATAGTTTGTAGATTTCGAGTTGGATCTCAAGTACAAAAGTCCCATTATACATATTCGACGTAACATGCTTGTCTCCAAAATCGGATATTCAAATTAATTACAACTCGATTGGTATGTTTCTGCATTTCTATTATAATTTTTGTGATAAATTAATAATAGTTGTTTGTTCACAAATTTATTAAAACTTCCGTGTGCAATTTTCGCTAAATTTCCAATTTTCATACCAATGTTGTTGTTGTTATTATTTTGTTTTTACTTTAGTGCATACATGAACATTATTCATTCTTCTTGGTATTATTGGGAATGTTTTTAGTTTGCTCTCTTTTAATTGAGTCATAGAGATGAATGCATTGCTCTTTTACTTAAGAGTCTTACAGATGAATGCATTTAAGATCTTATCAATTAACCTCTGTGTAGATCTTTTTTGTCATGGAACTCAGAAGTTGCTCCTTGGTTGGTACCTACCTGCCAACCAGCCTTCCAAGTTGGCAAGGCTCTTGTGTTCATAGCTAATCTGGAGAAAACTTTGGCACCATCACCAAGGTTGACGTCAGTCATAAGAACTTTGTGGGGCATCTCGTGCTCCATAGCTGATCCCTATCTGATGGGAGAAAGATTCAGTGAGGATGATGATGCTTACGATGATAGTGATTAAACCTGATAATGGATAATCTGAAACAATGTTTCGAGAATCGGTTGAAACTGATACGTATTTAGTATCGGTTTTGGCCCTAACTGATCCAAAACTCCACAAAAATATCTGCATTGACCACTAATGTAGACTAGATAACATACAAAAAAAGAGAGTATTTTCTTCAATTTCAGTCCAAAACTAGCAATAAGCTTCACCATGTTTTGAAAAAATTGAAACAGAAGAGAGGGGACAGTCCTTGATCAGAAAAGAAGCCAGGGAGAGGTCGAGAAAGATGAGAGGCAAACATGAATCCTTTGTCCCAAATTGGATCCATAACTTGAGTATTACGCTTTTTCAAACAACCCCATGTGTATTAATGATATTGTAGACATTAGTATTTCTACAAGGGTAATAAAAATTATTTATAAATTTATACGTATATTTAGCCTTTCTTTATATACGAGGGTAAGGTTGCATACATTTTGACTCTCACCATATCTGCGTAAGCGGGAGCATTGTGGCACTTGGACACCCCTTTTATATGTATCTTTAGAAAAATATAATAATTTGATGAAAACCCCTCAAGAGAGTTTTATTCAAATTTATTCCATAAAAGGAAGTCAATCTTACCTAAAACTTACAACCATTAGTTATGATTTTTTTTATATAATAGAAATAGCCCTAAACCATCACTTAATTTGTACAAACTATTATTTTCAAAACTAAAATTTCTTTAAACTTCTCAATTCTTTCCCTATGTATTACAATAAAAAGTATATATTAGTTATTTTGAAATATTTATATATATTCTTAATCCAAACTTTGGAGCATTCGTTTGTGTCTCGAGCAAATAAAAATCATGCAAGTATTTCTCAAAATCAAAACAAAACTACATAAGTTATTTGCAAATGTGTATATACCCCAATATTAAATTTCTTATGTTTCAATAATATAATATTTTATTTTATCCATAATTAAATTTATACAGATCTTTAGCTAGCGCGCGCGCGCACACACATATATATATATATATATATATATATATATTACTTGTCTATTTTATCCTCTTATAACTCAAAGGATAGCGTCGTAGCCTTGACTCAATGTCCCCACTCTTTTAGGATTAGTCTATTTGGTGGGAACAAAATGGTTAGGAGCTGGAGAGAATCCTAGTATCAACGCGACAGGAGGGAGCTTTGAACGCAATTGAAATTTCCTCCCGAGTTTGTCTACTTTCAACTCCGAGTTTGTCCTGCTGATGGAGTTCAACCTTAACTAGCTAGGTGGACTTGGACCTTTCATACTCTAATTATCATGCTTAACAACGCCTTTATTCCCGAGCCCCCTCTCCCTGACGAGTAAAGATCGGGACTGCCAACTAAGTTATATCGAGCTGCTTTCGGACAACTTGTAAAGTAGTCTGACTCGCAACCTATTTTGATTTGGCGCTGCAAACGGCGGGTAAATAGCTTTGTATACATAGTCATGAGAGGGGCCCATGGTTTCAGATATGTCCTATGAGCAAGGTTAGCAGTTTGTGCCAAATGTTGAGAAAAAATTAGAGTAGGATTGTGGGGAGAGACTTATTACAACCCAGCATCTGCGTACATGTCGGTTTCTTCCCCACATCAATCTTCTTCTTAATTGGCGCCTTATTATAAGCCATAGCAAAACCATAGGTAATATATCCAAAAAAGAATCCATCGCGGCCCGCATAGATTGAATTTTCATGAAAGAGGTATCAGAAATAATACCCACGAGACCAGTAGAAGCTTTGGCCCTTTTTGTGTCGATAATCCTTATGCTTCTACGGCAATAGGAATAAATGCATGATTAGTCCCTCACTAGTGATATGTTTTCTTAAACCTTCTCTATCTCTGGCTATCTGGTTTCACAATCGGTTATCTGGCTTTGGCACCACTATTGAGTACAATAAGCAAAGAAATTGATCGCCCCGTGTAGTACTCGAACCTGTTTTTTTTTCACAATTTCCGTCCGAACTGAGAGACCAAACGATCTTGACTTCAGTGGGTGTTCATACAAGGCAATCTATCTCCTGCATTAGACATTTGTCCAGCCAAGTTGAAGGAAGCTTAAATAGCCGAACCCATGGACGGTCGTGTTTTGCGACATGGGACCTTCCTTCGGACACCTTATCTGTCTATCTGCACTCTAATTGCGTAGTTGAATAGAAGGACGATGGCTTGTGAAAGAAGAAGGGATTCATAAACAAGGGGTCCTGGGACCTAAAAATTGTACATGATGCTGTCTGCCAATTGCCAGTTGCAACCATTCCTTTCTCTAACTACCCCTTACTTTCTCTAACTACTGACTGGAGTTGGTCGGTACTCGTTGAAATCCTATTCTGCATGAGGAGAAATATCTCCAATGCCAAGTTTTTCAGCAGATTTGGTGACCATATTGAAATCTCCCTTTAGGTGCCCAGGGAAAGTTATATATATATATATATATATATATATATTATACATCTCCTCATGTTTTCCGAAATAACGGTCGTTGGATTGAGTTTTTTGACGGTCCAGATTAGATCATTAAATGGCTAATTAGTGTTTAGACCATGATGAAACTTCCCTATATAGGCTAGGGAGGGTATACTGGAAAAAATAAAATAAAAAATAAAAAATAAAAATTCAGGGTCTAAACTTTCTAATTGGACATGTTAGGACTTCTAAGCTGGTATAAAATCCACTTAACGTCATGAATGGAGTGATTGAAATCCTATACTGCATGAGGAGAAATATCTCCAATGCCAAGTTTTTGAGCAGATTTGGTGACCATATTGAAATCTCCCTTTAGGTGCCCGGGGGAAGTTATATATATATATATATATATATATATATATATGAGGAGGGATTAGGATCCTCGTCCTTATACATCCTCGCATGTTTTCTGAAATAACAGCCGTTGGATTGAGTTTTTGACGGTCCAGATTAGATCCTTAAATGGCTAATTAGTGTTTAGACCATGGATTTTATACCATATTAGAGTTTAAGTTCTGACATGTCGAATTAGAAAGTTTAGACCCTGAATTTTTATCTTGTGTTTATTTTTTCTAATTATACCCTCCCTCCTATGCATGACAATGAAACTTTGGGAGGGTATACTGGAAAAAATATAACAAAAAATAAAAATTCAGGGTCAAATTTTTTTAACTGGACATGTTAGGGCTTAAGCTGGTATGAAATCCAGGGCACGCTAATTAGCCTATTTTTAAACTACCCAATTTCTCGCGAGAAATTGATCTAATATGGATCGTCAAAAAAGATAATCCAATGACTGCTATCTCGGGGACATGCAAAGATACATAAGTGCAGGGATCCCGATCCCTCCTCTCTCTCTCTCTCTCTCTCTATATATATATATATATATATATATATATATATATATATATATATATCCTCCCTAGACTCTGCCTAAGCGGGAGCAAAGTGGCACTTGACGCCATTTTTATATGCATCTTTAGCAAAATAGAATAATTTGATGAAAAACTCTCAATCGACTCTCATTCAAATTTCATTCCATACAAGGAAGTCGATCTAACCTAAACTTACATCTCGAGTTATGATTTTTTTTAAATATAAATAACCCTAAACGACAAGGTAGTCAAAGGCGCACTCGAGGCGCAAGACGCACTTAAGGCGAGCGCCTGAGCGATATATATATATATATATATATACACCTTTGAATTGAAGTTTTAAGATATTCTTCAAGTGCTTTGTAAGGATAATTCAAATTAATAGGACTTTGATTTCATCAAAAGATGTAAATGATATTAAAAAAAGGTAAAAAACAATATACAAAATAAACATTATACAAAACAGTAAAAAGTAAATAAAAAACAGTATAAAAATAACATTATACAAAACAGTAGAAGAAAACAGAGAAAAGAAAGAAAAAAAGAATATAAAAATAACATTATACAAAACAATATAAGAAATTAGAAAAAAATAGAAAAACAATATACAAAATAAAGTATTAAAGAAACAGTAAAAAAAGAGCATATAAGTTTTTTTCTGAATATTTTTCAGGCGTGCCTAGGTGCGCCTTAACTATCCCGCGCCTCTGGAAAAGGCGCACCTAAGACATGTCTTAGGCGCGCCTTACGAAACGTGCCTCGCCTTGACTACAATGAGGCGCTGTCCATGCGCCTAGGAGCAAGGCACGCCTTTGACTACATTGCTAAACGATCATTTAAATTGTACAATCTATTAATTTCAAAACTTAAAAAAAAAAAGAACTTCTAAATTATTTCCCTATGTATTATAAAGTGTACTTATAATTCTTTTGAGATATTACATATATTCTTAAAATCCAAACTTTGCACTGTTCGGGTGTCAATCAAATAAAATCATGCAATTATTTCTCGATACCAAAACAAAACTACACATGTCATTTGCAAAAATGTGTTTAGACTTTAGACATCAATACTATATTTCTTATGTTTCAATAATTTTATATTTTATAATAAATTGTTGAAACCCAAAATTCAGAAACTGTCCCGAAACTGCCGAGAAAGATACTTAGAAGAGGACGTGTTTTCATGATCGAGTGTTTGAACCTCGGTCTAAACCTTAAAGGAAGGAGTGCATTTGGTATTTGTAGTAGTCCATCCGATGCTGATTAGGTAGTTTCTACTAAACAAGTAATTCACATACTGGTTGGGAACAAATATGTTGAGAGCTAACAATTAATTTAAGGGAGGTAGGGCTTTATAATTTGGAACTGAAGGAATGTCATATATAGTGGGAGATTAAGATTGTTCCATCACGATGTCATATGTCAACTTAAAGATTGTTCCATTGGTTCATTGACCATATCTTACCTCTGGTTGCAAACCTAATGTCAAATCGTTGAATTAGTGCCAAATTCCTTATGTGGTTGTTATGTGCAAGACATGGTGTTTCTGTGAGCCTAGGGACCATCTCACAGGCAGGGAAACTCTAGCTTATTGTCCAGTTTAATCTTGTGCAGACCGAAGTCTGTCTTATTTAAGTTGATCTAGCATTTTTTGGTAGGAAGAATAAGAACTGAATTAAGTAATTCAACAACTATTTGGTAGCCAGTAGTCTTGCCTAATTAAAATGGAGAGTACAGTTAAGCATTTGGTGCTATTTGTTGATAGCAAGTATGTGGATATGGTGTGGATGTTGGTAATGGCATTTTCTTCTTTCATGTGTTGGAGAGTGGCTTAGATGGCAAATTGAGTATTTTATCTTAAAATTAGATTTTGACATGATACCCTTCTCCATGATATTGTAAAAATTCAAAATAAAGGGATTGTATTGTATTTATAATTCAAAAGATTGTAACTGGTGAGCTCACCCACTTGGTTTAACTTGAGCAAACATCTAATGGTATCAGATTATCAGTTCCATTTGATAAGGTACAAAGAATTATGTCTTCCATTTGGTGCAATTCTTACCTCCCTTGTATCATCCATCCGTGTTGCAGCTCCATTGATCTATTACTTCTGATAATATACTTTATTTGTATAGCAATTAACTTGACATGTTTTATTTTATCCTTACAACAACAACAACAACAACAACAACAACAACAAAGCCTTGATCCCAATTTTTTAGTTTATCCTTTGTTATAAATCATATGCTTTGCCCATCTATTTTCACGGAAGAAATGACACACTGCGTGTTCCAGTTTGGGATAAGATCTGCCGTCTTAAATGCTGAGTTGCCACAAAATTCACGTCTCCATATCCTTGAGGTATGCTATTCTCTCCCTTAATTTTACTTTTGCATGTTAAAATTTAGCAAGAAAGACTGGATGGTAGATTCCCAATAAAGAATGCACCAATCTATTGACTTCGAACTTTTTAATACACAGTACATTTGCGCACTAATATATTAATAATTGTTTCGTGTAGCAATTCAATGCAGGTTTATTTGATTATCTTATAGCCACCGATGAAAACAAGGAAAAAGAGAAGGAAGAAACATCTAAAGAGAATAATATACAATCAAGAGGTTCAAAGAAGCACCTTAGACAAAAGTTGGATGCAGAATTTGGAGTTGTGAGGGGAATTGACTTCAAAAATGTCTATACGGTACGCCCATATTCAACTAGAATTTGTGGTCTACCTGAAGTATGCACATGCCTAATTTCGTTTCTCAAATAGTTTTCAGTTTCTTGGTTTTTTGGTTCTCTTATATTTTGAATCAGGTGATTACTAAATGACTTATATTTTGAGTTGGGAGGGCGTTGCTTGTAGCGATGGTAAGGCTTGCTCCTTGCATTATGGAGGATGCATGTTCGAGTTACCGAAACATCCTCTCCCTATATATGGGGGTATGTACGCTTACGTCTTGACCCTCCCTAGACTCTGCTTAAGCGGGAGCCTCTTGGCACTGAGACGCCCTTTTCTTTTTGGATTGCTAAATGACTTGGTAGTATGTAATTTTCTCTTTCTAGTGTCAAGTTGATAGCTGGCTTCGATAATCTAAAGTACTGAACATCCATTCATACCTTTGTTCTGTCTATTCTATTGTCATATAGGAATCACAGCAGCACTCATTCTGGGAAACATAATTCATACTTCCATTTAGATAACAAATGTCCTACCTTTTGGCAGGTCATTAATCTTGAGATGCCTCAAAATCCAGCAGGATACGTACACAGAATTGGGCGGACAGGAAGGGCACATAATACTGGGACATCTGTTTCTCTTGTAAGTAGTGTGGAGGAAACATGCTGTATGCATTACATTATCTTTAATGATGTATCTAGTCATTCTCCTTGGGCATGGATAGGTTAAATATTTTGTTTGAAATCCTGTTTATGGTGATGTGCAAAGATGATTGAGAGAATACTATAGTATTCTATTAACTCGGTGTTGTTGTTTGCATAAGTTTCATTGGTTCAGATGAAGTATGTTAGTGCAAAGATGCATATAACCTTTACTGTATGATGTTTTTGTGTGCCTTTATTAATTTTACTTGCATTTTCTTAACAGGTTTCCCCTCAGGAGTCGGTAGTTTTTGAGGAAATCAAACTCTTATTGGGAGATGATGAAAACCAGGATGCCTCGAAACACATTTCACCCTTCCCTTTACTGACTAAAAATGCCGTCGAATCGTTGAGATACAGAGCAGAGGTAACAAATTTAATGAATTATTGCTCGATCATCAGGCTGAACCCTGTTTTTTTTTTATTTAGAAAAATACTAAATTTACCTGTAGGGGTGAAAAAAATGGCTCTGAGGCTTACAATTAGGGGTGAGAAGAACTACATTGAGGGTGAGAGACAACTAGAGGAAGCCCTTGAAGAGGAAACACCTCGTGCGGGTCACTTTATTTATTACTCATACTGCGTATATGGATCAGTACAAGCCTCCGAAGCCTCACTATGCTCCATGAACCTCAATTAATGTGACCCTGCAAATTTTGGTGAAAATCTCCTTGCAGCGAATACTGTTGGTTACTTTTCTGTTTTCTTTCTCAGTCAAACTGGGTTCTCCTGCTCTGTTCATGCAAAGCCCCCGGTTCACTACCTGCATCATAAGAATCTGAAATAAGCTCCACACTAGCGGAGTTCAGAATCCAACCTCCTATGGCCTATCCCTATACCTCCATCCCTTTCGAAGTCTACAACAGAGGTCAACAGCTGTTGTTTGCCACTAGCATGGTGTCCTCAGACTACCATTTTGTCATAGTGTTGTCGGTATGACGCGATTATCATCTCGGCGCATTGTTATAGCATCCTTTTGGTGCTCTGAACAAATGGGGCATCATTCACATACTGAGATGGAACTGGTGCAAGACCTAATAGTACGATTTTTTTTTTCTCGAGCATATTATAAGGGCTTGATATGAATTGTTGACCAGAAAACAAAATGATCTTTGGCTACTATGTTATATATTGGAAATACTCAACTCGATGGAATTCATTAGATGGAATGAGTACATATTTGTAGGAAAGGATACATGGTGGCTATCATGTATGGGACTAAACAACAGGTTAATAAGACAAAATACACAAGGAGGAGAATAATCGTAGACTCTCCTACACTCCCCTCCTAGCTAGAGGGTAGATGTCAATCAAGTCCATCTTAGACGGAATGTGTGGGAATCTTTGGTAAGGCTAACGACAAACTGAGGTGAAATATAGGCATAGTGGGGAGAGACTTATTGAAGCTTGACCTTGTCCCGAATGAAGTGACAATCATTCTCAATATGCTTGGTGCTTTGATGACATAAAACATGAATTCATCAACATGGATTTCAACTTTATTATCACGAGAGGTGCAAGAAGTTAGCTAAATACCAAGATCAGTTAGAATGCTTTTGAGCCAAGTAAGCTTGGAACTACACAGGACATCAATCGATACTCAAGCCTCAATAAAAGAGTGTGACTACTATTTGTTTCTTGCTTTTCTATGTGACGAGGTTGCTGACTAGTAGAATGGGGATCATGAATGGACCTGGCATAGCGCGTGCAACGTAGGCAGTAATAGATAATGACGATGATCGATAGAGAAGTTTCTGGTCAGGAGACTTCTCTTCAAATACCTAAGAATGTGGTCAACAACATGAAGATGAGAGATCGTAGGAGATTGGGTGCTGTGGCTTACTATGTTGACGATGAAGGAAATGACCGGCCGAGTAATAGTAAGGTATATGAGTTTCTTGACAAGTTGACTATACATGACGAGATCATAGCAGCAGGTAATGTTGGAGAGATGAACATACTGAACCATATGAGTGTCAGTTGGGCTGCAATATCCTCCAAGTGATCTAATTGAGTTGAACTTGACTGAACTTGTTAAACTATGTCCGGAGAGACTGCTTAAGGCCATAAATAGACTTATGGAGATAGACAAAGTAGTTGCTCCCTTGCAGTCTCATAATCTAGAGGTGGTTGCATATAAACTTGCACAGGGGCTCTTTTGAGGAAGGATTTCAAACTGATAAAGAGGCAATCGATATTTGACAGATAATGTGCGAACTCTAGCAGTATTCAACTTTGCCACAGAAGATAAAATTTTCTCATAATTTATTGTATGTTGATGAGTAAAGCCTTTCGTTACAAGACTAACCATCAGAAGTTTGATAGTACCAATTTAATTATTATCGACAATGAACACCCATTTGTAACCAATTCATGAAGTACCTATTGGGTAGAGTAACAGGGTCCTATATACTACTGGACCAAAGCGCCTTCATTTCTCCATCCTTGCACCTTCACTTTACTATTGGAGAACTTTCATTTCCTGGTTAAAAACCAATTGGCAATAAGTGATTTTGTCCACAGTGATCTTCTAGATGCCATGTTCTAAGATCAGTTTGAAGTCACCAAAAAATAAAAAGATTGCGAGCTCGTATTAATTTTTCAAAATATATAATAATATGCCTTCTACTTTGATTTCAAATTATAGTTGCTCCTGTTGGTGATTATCCTTCAAGGCAATTTTGGGAAAGTCTGATGTCAATATTTAACCTTTGCAGGACATTGCCAAAAGTGTAACAAAAGTTGCAGTAAAAGAATCACGTGCTCAAGATCTAAGGAATGAATTGGTTAATTCTGAAAGGCAAGTGTTTCCCTTACATGAATGATTGTTTCAACTGCTGTCTGAGCTAGCGAGGAAAGGAGTTCAAGGGATTTTGGCCTCGTTTGGTTCGCGGAAAGAAAAGGAAAGAAAAGGAAAGAAAATAAATTCTTTGCCCTTTCCTTTTCTTTGGGAAAATTTACAATTTCCATCAAATTTTGTTTCCGGTGCTTGGAACTAAGGAAATTAGGAGAGTGAATCCTTAGGATGGAAAAGTGAATCATTGGCGTGGGTGGGGGGAACCATTTCCCCCCTATTTTCCTTTCCTTTGGCATCCAAACACAGAAAAGAAACGACTTTCCTTTCCCAAGGTCCTAATTCCGCGAACCAAACATGGCCTTAGCTTCTGAAAATCTCTCCTTGCAGATTTTGGTGAACTGCTCCCTGTCAGTTTCTTTTGTTTTAGGCTTTTAGCCGAACAATTTATTACAATAAAAGCTATGTTAGCAGCTTCTTTGTTTGGTAATGTAATTATTATAATATGTACACCAATAAGAAATTATTATTTTTCATTAGTACCTACTTGAGTGTCTTATTACCCACATGACTAATTACACTATTTTTCATTTAGGTTGGCGGCACATTTTGAGCATAATCCTAGGGACTTAGGTAACATATCTTCTCGGTTATACAGTTTCTCAAACATATCACTTTTTCATGGCTTACCAGTGCAGTTAGGAATTCTTATCATTGAATTTTTACCTTCTGTGGACAGAGCTATTAAAGCACGATAAGTTACTCAGCAAGAAGGCTCCTCCTGTGCACCTTCGTAATGTACCTTCATACCTTATTGATCCCATGGTGAAAGAAGGAAGCAAGCACATCAAGCTATCCAGAGAGGCAATGGGTTTGAACAAGTCAAGACGACGTCCTGGGCTTAGGTCGGGGTCTGGCAAGAGTGGAGATCCTCCCAAGACTTCCAATGCTGGGGTATGTGCTCACTTGATCTCTTATGCATCACAATAAAATATGCTGAAGTAATTTTTTACCACATTTTTGTGAAAGTATGTATCATAATATGTAGTAAACAATGTAAATAAATAATTACGACAAATATTTGAGTACACAACGTTTGTAACTAGAGCTGACTACACGTTTGGATATTTAAACAAGTAGACTAGACTACCAAGTGGTCAATATTCTTTATTTATATATTAAAGCCAACCACCGTAGGCACAGTGCTTCCTAATATCTTGATCCGTCTATAAATGGTCTTATGATATTTGAATATATAGGATTCAATGGATGGACTTATTTGTTTCAAGTAATATGTTGGCTTGTTTGTTTCATTCAATTGCCCTCAACTTGAGACACTGTATGGTGTAAAATTATTGGGTTTCACCTGCGTATAATAGTCAGGCAATGATTGTTTTTGTTCTATTATATATCTGCATTGAGCATGGTATACTGTGTTTTGTAAGCGTAGAATATTAGAAAGTTTACAAGGAAATTTCATAATTGATCTTGCAGAAAAAGAAGAGGACTGATGAAGATGGAGATTCTATTGTCAAGAAAAAGAGGAAGAAGGCTAAAAAAACTGAATGAGTTTATGCATGATGTTATTTTTTTTATTAGAAAATATACGCAGAGAATCTTTGTAGAGAAGGGACCAAAATCCCTTCATTTTGTATTGTAATTGCGGAATGAGTAAAAACAATTTGTTTACTTGCATAGATTATTTCGTTGAAGCATTCATATTAAGGTCGACTCTGGCTCAAGAAGTTGGAGTAGGATTGCGGTTACTGGATACTTGTTCAAGAGGTAAGACATAAATGTGGAATTTCCCAGTCAGTCTTTACAGTGAGTGAATTAATTGAATTGTTATTTCTATCGATTTAGTTCAGCATATGATTGAACACCTCCAAAATTGAGCTATCTCACGACCACAGTTTCAAATTTGAGGGGGATGCACAACTTTTGCCAATTTGGGGGATTTGGCAGCATCGAAAAATTCAGTTTTCCTAGGCAAAATTATGTTAGTAGAAACGTCTTTATTCAAACTCCTTGTGTAAAGTTCAAAGTGTGTAATGGACCGGATGGCCTGAAACTTGGGCTTGGATTTGGTCCGGTCAATGTCGATCTGGGCTCGATCAAAGGGATTGATCCAACTTGGTCCGGCACACTACTGTAGCGCTTATGGGCTCGGCTCAATTTTTAGGCTCGTTGGTTTCATCTGGCCCGGCCTGCACTGTATACTGGGTCCGGCCTCGGTTTATTCCTACCGGCCAGTGAGCTCGGTCCGGCCCAGCTGGGTTTTAGGATTGGTAAAAACTGGTTAATATATCAATAAATATATACTTAAAATATGTGTAATGGAGTTGGAGGGATTTGAATCCAGCATACCTGGGATAACTTATAACTTCTTCCACTAACCACTAGTCTCACTTTATTTTGTATTATATATATATATATATATATATATATATATATATAAATTGAATTGACCACGGGCTAACCTGGCTTGGGTCCGGGCTAGGTTTAGATTTTTCATGTGAAAGTTCGGCTGTCACTTTTCGTTCCCGATATACGTAATTGAAACGTATTTTTATTTTAGCATGATTGCATGTGCATAGAGACTAGATCCATTCTTTGGTTTAACCTGGTTCATGGTTTATTTTGTGGGTTGGTTCAACTCATGAGAACCTTTGGTTCAACCCTCAAACCCTACCATATATAACCCAACATTTTCTCTCTCTCCTCACTTCTTCATTTCTTCCTCTTTCTTTAGCTTTCTCTTCCCATTTCATAGGCAAGTACACATTGCATGAGAAATGGAGAAATCCTCCATATTATTGTTCCATTATGTTCGTTTTGTGTTTCTAAGCACTTTTAGTTTTTGGAGTTTTCTGTTTTAATGGATGGATTAGTGTAGATATATATTTCTAATTTAGGGTTTTATGGATTTCATGAGTTTTTTTTTATTTTGATCTATTAAACTTGTGTCTTTAAAAACCAGTTTTTGCCACATGATAGAGCTTTCAATTTAGAGCATTTTGGCTTTTGGTTCAACCGATTTGGACTTAAAATGAGATTTTTATGAAGAAAACAAGATTTCAGTTTTTGGAACTTTTCTGCCATGGTCGAACCTGCTGTTGAAGAAGACGAAGTCGTCATGCGACTAGTGAGCATATGCGGCCGAGAGTGCCATGCAGTCCGAGAGGGTTATGCGGCCTAAACTCTTGCCGCATACTGACAACATGCGTCCATCTTGTTGGACGCATGGTTGCTGGTTTACACAAGTGTCCTTGATCACCTTGTGCTTTCACTCGCTGAACGAATGCGAATTTCGCTAAGTCCTAGAGAACTCCATGCGGCATTGAACCCCATGCGGCCATTATTTTTCTTGGACGCATGGTTCTGAACCGTTGGCACTTATTTTTTCTTAGTTTTGTCTTCTCTTCCTGACACACTTTGTGGCTTGTCACCTCAGTCACTTTATGTCACATCACTGACACTTTATTTATTGCCTGTCACTTCAACACTTGCCCCAAGGAGTAGACTTAACCCTGGGCATGCGACCAGGTGGTCCATGCGGCCTGACTTCATGCGACCTGACTTTTCATGCTGCCAGGATTGTCATGCAGCCTGATTTTTCCATGCGGCCTAGAGACCCATGTGGCCTTGCTTGTTTTGATTGAATGACTTATTGATTCATATGACCCAATGTATAATTGGTAATTGGACTCGAATACTGTATCCGTGCTGACACGACTATTGCTTGATTATTATTCATGATTTAATGTACGCCGAGGAGCGAACATCCTGTCACGTGTTAAGTGGTTATATTTGGATTGTGCATCGAGAATGCCTCCAAATCCCTGAACGTGTGAATAAATATTCATTGTTTCCCCAGCACGGGCATAATAAACGAGTCAACTACCAAAGCGTGGCTAGAATATTTGATTGTATGAATGTTGCATACACGCTTGGGTGAATCCAGATTTGACTTATATGGATTCGTATCTAGCGTGCCCGTACTTTGTACGACATCTTAAGAAAAATTCTCATGTGACTACGCCTTGAGATTTCAAGTACAACATAGGGTTAATGAAGTAACTAAAAGTGGTAGTAACATTTGGAGGAAACAATATCCCGAGATCATGCCAACGAACATTCCCATAGAGATTCATTCTAAGTGCGCTGTGGACTGGCCACCACAGATACTGTATATCATCTGCCTTATTGGAGTGCAGTATCTTCTATTATTATGCCGAGCCACTGTTTCAATATAGGAACACTGAAACCGCTAATACCGTATTTTTAGTGCAGTGGCCCTACGGGAGACTGGTGCATCCTGTAAGTGCTCGTTTTATTATATTGGTTCGGTTAGCTTATGTTCGGCACTTGTGTGATATGAGGATACTTATTATGCATTATTTATGAGATAACCACAGACTCCACAAAATAAAAAGTCGTACAAATGATTGGCCGATATAAGAAATGGACTTTGTTGTGATTGTATTATTCAGCTAGTAGCCTAGGAAAGTGGACTATCATAGTGTGATGGTTCAACCATTGTCCTTGTTTGGTTGTAGGGTTGAGCCTTAGTGCTAGGATATGCCATGGACCTAAGTTACGACACTGAACTTATGTAATATTATATTATTTTTCATGGATTTTTGTTTCTCCATTTCGTACTTCCTTTGTGGTACTTGCTATTTAGGGTCTAACTCCACTGGTTTTGCATGGCCAGGTTTCGAGCCAGCACTAGAGGATCCAGCGTACTTTCTCCCAACTCATGGCGCTCACCAGGAATATGGTCGTAGGTGATAGCGAGTGGGTTTTCTTCTTCCCTGTTTGTCTTGCATATTTACTCCTTTTTGTAGTTTAGCTACCGGCACCTGTTAGCCGGCTCCTTTGGACATTAGTTTTTCCTACATGATTGTATTAAATCAGACTGTAGTTGAATCACTGTCATGTACTTATGTTACTCTTCCAGCTTCTTATTTTGCACAACTGGACTCCAGAATATTTTGAGAAAGCGTTTGGGATGCCTTATTGCTTATTATATATGCTCTATGCTTACTGTTTCTTGTTTGAATGATTGAGACATAGAAGTTCTTGACCATATGAGACTTGATTGTAGCATGCACCCCTTTGTCTTATACAGCCGTGATCGTCGTACGACGTATAGTACCTTATACGAGATAGCTGGCCATGTCCGTCTCCGTCTTCCGGTACTGGGGTGTGACAAGATTTTAGTGGTGGCCCATGCAGGTCTGTTCTTCAGACTTATGGGGTGTCATGGTCATAGGAGTCTCAATCAAACATGATCCTTCTTGAAATTTTGAATTCGTCCTCTTCGATACTCAGCTTGAATTCTTCCAGATTGATTGCTTCCTTGTTCCTTCTCGTCCTGTGCTTATTGTTTCTTGTGCTCTTCTTTAGGGCTTCTCCTTCCCCCGATGCTGCAGCAACAAGAGAGACAGAGTTGCCAGTGGAACGAAATCCTGTGGAACCCCAGCTAAGGATCCAAGTTGAACCCACGATGAATGGGACCGAGCAGCAGGCTCCAAGTGTTCCCGTACCTCCCGTAGTGCCAGCAGTACTGGATACCCTGACTCTTCTAGAGATTATCCGTGGATTATTGGCTGCCCAACAACACCAGATGGTGGTGCAACAACAACAACAACATCAGCATCAGCAACAACAGCTCCAGCAGCAAGAACATAATGTCATGTTGAACCAAAGATTGCAGACAGCCCTGGAATGAGGTAGGAGAACGAATTATGGGGCATCTGTTTGATTTTGCAGACTGAACCCAAGATATTTCGATGGCACGGAGGACGCAATCACGGCTGACGATTGGCTCCAGGATATTGAGACCATTTTGGCAGTGGCTAAATTTTCGGCCAAGGAACAAGTTGACTTAGTTCGCCTACAACTCCAAGATCTGGCAAGATATTGGTGGGCTACAATGGAGGTAGGACTGAGGCGTCCTATTTCATAGGAGGATTTTAGGACCCGATTCAGGGCGAAGTACTTTGGGATTTTGGCTCACTGTGAGTTGCAGCAAAGGTTCAATAACCTCAAGCAAACAGGAAGAACAATAGACGACTATGCGGTAGAGTTTTATCCACTTAGCAGATTTGCTCCAACTATGGTGGCAACAGAGTTGGAGAGAGCAATGAGGTTCCAGCAAGGACTTCACTTGGAGATATTGCACATGGTAGAGGTGCATGACTACCAGACCTTCGAGGTGGTATTAATAGCAGCCAAGATGGTTGAGCTTACTTCTCAAATGACGGTATCAAGAAGAGTGGATCGGAAGAGGCCTCATGGACAGAACAATGAGGGAGGACCAGTACCCCGAACGTTAGCACCATCATGTGGCGTTCGTATCCATGATTCAGCCCCGCGAAGGACAACAGTTTCAATAGTGACAATACCAACTCGGCAACAGTAGCCGAGGCAGCAACAACAATAGCAACAACGACGAGGAGCGCCGATAGGTTGTACCTACTGCGGCAAATGAGGTTATACCCGGGATATTGTCGGGTAGCTAACAAGCTATGTTTGAGATATGGGAGCCCTGATCACAAGATTGCTACGTGCCCATTGATGCAGAGTCCATGAGGGCCAGTACAACAGTTTTTTGCATTTTCATCTCCAAGGGCAGTGCAGCAAGGAAGACCAGTAGTGCAGCAAGGAGGACCAGCAGTAGCAGCACAACCTTTGGCTCAGCGTCCGTTGTCGTCGCAGGCCCAGCTTTGTAGGAAGCAACAACAGAATCAGCAAGGGCCGCAACCATGGCAGCAAGGAAGACAACAGCAGGGAGCTCAACAAGGCCAATGGCAGGCACCCACTTTGTCTTTAGAGGAAGCTATGGCGTCATGCGACGTAGTGGCATGTAATATTTTTGTTACAACCTTTCCTGCCATAGCTTTATTTGATTCTGGAGCTTCGCACTCATTTATATCTGCACAATATGCGATACGTATTGGATTAAAGTTTGAAGCATTGCCAGCGAGGCTGAATATACTCACTGGCAATAGGATCATAGAAGTTAGTAGGGTGTGCCTAGCATGTCCAGTCGTAGTATGTGGGCATTTATTACCTACAAAGTTGATCGAGTTTCCTATGGTTAACTTTATCTTAGGCATGGACTGGTTGAGGGACAATCATGCAACGATAGACTGTCGTGAGGGTAGAGTGTTGTTTAGAATTCCCGGTCTAGAAGAGTTTGTCCTTAGCAGAATAGCAAGAGACCAGCACAAGGGGGGAGTCATATCAGTAGCAAAGAAAGCAAACCTGCTACCCAAGATAGTTGAAGAGTTCATGGATGTCTTTCCCAACAACCTTTCCGGATTACCCCCTGTTAAAGTAGTAGAATTCTGTATAGAGTTGATGCCAGGAGCAGAACCAGTATCTCAGAAGGTGTACCCTATGTCACCATCAAAGCTTGATCAGTTATATCGACACGTGGAAGAACTGAAGGAGAAGAAATTTATACGGACCAGTGCTTCACCGTGGGGAGCCACAGCGGTATTGGTGAAGAAGAAGGATGGGTCAACGCGGTTGTGTATGGATTACAAGCGGCTTAATGCAGTGACCGTGAAGAACAAGTACCCATTACCATGGATTGACGATTTGTTTGACCAATTAAGTGGAGCAAGATTCTTCTCCAAGATAGATTTATGATCAGGATATCATCAGGTGCGAGTTCGGGAGCAGGATATACCAAAGACAACATTTAGGTCACGATATGGGCATTATGAATTCTTAGTTATGCCATTCAGACTGACTAATGCTCCAGTAGTATTCATGGACTTGATGAACCATATTTTTATGCCTTACTTAGACTAATTTGTGGTAGTATTCATCGATGACATCCTAGTATATTCTCGTAACAAGGAGGAGCATGAAGAACATCTCAGGATAGTACTGCAAACTTTGAGGGAGCACCAGTTATATGAAAAGCTTAGTAAGTGTGAGTTCTGGCTAGATCACATATCTTTTCTTGGACACATTATTTCTGGAGCAGGAGTGTCAGTTGATCCCAAGAAGGTAAAAGCAGTAGAGAACTAGCCAATTCCTAAGACAGTAGCATAAGTGCGTAGTTTCCTGGGCTTTGCAGGATACTACAGAAGATTTGCGTTAGATTTTGCTAAGATCTCGGCACCATTGACTCATTTGACTCGCAAGGAAATTAAGTTTATATGGTCGGCAGAATGTCAGATAGCCTTTGAAGAGTTGGAGAATAAGTTAATCTCTGCACCAATCCTTACTCTTCCAGCAGGCTACAGAGGATTCACAGTGTATTGTGATGCATCTGAAAAAGGACTTGGATGTGTTTTGATGCAGCAAGGGAGAGAAATAACATATGCTTCTCGGCAGCTTAGAGATCACAAGAAGAACTATTCAACTCACGATTTGGAGTTAGCAGCAGTAGTGTTTGCACTTAAGCTATGGAGGCACTACTTATATGGCGATCGAGTAAAAATATTCACAGATCATAAGAGTTTGAAGTATGTATTCACATAGAAGGATCTGAACATGAGGCAGAGAAGGTGGCTAGAGTTGTTGAAAGACTATGACGTGGAGCTTCGGTACCATCCCGGCAAGGCTAATGTAGTAGCTGATGCACTAAGCAGAAGAGGTGGAGAATTTATGTTGACTACTCAGAAGCACATTATAGAAGACTTAATAGAGATGGGTATCGAGATAGTACTTCCATAGAGTACAGGAGTTCAGGCTAGCCTACATATTCAGTCAACTTTGGTAGATAGAATCAAGCTAGCTCAGGCAGAGGACCCAAAGATTCAAACGCTACGAGAAGAATGTTAGTCAGGTCTTTGAAAGGAGTTGACAATACATGCGGATGGAATGCTAAGATTTGTGAATCGTCTATGCGTACCAAGCGGGGATATCCGGCAAGAAGTTATGACTGAAGCACACAGTTCCCAGTATTCCATTCATCCGGGAGGCACAAAGATGTACCAAGATATCAAGCAACACTTTTGGTAGAATGAAATAAAGATGAAAATAGCACGCTTCGTATCGCGATGTTTGATATGTCAGCAAGTGAAGGCAGAACAACATCGACTGACATGATTGTTGCAACCGCTTTCTATTCCAGAGTGGAAGTGGGAACACATCACGATGGACTTTGTGACTGGTTTACCTAGATCACCGACTGGTCGAGATGCAGTTTGGATGATAGTAGATCGTCTCACAAAAGTAGCTCACTTTCTTCCTTTTTGAGTAGGACAGTCTATAGAACAATTGGCTAAAATGTATATGAGACAGATAGTGAGACAACACGGCGTCCCAGTAAGTATTGTGTCAAATAGAGACACTCGATTCACTTCTCATTTTTAGAAAAGTTTGCACCAGAGCTTGGACACCAAGTTAAGATTCAGCACAGCTTACCACCCCCAGACAGACGGACAATGAAAGAGAACCATCCAGACCTTGGAAGATATGCTACGAGCCCGTACCTTAAATCTTGGTGGATCTTGGGAGAATCACCTTCACTTGGTGGAATTTTCGTACAACAACAGTTATCAGGCCAATATTCATATGGCACCTTTTGAAGCAGTATTCGGCAGAAAGTACAGATCACCGTTGGCTTAGGACGACATTGGTGAGCGAAAGATTTTAGGCCCTGAAATGATCACATATATAGTAAATATTGTCAAGGAGATCAGAGAGCGACTTCGGGTTGCACAAGATAGGCATCATCATTGGGCAGATCATAATCGTAGGCCTTTAGAGTTCGTGTCGGCGATCACATATTTTTGTGGATTTTTCCTACCCGTGGAGTCATTAGATTCGGGGTTCGCGGGAAGCTTAGTCCTTGATACGTAGGTCCGTTTGATATTCTCGAGCGGGTAGGCGATGTTGCTTATCGTCTTGTCCTTTCGCCTTCATTACATGAGGTACACGATGTATTTCATGTGTCTCAGTTGCGTAGGTATGTTCCGGATCTGAGTCATATCCTCAATCACTCTGAATTAGTCGTTGGTACCGACTTATCTTACGAGGAGTAACCCGTATCCATATTGGACCGAAGGGAGAAGGTGCTCAAGAACCGGACTATTTCTCTTGTCTGGGTTGCTTGGGGACATCACACTCTTGGAGAATCAACGTGGGAGTGCAAGGACGATATTCGGTATCGATACCCGCACATGTTCGATTCGAAAGGTATATTCTACCTTATGCCTTCGTATCTAGTTTCTGTGATATGGTGATCACCTATATGTTGTGATAATATTGCTTGCATGTGTAGTTGCTAGTAGATTTATATCGTGCTTGTCCGGACTTATCTAGCTATTGCTTGGATTCAAATTCTGAGGACATAATTTTTCTAAGGTGGATAGAGATGTCACTCCTCATTCCCGATATACGTAATTGGAACATATTTTTATTTTAGCATGGTTACATGTACATAGAGATTAGACCTATTCTTTGGTTTAACATGGTTCATGGTTTATTTTGTGGGTTGGTTCAACTCATGAGAACCTTTGGTTCAACCCTCAAACTCTACCATATATAACCCAATGTCATGCCCCGATCTCGATTTGTGCGTGTCATCCTTGCGCAGGGGCCATGTTAATCTTCTCTGTATTGTTCCAATTTTATCGGATGTCCCCGCAGAGAAGATTAGCATGGCCCCTGTGCAAGGATGACACGCACAAATCGAGATCAGGGCATGACATAATAGTATCAGAGTGACTCGATTCTTTGTCCATTCCGTTGCTATGACTCTGAGATGTGTCCGATATTGTATTGCAATAGAGCGTTTCATACAATAAGTCCATAGATATTCTCAAAGTTGTGCAAAAGTTTTCTGGATTTGATTTATTTCTTAGAGTTGTGCTTTCGTGCTTCTGTTTGCTAGAGTTTTCGATTGAGGATGGTGAGGGATGAGGACTATCGCTACTCGGGATATCGAAAGTTTCTCCTTGAAGTTTCGAGGACGAAACTTTTTGTTGGTGGGTAAGTATGTAGTGTCCCGCTCCGCGTCGACACTATGTACAAGAGATATCGATTTGCTGACTCAAAAATGATATCTTCCTTTAGAGCTCTTTGTTGAAGCAGGAGATGACTGATCAAGGTGAGTGGGCAGAAACTTCGTTCTCTGATTCTTGCACGCTTTAATAATAAATCTGAGTTTTTGAATGCTTGTTCTAAGAAGATAGTTTCATAAGAAGAATGATAGAACCTGCCTTGCATGCTAATAAGAGAACTCACATAGCTTGTCTTTGAAACAAACTTGCCTGCTTAACTAGAGTACTTGAAATGCTTGTCTAAAGAAGAGTAAGAGATTGCTTGAACATGTTTCACTATCGCTTGTGTTTTGAGAGAGAACCACATCGTGCTTGAACTTGTTCAGAGAGGGCGGCCTGTCCGCACAGAGAAGAGATAGATGGTCTGTTGGTTCATCTCGTCTGCATCCTAGAGTTTATCTGATAGTGTTTCATGCATTCGCATGGGTCGGACAATGGCTATTGGTGAAGAGTTGAACCTTGGTCACGGCTGCTACAACGATAGTGAAGAGCAACCATGAGTCACAGCTGCTAATAGCATCAGATAAATGAGTCATTGGTTAGCTGGATTACCGCTATCGATCCTGAATTTCTCGGGGACCAAAAAACAAATAGATAGTTCATCGTGTTAGCTTGATAGAGGATAGTTCCTAGATGGTGTATTGTCCCTAGAGTCTTTGGGTATAGCTCACGAGATACGCTGCGCACACCCTGATAGTAGAACAACCGGTTTGCCTTGTGTGCTTGAATGAATCAAACATGAACTCTGTTTTTAAAGATATTTCCAAAAGAAGTAATATGACTCCGTTCCTGTACTGCATGTAACGAACATATGTAAAACTAGAAAGATCACTAGTAATGTAATATTTTATCACATGAGTACTTAGTGTTGGTTTTAGTAAATGTTGCTTCTGTTCAGTTGATTTTAGACTCACCAGTACTTTCTCCAAAGTGCTGACCCACCAACAGTTTACTTGTTCACTGGTGCTGGATCGTCCGAGAAAGCGATAGGCGTGCCTCATCCCCAAGACCCAAAAATCGTTTCGATGCCTTGAGCCGTATCGATTGCTTTGAGCTGCTTTCGTATGGAGAGACATAATGTATGGAACGATGCCATTGTATTCAGAGAACCATGTGCCTCAATTTGCCCCGTATACTCAGATGGATAAATGCTTGCAATACTATCCCTATCGCTGCTTACTCGATTCGATGATAGCCACAACTTTAACGATGTTGCCTTGTGCGGGCACAACCCCAGGCTCGCACGACATCACGTCCCGATGGAAAACGATAATACACGCCCCGCGGGAGCGCCGAGGCGCGGTGATTCCCGCCCGACGGGGGCGTTGTCGGGACCTTCGAGATCGGGGCATGACACCCAATATTTTCTCTCTCTCTCTCCTCACTTCTTCATTTCTTTCTCTTTATTTAGCTTTCTCTTCCCATTTCATAGGCAAGTACACCTTGCATGAGGAATGGAAAAATCCTCCATATTATTGTTCTATTATGTTCATTATGTGTTTCTAAGCACTTTTAGTTTTTGGAGTTTTTGTTTTGATGGATGGATTAGTGTAGATCTATATTTCTAACTTAGGGTTTTATGAATTTCATGAGTTTTTCTTGATTTTAATCTATTAAACTTGTGTGTTTAAAAACTAGTTTTTTCACATGGTAGAGCTTTCAATTTAGAGCATTTTGGCTTTTGGTTCACCCGATTTGGACTTAAAATAAGATTTTTACGAGGAAAACAAGATTTTAGTTTTTGGAGCTTTTCCTCCATGGCCGAACCTGCTGTTGGAGAAGACGAAGTCGTCATGCGGCCAGTGAGCATATGCGGCCGAGAGTGCCAAGCGGCCCGAAAGGGTTATGCGGCCTAAACTTTTGCCGCATACTGACAGCATGCGTCCATCTTGTTGCACGCATGACTGCTGATTTGTACAAGTGTCCTTGAACACCATGTGCTTTCACTCGCTGAAAGAATGAGAATTTCGCTAAGTCCTAGAGAACTCCATGCGGCATTGAATCCCATACGGCATCGACACCGACACCCATGCGGCCACTATTTTTCTTGGACGCATGGCTCTGAACCGTTGGCACTTATTTTTTCTTACTTTTGGCTTTTCTTCCTGACACACTTTATGGCTTGTCATCTTAGTCACATCAGTCACTTTATGTCATGTCATTAACACTTTATTTATCGCCTGTCACTTCAACACTTGCCCCAAGGAGGAGACTTGACCCTGGGCATGCGGCCAGGTAGTCCATGAGGCCTGAATTTTCATACGGCCAGGAATGTCATGTTGCCTGATTTTCCCATATGGCCTAGAGACCCATGCGGCCTTGCTTGTTTTGATTGAATGACTTCTAGATTCATGTGACCCAATGTATAATTGATAATTAGACTCGAATACTGTAACAGTGCTGATACCACTATTTTCTGATTATTATTTATGATTTAATGTGCGTCGAGGAGCGACACATCATGTCACATGTTAAGTGGTTATATTTGGGTTATGCATCGAGAATGCCTCCAAATCCCTGAACGCGTGATATTATAAATATACATTATTAAGCGAGTTAACTACCAAAGCGTGGCTAGGATATTTGATTGTATGAATGTTGCATATACGCTTGGGTGAATCCAAATTTGACTTCCATGGATTCGTATCTAGCATGCCCGTACTTTGTACGATATCTTAAAGAAAATTCTCATGTGACCACGCCTTGAGATTTCAAGTACAACATAGGGCTAATTAAGTAACTAAAAGTGGTAATCATGCCAACGAACCTTCCCACAGAGATTCATTCTAAGTGCGCTGTGGGCTGGCCACCATATATATTGTATATCATCTGCCTTAGTGGAGTGCAGTATCTGACTATTATTATGCCGAGCCACTGTTTCAATATAGGAACACTGGAACTGCTAATACCGTATTTTTAGTGCAGTGGCCCTACGGGGGACTGGTGCATCCTGCAAGTGCTCGTTTAATTATATTGGTTCGGTCAGCTTATATTCGGCACTGGTGTTGTCACGCCCCAGTCCCAAAATTCTAAGGGACTAGCCACGTGGCAATGGCCAGCAACACAACTCCAATGGACAAACCCAATTTAATGGACCCGTTAGAGTGCACTTAAGCTGTAATACATATAAAATGGTCTATAAATACCTGTCACAGTTTATATATCTAATCTCATCCACAATAAGTAACGAAATCACAAAGAGACAAGTCCATTCACAATAATATAAAATGATCTATCCAACTAAAGCAATATAAATAATGTCACGGGGAACAAACCGTCATCAAAATAGAAAGGAAAATAACTCTAATTAAAATATCCAGAAGTCACTACAAGATCAAACATCTAAGAACACTAAGCATAATAAATGAATGGTGAGAATACTGTGTGCTCAAGAGAAGTCCTCCGGAACAACCTCGTCCTTGGCAACATGTACGTCTTCAATAGCAGCACCTACCCCGTAAACCTCGGGATAGCTCTCCTCGTCTACACCTGGGGACATAATTCAGATCCAGGTCCTCAGGGGACATAATAAGGTACAGTAAACACTCAAGCCAAATGAAATGCAGTAATTAAAAACATATCCTCAAGGCAAGCTATGTGGCCAGCTAAGTGAAATGCAAATGAGAGCATCACTAGTACTTAGGCTGAGACCACTACAAGATCAGTGTCGGGGAGCCCATAGCAGCAAGTAGTATCTCATAGGGCCGGTAAATGTGCCAAGCTCTTGTACAGAGACTAAAGCACCTCCAGTAACATAGTATATATATACATATATAAACATAATCAGCCTGTAGCATGTGTGTCTCTCCCCACCCAACGTAACCTCACGTCTCATGTCCACAATGTCTCATGTCCATAATACGCAAGATCATGACCTCTAGATAGTACAATGAGTCATAATGATATCTATATAATATGCAAGTCTCATATCACGAATCATGTAAGCCTATACATAATCACCATGAATAACTCAAGAAAGATTCTGTCACATGAAATAGTGTCAGGTGTACGGTATGGCATACTTGGTAAAGAAAGCACGTAAAAATAGGATCATGGAATCAATTCTCTAAGTGACGTTACACGACTCCGCGTACGGCGTCGATACCCGAATCTTGTTCGGACTCTAAGCAACGTCTCATGGTCCTAGATTGAATAGGTACATCACAAGAGTATATATATATATATATATATATATGGAAAGAAATACAAGAAGATAATATAATAGGATCTACTGCAAGTTTGGTAAGGTACACTTGCCTGGGTCTGCAGTATGTAGTTGCAAAGTTGGTCCCGCGATCATTCCTCCGGAATCCAATTGACCTAAACAATAAATTTTCTACTTTAAGTATCTAATCAAGAATCTTGTAACTGCAACTAAATTGTATAATTTATTATAAATCATTAATACCCAAGTCCAATCTCATCCTAACATGTAAATTCTTGACACAATAATTTACACGTTTTACGAGGTATCGGAATCTACTTTCATGGTTTACGACTTTCAAAATTCATGGTTAAGTCCCCAATCGAAGGGCATGAACATAAATCATAATAAATAATATAATTTTAATTTAAACCTGATTTATATTAATTTTTAATCATTAAATTTCAGAATTGACAAAATAATCATATTTTAAGATTATGGCTACTTTAAGTTGACTAGTTTTGTCCGAAACTTGTTCGGAGCATTGACAGTCCATGTGTATGGTTTATATTCATTAAAAATTATTTTATATCATATTTTATTCTATTTTAATCTCATAAAATAATCATCTTTTATTTCTTCCAAAATAACCCATATTTATGGGTAAAACTATGCCACAAAATCATCCGAAACCTAGGCTAGTGACCCTTATTTTTAGGGTTCAGAATTTTGATAAAAATATCATACAAATAATTCTAAAATAATTATTTTACAGTAATAAACCATTAACAAATTCACTTTTAAGAATTAACAACAAGGCCTCCAAGAACCGTGTCACAAAGTCTAAAATTAGCCCTACTGTTGTCCAATCTATCATCAATCTAACATGAAATTTCTCATAAATTTTTATGGTAGCAAAATATGGCAAGGAAAGGTTCTAAAATATTAAACTTAAATAAATCTAAGAGAGTCATGCCATGGGGATTTGAGAAGAGAAGTTTGAATCCTTACCCGAAAGCTTTGAAGGTTTGGATGACGGTGCCTCTTCTTGTTCAAGAACACACCTTCTTGTTTGTGCTTACCTTGCTTCTCCATTTTTTATGGGTTGATGATGATGGAAATGGGTTCTTGATGGGTTAATGATGATGGCAATGAGTTCTTGATGGGTTTGATGGCAATGGTGGAGCCTTTATGGTTGTTTGGTAGAGATTGGGTAGAAGGATGATGAAAGGTGGAGCTTTGGAAGATAGGAGAGGGTTTTTGGTGAAGGAGATAATGTTGTGAGGGGTATATGACAAGGGGGGCTGCTCTTACACGTGAAAGAGAGGGGAGGGATCGGCCAAAAATGGGAGAGAGTTGTTAGGTTTAGGGTTTTGTGATAAGGGGGTATATATATGGGCTTTTTGAATAGATTTAAACCTAGGATGGGGTGTTCCTAGGGCTTGTATGGGGTCGGCCACCAAGGGGCTGCTCTTGCACAATTATGAAGAGGGGGTGGGTTGTTATGATTGAAATTTGCTTGGTTAGGATCTTGGGTAGTTAGGTATTTAGGTAGTTAGGTAGTTAGTTAGTTAGGTAGTTTTCCAACTAGGATGTCACATATGGCCCTTTCTATAATTAAAACTCTATAAATAGAACCAAATTAATATAAATATAATATATATATATATATATATATATATATATATATATATATATATATATATATATATATATATATATATAATAAGGGAGGTGAGATGGCACCTCACTCTAAAAACAAGGGTGGCGGTGACGTGGCACAATCCCAACCACACATTTCATAATTGGCAATTTGCACTTAACCCCCTTCCCTCGTTTGTGTGGTTAAGATTGTGCCACGTCACCGCCACCCTTGTTTTTAGAGTGAGGTGCCATCTCACCTCCCTTATTCTCTCTCTCTCTCTCTCTCTCTCTATATATATATATATATATATATATATATATATATATGGGGGTATTTGTGTGCGCTACATGACTACATGCGTTTGAGTTGGATTTGGATCAAGTTCTAGTCAAAAGGAGGCAATTTTACGGTAATCATGATTCTAGATGTTTGACAATATTTTTGGAGCATGGGGGAGGTCAAACAAATGTAATATCCATGTCCCAAATATATTAGGCACAATCAAGATTAGTAATATAAATTTTGTTGGAAGAAAAAAGTTGTACATTGCTTAAAATATCCAAGCCATGGCAAATGATCATATATATAAAAGAAAGATTTAAAAATTAATACTTTAATCCATTAAATTAAATTAAATAATTAAAAAATTAAAAAATACCAAAATAATCCTATTAAAAAATGAGGGGGCTTACAATCTACCCACCTTAAAAGAATTGCGTCATCGCAATTAAAATGAACAAAACGTAACAGGTCAAGAAGGGGTTGCTCCAAAAGAGATGGCACAGTTGTAGGACAAGTTTGTGGAACTACGAAAATGAAGGATAATGCGTCATGAGTAAGAAATTCGAGAAGAAGGGTGAGGATTTTGTTCAAGCAGAACACGTAGGGAAGCAATAAAATTTTTTTTCCTAGGTAATGAGAGATAAGTAGCTCAATAGTAAAGGAGTTTGATTAGAACGAGGATCAACTACAGCTTCTGAAAACTTAGGTACCACTTATATATTACCACTATAGACCAACACGTTCATGCTAACATAATGCTAGGTATAGACTAGGGAATGAAACTAACAGGCACATGTTAAAGTATTACTAGGAATATCCGTTACTATAGCTAGCTATGATAAAACTAAATCTTATCCATATTCGCCACTCCTCTAGTTCGTGCCTCCTCTACTGTCATTGTAAAATCCTGACCACGTCCCTGAGCTGGTGTCTTCTGCTGCTGATGTGCTTGCTGGAAGAATGCTACATGTGGTGCTAAGGGTGGCCTCTGCGGATATCCTCCTGGTGCTGGCGCCCTCGGTGCTGGCGCCCTCGGTGCTGGAATAACTGGCCTTAGTGGCTGCTGAACTGGCCTCGGTGCGGGTAAAGCTAGTCTGTGAACCATCGGTGCTCGTCGGTGAACCATCGTGCTACTCCTCGATGCTCCGTGTATTCTCTGGATGAATGTTGGTCTGAATCGCAAAGCAAACACAATTCCAATCTGCGTCGGCATTCCTTGGCGAGATGGCCTACCTTGCCACAATAATGACAAGTATTGAGTCCTGGTGCTGGTACTGGTAGGGCTGGTCGATGAATCATCAGTGCTCCTCTCCGCTGTTCTATACAGTCCCGTGTCGAGTGTTGTCCCGATTCGCAAATCAAACATAGTCCCAACTTGCTTCTGCACTCGCTCACGTGATGGCCATGTTGCCACAATATTGACATATAGACAGTGTCGGTGGGGTTGCTTTGTGTGGCTAATGCATGTGAGGTCTCTTTGTAGCTCCTTCTTGTTATGCTCGATCTGTTGCTAGTGCCGCTTCTGGCTGGACTCTCTCCCGTTGACGTGTTCCATGCGTCGAGCTTCTACAAGGACGTTCGTATAAGAAGTAGGTGCAACTGCGCCAATCAATCTTTGTAACTCAAAGCTCAGTCCGTCAAAGAATTTTTCCGCCTTCTCTTATTTTATCGGGATCAGTGTAAGGTTGAACAGTTGAATCAAGCATGATGCAAGTTAAGGAATTTATTCGAGTCCGATATAGTGGTCAAGAACGTGTCAACATGTGGATGAGATCCTATAAATTTATTCTTATCCTAATCGCAGGCCTGCTCGGTCCCTTAGTTGAAACCAAAGCAATATATTCATAGACCTGCATGGCCCCCCACAAAAACTATGTCACGCCCTAGCCCCAAAATTTCAAGGGACTAGCCACGTGGCAATGGCCAGCAACACAACTCCAATGGGCAAACCCAATTTAATGGACCTGTTAGAGTGCACTTAAGCTGTAATACATATAAAATGGTCTATAAATACCTGTCACAGTTTATATATCTAATCTCATCCACAATAAGTAACGAAATCACAAAGAGACAAGTCCATTCACAAAAATATAAATGATCTGTCCAACCAAAGTAATATAAATAATGTCACAGGGAACAACCCGTCATCAAAATGGAAAAGAAAATAACTTCAAGTACAATATCCAGAAGTCACTACAAGATCAAATATCTAAGAACACTAAGCATAATAAATGAATGGTGAGAATAATGTGTGCCTAAGTGAAGTCCTACGGAATACCCCGATCCTCTGCAACATGTACGTCTCCAATAGTAGCACCTGGGGATATCTCTCATCGTCTACACCTGGGGACATAATCCGGATCCAGGTCCTCAGGGGACATAGTAAGGTACAATAAACACTCAAGCCAAATAAAATACAGTAAGTAAAAACAGATCCTCAGTGCAAGCTATGTGACCAACTAAGTGAAATACAAATGAGAGCATCACTAGTACTCAGGCTGAGACCACTACAGGCTCTGTGTCGGGGAGCCCATAGCAGCAAGTAGTATCTTGTAGCGCCAGTAAATGTGCCAAGCTCTGGTACAGAGACTAAAGCACCTTCAGTAACATAATATATATATATATATATATATATATATATATATATATATATATATATATATATATATATATATATATATAAACATAATCAGCCTGTAGCATGTGTGTCTCTCCCTACCCAATGTAAACTCATATCTCATGTCCACAATGTCTCATATCCATAAAATGCAAGATCATGACCTCTAGCTAGTACTACGTGTCATAATGATATCTATATAATATGTAAGTCTCATATCACGAATCCCGTTAGCCTATACAGAATTACCATGAATAACTCAAAGAAAAATTCTGTCACATGAAATAGTATCAAGTGTCCTACGATATGACGTACTTTGTAAAACAAGTACGTAAAAATAGGATCATGGAATCAACTCTCTAAGTGACGTTATATGACTCCCCGTACAGCGTCGACACCCGAATCTTCTTCGGACGCTAAGCAACGTCTCACGGGCCTAGGTTGAATAGGTACATCACATGAGTGTATATATATATATATATATATATATATATATATATATATATATATATATATATATATATATATATATATATATGGAAAGAAACACAAGAAGATAATATAATAGGATCTACTGCAAGTTTGGCAAGGTACATTTGCTTGGGTTTGCAATATGTAGTTGCAAAGTTGGTCCCGCGTCCACTCCTCCGGAATCCAATTGACCTAAACAATAAATTTTTTATTTTAAGTATCTAATCAAGAATATTGTAACTGCAACTAAATTTTATAATTTATTATAAACCATTAATACCCAAGTCCAATCTCATCCTAACATATAAATTTTTGACACAATAATTTACACGTTTTACGAGGTATCTGAACCTAGTTTCATGGTTTACGACTTCCAAAATTTATGGTTAAGTCCCCAATCGAAGGATATGAACATAGATCATAATAAATCATATAATATTTATTTAAACTAATTTATATTAATTTTTAACCATTAAATTTTAGAGTTAACAAAATAATCATATTTCAAGATTAGGGCTACTTTAAATTGACTACTTTTGTCCGAAACTTGTTCGGAGCATTACCAGTTAATGTGTATAGTTTATATTCATAAAAAAATATTTTATATCATATTTTATTCTATTTTAATCTCAAAAAATGATCACCTTTTAAATCTTCCAAAATAACCCCTATTTATGAGCAAAACTATGCCACAAAATTACCCGAAACCTAGGCTTGTGACCCTTATTTTTAGGGTTCAAAATTTTGATAAAAATACCATAAAAATAATTCTAAAATACTTATTTTACAGTAATAAACCACCAATAAATTCAGTTTTAAGAATTAACAACAAGGCCTCCAAGAACCGTGTCACAAAGTCTAAAACTAGCCCTATTGTTTGTTGTTCAATTTATCATCAATCTACCATAAAAATTTTGATAGATTTTATGGTGGCAAAAGATGGCAAGGGAGGGTTATAGAATATTAAACTTACATAAATATAAGAGAGTAATTCCATGGGGATTTGCGAAGGGAAGTTTGAATCATTACCCGAAAGCTTTGAAGGTTTGGATGACGGTGCCTCTTCTTGTTCAAGAACGCACCTTCTTGCTTGTGCTTGCCTTCCTTCTCCCTTTTTGATGGGTTGATGATGATGGAAATAGTTTTTTGATGGATTGATGATGATGACAATGGGTTCTTGATGGGTTTGATAACAATGGTGGGGCCTTTATGGTTGTTTGGTGGAGATTGGATGGAAGGATGATGAAAGGTGGAGCTTTGGAAGAGAGGAGAGAATTTTTGGTGAAGGAGATAATGTTATGAGGGGTATATGATAAGATGGCTGCTCTTACACGTAAAGGAGAGGGGAGGGGTAGGCCAAAAAGGGGAGAGAGTTGTTAGGTTTAGGGTTTTGTGATAAGGGGATATATATAGGCTTTTGGATATATTTAAACCTAGGAGGGGTGTTGCTAGGGCTTGTAGGGGTCGGCCACCAAGGGGGATGCTCTTGCATGAAATTATGAAGAGGGGGTGGGTTGTTATGGTTGGTATTTGGTTGGTTAGGATCTTGGGTGGTTATGTAGTTAGTTAGGTAGGTAGTTTGCCAACTAGGATATCACCTATGGCCCTTTCTATAATTAGAACTCTATAAATAGAACCAAATATATATATATATATATATATATATATATATATATATATATATATATATATATATATATATATATATATATATATTGGGGTATTTGTGTGTGCTACATGACTACATGCGTTTGTGTTGGGTTTGGATCAAGTTCTAGTCAAAATGAGGCAGTTTTACGGTAACCGTGGTTCTAAATGTTTGATAATATTTTTGGAGCATGGGGGAGGTCAAACAAATGTAACATCCATATCACAAATATATTAGACACAATCAAGATTAGTAATATAAATTTTGTTGGAAGAAAAAAGGTTGTGCATTGCTTAAATATCCAAGCCATGACAAATGGTCATATATATAAAAGAAGGATTTAGAAATTAATACTTTAATCCGTTAAATTAAATAAAATAATTAAAATAAAATAAAAAATACCAAAATAATCCTATTAAAAGTGAGGGGGCTTACAGGTGTGATCTGAGGATACTTATTATGCATTATTTATGAGATAACTGCAGACTCCACAAAATAATAAGCCGTACAAATTATTGGCCGATATAAGAAATGAACTTGGTTGTGATTATATTATTCAGCTAGTAGCCTAGGGAAGTGGACTATCATAGTGTGATGGTTCAACCCTTGTCCTTGTTTGGTTGTAGGGTTGGTCCTTCGCGCTAGGATATACCATGGACCTAAGTTACGACACTGAACCTATGTAATATTATATTATTTTCCCTGGATTTTTATTTTTCTATTTCGTGCTTCCTTTGTGGTACTTGCTATTTGGGATCTAACCCCACTGTTTTGCATGGCCAGATTTTGAGCTAGCACCTGAGGATCCAGCGTACTTTTCCCCAACTCATGGCGCGCAGCAGGAATATGGTCGCAGGGGATAGCGAGTGGATTTTTTTCTTCCCTGCTCGTCTTGCACATTTACTTTTTTTTGGCGTTTAGCTACCGGAACCTGTTAGCCGACTCGTCTGGATATTAGTTTTTCCTACATGATTGTATAAAATCAGACTGCAGCTGAATCACTATCATGTACTTATGTTACCCTTTCAGCTTCTTATTTTGCACAGCTGGACTCCAAAATATTTGGTAAAAGCGTTTGGGACGCCTTATTGCTTATCATATATGCTCTATGCTTACTGTTTCTTGTTTGAATGATTGAGACATAGAAGTTCTTGACCATAGGAGACTTGATTGTAGCATGCACCCCCTTGACTTATACAGCTGTGATCACCGTACGACGTATAGTACCTTGTACGGGGTAGCTGGCCATGTCCGTCTCCGTATTCCGGTACTGGGGCATGATATCGCCGACCCGTCTTCCTTTTCGGAATGACCCGACCCGACCCAAAACCGATCAAATTTGGGACCGGGCCGGTTCGATAGACACCTTGATGTAAAGTATATGACATTTTGCACGATAATTTGGCTTCACATAGTGTCTTTTCCACTTGTGGGAGGAATAAAGAAACCGACTTTTGTTCCCTTCCTCCTTTCTAATTTTGTCACTTCTTGTTTCAGATTTTTGTATTTTTATGAGTATTTTATTCTGTATTTTTAATACTATATTTTTGTATCAAGTATATATCTATATATCTATATATATTATTATGTACCTTGTACTGGCGTATTTGTATTCGATACTTATTCCATGTATTTTTTATTGATTTTATGCTAGTGTCGATCACATCGTATGTAGGGTAATCTACATGTCTAAATTTGATTGACTGAATTATATAACCTGATTTGGATTTTTGTTTTCGGTAAGATAGTTATATGGGAGACCATCCTAGAGCCTTAGATAGACTATTGGTATTGCGATAGACTCGTATTAGATTTTGTACATAGACTGACATACTCAGAAAATCCCAAAACATTTTTCTTCTTCTATGTAGAAAGTATTTTGTCAATATATTGTTCGAGGTCCACTTGCTTAGACAAGCACAGCCGACTGAGTTGTTTTTGTATCCATTGGATTTGTGCTTTTATCCTAGGGCTACAATTTGGTGGGAATTTGAATGCCGACTTGGCAAGCATCTAATGGCTCTTCCACACTAGCCTACTCTCTCACCTTCCCTATAAACCCTCTTCTATCCACTCCTCCACTCTTTTTCCACTCTCTCCTCCACTTCACTTTCCTTCTTCTTGGGCTAACCTAGAAGTGAACCCTACGCTAGGTGCTAGCATTGAGGCTGTGCTAGTGGTCTATATGCCTGCCTAGGAGGAGGAGTGGAAGATCGTGGTTGGGGATTTCTTGGATCTAAGACAAATACATCTTGCACAAAATGGATAAATTGATATGTTGAAGTTTTAATCCTCTTTATTGTTGTTCTTTAGTTTCATTGTCATTTCTACAAAGTATGTAATGTAGAGATCATGGAGTTTTGTATGGTTTTAAGTGAAGGGTCGGTTAGGGTAAAATCTTGAACTCTAGGAATAAATCATGAGCTTGTATTGGTATTGAGGTTTTGATCACAACCCTAGACTCCCAAATTTGTGTAGGAACCCGAGATAAACTTCCTCTATTCTGGAAACTGCATTGGAAATGTTCTAACATATGATTTGTGTATTTAAAAAATTCAAATCCGAGCTATTGTATACAGTGAATAAGTACGGACATTATTATAATAGTATTATGTCAATATATTGTGGGAACATCAATTATTTCTAGCAAGTTAGTATTCATTCTACCCAGTAGAACAGTACCGACGATATAGCGACAATATACTGCCGATATACTGTTGACTCTGTTGATTTCAAGATTTGGTCCTGAAACCTAGGTCGTCTAATTGTGGGACACTTGGCTCTTACTGTAGCATACCCTAACAATTGTTTCCTACTTTTTAGCCCTAGTCTATATGTGCTACCCTAGTGTTGATTTGGTTAGAGCATGTATCATCTTGTATCTCAATTTTTTCTAGTTCAGTTGAAAATCAAATTTTTTGTAAGATTGTTTGGATCAGACTTCTATGTATTGATGGTTGAATTCCAATGTATGTTAGAGAGCAGTAGTTAGCTAATGTATGGGATCAATATTGATAGTATCGGAAACCCAATATATTTATATATGAGAAACTTCGTGGTCGAGAGAATGATCGTTGATGTGAATACATGATTGATTAAATGACTAGCTAATTATCCATATCCTGACTTGACTGTGATGTATCTATACTTTATTATATCAGGATGTGCTATAGGTCCTGACACCGTTATTAGCACTGAGGTCCCTCCCTATGGCAGGTTAGTCGTCGTTGAGTAGATTATGAAGTATAATCTGTGTATTGATTGCTGCATTTACGTCCAGGATAAATCTAGGTTGATGTCTTCGGAATATGACATCTAGGATGGATATAAACATGTGTCCACGAGACTGATACCATATGCTATGATAATATTAATAATTAGTTAAATCATATAGATCATTAGTAGAGAAATGATCCCGATTGTACTTCTTTACTAGTCAACAATCAGATATTGGGGTATATCCCTATCTGGAGCATAATATATGTATTATATTGTTACTGACCCATTGTCTACCCTATAAGAGTGTTATGACTGTTATACTATTATTTACCGACCCGATGACTGTCTTGCATGGGGTTACCATAGACTTTTACTGAGTAATATTATCACATGAGGTCTGACCATCCCTACTTAGACATAGTGCACGATTGACGAATCGTTATTGCATAATTAGGATAACAAAGGTACTAATATAGTAAGCCATGTATTGTTTTGCTGCATATTAAATTACCTGCTATTGTGTTATCGTCCGCTAGTAGACTTGTATACACATGTTTTCCCAATGTATTGGTTCATATCTTGTCCTTGTTTGGTGTAAGAGTAGGTTACTGGTTAGACGATAGACTACGAATCCTAGGCCATGACACCGACTATTACTGTATACTGTGTTACTAACTAATTTTTATGTATTATTCATTCATACTTTTTTGTGGTTCTTCCTATTAGGGGTTGATCCCTCTAGTTTTGTTTGGCATGATTTAGTAGTAGAGTCCGACAATCTACGATCGCTTCCACACGAGGGTGTATACTAGGAGGGTGACCGTCGAGGGACTTGAGTGGATTTCTTCTCCACCACTCTTGATATCATTTTGATTCTTTTGAGACGTTTAGCCATCAAAAACTTATTTAGCTTGTGTATTTAGTAAGTTTGTTCCTCATCTATTAGACAACATGATTTCTACATTAGACTGCAGTTGATTGCATATTCATGTATGACTTGATACTTGTGGTAGTATCTCAATTTGTATCGTTGGCTTCATGATTATTTGGATAGAGCGTAGGAGACGATTTACTATTTTTTTTAATCTTATATGTTTTCTATTACTTTTTCTTGTTTGTTTGATTGAAGCATAACGTGTTCTATGAGACCCTATGGATACTTGTATTGTACTATATATCCTATTGTCTATGTACAACCGTGACCGTATTATGGAATGTTGATGTATATTGTAGTACGTAACGAGTCTGATCATATCTTCATTCTCCGTATTTTGGTACCAGGATGTGAACAAATTTTCACTTATATTATTCTTTTTTCTTGTGGTTCGAGTCTTCCATCTATGAATTTTTAAGGGACTCTCCACTACATAATGGATATATGATTATAGAAAAATTCTACAGTTCTGACAACATACAAAATTTAAAAAAAAAATCTACATTCCTGACTAGATCCAGAATTTGTGTTGGACTGTCAAAATTTGACAATCCAATATATTGGTAGGACTATTTAAAAAAATGGACAAATCAGTATATTAGTAGAATTGTGAATTTTTTTTTAGGGTCCATTATGTAATCCTGTATCGTCCTGAATAATTTTTGTAGTGGGTTTAGTAATACCCCGAACTGAACTGAACTGAGCTGAACTGAAGTCCCCAAAGCAAGCAAGACAGACGAGTTGTGGGTGAGAAAATATGCAGAAATTGAAATTCTCCAAATCCCTCCTCCTCCTAAGAAGTCCCTTCCACTCCAAACCCCTCTCCTCCGCCTCCACCGCCGACGCCGCCGCCGCCGCCGACGTAGAAAAGATCTATCGAATCCTCCGCCGCTACCACGCCGACCCGACCAAGCTCGCCTCCGTCCTCCGCTCCTCCTCCGTCCCCTTCCCCTTCCCTTCCTCCCTCGTCGACCGAGTCCTCCTCCGCATCGGCCCCTCCCCCTCCCTCGCCCTCCCCTTCCTCTCCTCCGTCGTCGGCGCCGGCGACGACTCCTCCGTCTCCCCCCGCGCCCTCCTCTCCGTCCTCTCCCGCTCCCGCCACCTCCCCTCTGCCCTCGCCCTCCTCGACCACCTCCGCCTCCGCTCCCCCCACCTCCTCTCCCCCGACCTCTTCCTCCCCATCCTCCGCCGCTTCGCCAAATCCAAATCCAACAACCTCACCCACCACGCCCTCCAACTACTCGACAAAATGCCCCAAACCCAAAACAACCACCACAGGCCCCTCCTCTTCTCCTGCCTCCTCGACGCCCTCGCCAAGAACGACTCCGTCAAGGACGCCGCCAAGCTCTTCGAGGAGATGAAAGAGAATTTCCCTCCGACCCTCAAGAACTTCACCTCCCTCCTCTACGGCTGGTGCCGCGCCGGCAAGCTCGACGAGGCCAAGCACGTCCTCGTGCAGATCAGAGACGCCGGATTCGACCCGGACGTCGTCGTGTACAACATTCTCCTCTCCGGGTTCTGCTCCGCCGGGAAGATCGAGGACGCCCACGAGCTGCTCTCGGAGATGAGGAGGAAGAAAGGGTGCGAGCCGAACGTGATATCGTACACTACCTTGATTCAGGCGCTGTGCTCGAGGGAGCGGATGGACGAGGCAATGCGGGTGTTTGTTGAGATGCGGAGGGATGGGTGCGAGGCGGACATTGTCACCTACTCCACTCTCGTCGGCGGGTTTGCAAAGTGTGGGAAGGTCGACAGGGCTTTGGATGTTCTCAGTGGGATGGCCGGAAATGGGTGCCGCCCGAACCCGGCTACGTATTTTCCGATATTTGTTGCACTCGAAAAGGAGGAGGATTTGGAGGGCTGTTGGGAGCTGATGGGAAGGATGAGGAAGGAGCATTGTCTTCCTGATCTCGGGATTTATAATGTCATGATTCGGTTGTCGTGCAGGCTCGGGGAGACGGAGCGGGCGCTGGAGATTTGGGACGAGATGGAGATGGGAGGCCTCGCCCCGGGGCTCGACACGTTCGTTATTATGGTCCACGGGCTTCTCGGGCAGGGGTTGCTGGTCGAGGCATGCAAGTACTTTAGGGACATGGTGGGGAAGGGGCTTCTGTCGGTGCCGCAGTATGGGATATTGAAGGACCTGCTGAACTCCCTTTTGAGGGCCGGGAAGCTCGACCTGGCCATTGATTTGTGGGGTTTGATCGTGAGTAAAGGGGGAGAACTGAATGTGTGTGCTTGGACTATTTGGATCCATGCCTTGTTCTCGAACAAGCACGTCAAGGAGGCGTGCGATTATTGTTTAGAAATGATGGAGGCTGGGCTGATGCCGCAGCCGGATACGTTTGCTAAGCTGATGAAGGGGCTGAAAAGGCTCTACAATAGGGCTCTTGCGGCGGAGATTACAGAGAAGGCAAGGGTGATGGCTGCCGAGAGGAATGTGACCTTCAAGATGTATAAGAGAAGGGGGGTGATCGATCTGGAGAAGAAACTGAAGAAAAAGAAGAAGAAAAAAGAGCAGAAGAGAGGGAAGGAATGGAAAGGCCGATCAGGAACAGGCTCCGGAAGGAGAAGAGATGGTAGGGATAGTCCTCTTAGTTTTGACAACGAAGAATCTTCTATTCCTTAGTGTGAAGTGGAAGAGAGTGGGAATTAGATGGTTTGTTAGTCGCTTCCACAAGGACTCGTTGCTGGAGGAAATACGAGTTTTTTGTTTTGTTTTCACAAGCCTTTTAGACCCTGGTGACATACTTTTGATGATGATGCATGCTTCTTGTTGGACATTTGGATACAAAGAGAGCAGCATTGACCATGAAGAGGTGCTAATGGCAATAAATCTCAATATACGAATTGAGAATGATGAAGAATAAGGGACGTGAATTCAAACCAAGGGCATGGTTCAGAATCGGCTAGATCTCTCTGTCTGGTAACTTATTTTGAGAACTACAAAGACATTTTTCTTTTTTTCTTGTACTTCGCCAAATAATAATAGATTTTTCAATTAATGATTTTTTTCTTGTACTTCGCTGAATAATAGATTTCAATTAATGAAGTTATAATTATACAGTAAACTTTTCTCTTTGGATATCGACATTCAGGCTTGGGATAAGCAAGATTCTGCTTCTTGGTTCTGTAAATTATTAGATAAGCCTCCAATATAGTGCCTGCATACCTCGAAATTTTTTGTTGTTGTTATTTTTCGTCTATTTTTCATGATTCGTCGTTCGTTATTCGTCTATGAGATCTAGGGTTCCTACAGATCTCCGTTGGTTGTTTGTCGTCGGTTGAGGTTCATTGTGACATCTAGGGTTTTAAATATCTCGTCTTTCTGTTGCATCTGAAAGTATGGTGGGGACCGAATCTTCTGGCGAGCTTAATAGTGGTGGTGGTAGCAGATGTGGTTCTCCTTTTACTGTTATTCATAATGATGAATTGGGAAAGTCGATTACAGCATGAAACTCAATGGTGCGAACTATCTTGCTTGGTCCAAGTCTATCAAAGTGGTGTGAAGGACGAAGAAGAAGTTGAAGTTTTTGACGGAATAACCTCCGTCTGAAACTTTCGCCGAGTATGAAGATTGGATGAGTGCAGATGCATACGTTATGTCGTGGTTGTGGCATAGTATGGAGCCGCATATCGCTGCTAATGTTCAGTGGTGTGAATCAAGCAAACATATTTGGGCATCTCTGGAAGAATCATATTCGCAGAAGCGAAACGTTGCCCGTATCTATGAGTTGTACGAGTTATTGTTTAGTACAAAGCAAAATGAGAAGCCTGTGAATGAATATCTAGCTTCAAAGAAGACTTTGTGGGAGGAACTGCTTCAATATCATCATGTTACTACTGATTTGAAGGAAGCTCATAAACAGAATGAAGAGTTTCACTTTTCACTTATCCTATCCGACTTGGATCCTGCACTCGAAACTCATAAAGCTCAAATCCTTGCTGGAGAACAGTTACCTTCAGTAGTAGATACTTTCTTCCGTCTCAATCGTTCCTTTCTAGTACAGAGTTCTGTGGTGCCGAGTACTGACTTTTCTGCCATAGTTTCTAGTGTTGTTGGTCGTGATGGTGGACGTGGTAGTGGACGTGGCGGTAGAGATATTGGTCGTAGTTTTGGTTTAGGAGGAGGCCGTGGTGGTAGAGACAATGGTCGTGGTGGTGGCCGCGGTGGTGGTGACGGCCGTGGTCAACCACAGAAGTGTAACTATTGTGGAATGCTCGGTCATGTCGAAGACCATTGTTGGGACAAGTGGGGCAAACCAGAATATGCACATCAAGTGCATGATTAAAATATGCAGTCCCATGTCACCACTTCTGCTCCCAGCGATGATACTTCGGGTTTCAATCAGACTTCAACGTCTAATACCTCATCTCCATTTGAACAGATCCTCCAGAAGTTGAACGCGCTTGCTAGTACTACCTCCTATCCTACTGCAACCATGTCACATATAGGTAATCCTGATTTTGTGGCAACCCAGTCACCATCCACCTCTTGGGTCATCGACTCAGGAGAAAGCTCTCACATGTCTGGTATAACCTCTCTCTTTCATAATCGTAGTCCCATGAAACATAATATTATCTTGGCTGATGGGTATACTCGTCCTCTGCTTGAAAAATATGTCATTCACCCTACTTAATCACTATCATTATTTGATTCATTATCCAAATCTCTTCAATGTTCTGTGACATTTTCTCCCAATTCGTGTGTTTTTTAATACCTCAGGACGAAGAAGATGATTGGTTCGGGGTATGAAAAAGATAAACTGTACTATTTGGATCTACCTGGAAAGGCTTTCACTTCTGTTTCTACTTCTCCGTTGCAGTGGCATTATCGTTTGGGACATCCGTCTTTGGTTAAGTTGCGTCAAGTTGTTCCTAGTTTGAGTCATGTTTCTAGTTTTGAATGTGAGGCTTGTCAGTTAGGCAAGCATCACCGTAGTTCCTTCCCTCGTCGTAGTGAGAGTCGTCAATTAGAGTCTTTTGCTCTTGTTCATTCTGATATTTGGAGTCCGTCTAGAGTCAAAAGTCCGAAATGATTTCAGTATTTTGTTATTTTTATTGATGATTATTCCAGAATGACTTGGTATTACTTAATAAAAGAAAGATCCGAGTTTCCAAATGTGTTATCTGTCTTTTATAATGAAGTCTATGTTCAATTTGATAAACATATCAAAATTTTGCGTTCTGATAATGCTTTGGAGTATACTCAATCTTCTGTGAACAGTTTCTGTGTTGATCGTGGTATAATTCATCAAACAGGTTGTGTCCACACATCTCAACAAAATGGTATAGCAGAACGCAAACATCGACACATTTTAGATGTGGCTCGAACTCTCATGTTCAATATGCATGTCCCTAAACAGTATTGGGCAGATGTCGTTCTTAGTGCATGTTATCTAATTAATCACATGCCATCATCTGTATTAAATAATAAAGTTCTATTTTTCATTTTACAGACAGATGTCGCACCTTTTTTCTTACCTCCTCTAGTGTTTGGGTGTGTCGCTTTTATTCATAACTTGAAACCTAATCGAGATAAATTGGCTCCTAGATCTCTGAAGTGTGTCTTTCTTGCTTATACTCGTACTCAAAAAGGTTATCGTTATTATAGTACACAGTCACACAAGTATTATGTCAATGCGGATGTTACATTCTTTGAGTCTACCCCTTTCTTTCCTTCAGGAGACCGTTGTATTCCTTTTAGAACAGATTTGATATCTTCCATACCACTTTTGGTCATTCCTGAATTAATTTCTGTCTCCGTTCCCCCTTTACAAGTTTATCAGAGATCCAAGGACAGGCCAGTGGTTCTGCAGAATTCAGCCATCAACCAATCAGCTTTCGTGCCTGAGGTTTCTGCTTCCATCACCACAGATCCAGATGATCTTCCTATTGCTCTCAGAAAAAGAAAACGTTTTTGTACCACAAAGATAAGCATCATATTTCTAACTATGTTTCATTACACCGTATTTTATCATCTTTTCATGCATTTGTTGTTTTATTGTCTTCTATTTCCATTCCCAAAAATTACAAGCATGATATGTCACCTTCTGGTTGGAAAAGTGCAATGGATGAGGAGATGTATGCTTTACATCAAAATCAGACTTGGGAGCTTACATCACTTCCTGTTGGGAAGCAGACAGTGGGTTGTAGATGGATGTACACTGTTAAGTATCATCCCGATGGTTCTGTTGAGCGCCTCAAGGCACGGTTGGCTGCCAAATGGTATACTCAGACATATAATATGGATTATATGGAGACTTTATCTACAGTGGTTGTTTGCCATTTAAATCAAAAAGAGAACCGGAAGAACTGGATTTGATTAACAAACTAAGAAAGTACAAAGAAGAGTCATAGAAGACAATCTAAGTACAAATTTATTTTCTGGAGGGTGACAATGGAGGGTTAGGAGTGTAGCAACTCTCTTTACTCCGCGGATGATCCGATGCAGCAGCTCTTCTCCCTTGCTTGAGTATAGATTCGCAGATAGCCAGTCTTGTTTCTTGGTCCGGTCTCTCTCTGAAGCAGAAAAGTCTGACCTTTAAAACGTTCAAGTTGCTCCTATTTATAGCTATCATGCTGATGTGCTATGGGTGTCGCATAGGCCTCTGTTTGGTGGCCGCATAAGGCTCCTTCAACAAAATACGGTTGCAACTGTTGCCGCATGCCACGTATCTTCTCCTAATAGAAATGAGTTACAACTGTGCACAAGAATCCGGGTTTCAGCTGTCACAAGGACATTTGTTAAGATTTTTTTGTTGCTGAATATCTAGATGGTTCTCATCATTTCTAGGAGCAACTTGGTCAAGTGGACACGTGGCCGCTATTTGGTTAGAGAGAATCACTCAGTTGTGACAACAAGATTTGGTCAATGTGGAATCTGGGACACGTGTGACCAAAGACGCACGGGGCGCAAAGAGTCTGTAATGTATGGGGCCAGAGACGCATGGACCGTATGGAGTTTGGAACGCATTGGCCAGAGCTGCATGGGACGCATGGAGTCTGGAACACATGGGACCAGAGACGCATGTACCGCATGGAGTTTGGAATGCATGGGCCAGAGACGCATGGGATCTTTTGTCGTGTTGTACATATGGCTCTGTACTATCCTTGGGACTTCTGTCTCTTAGTGTGTTCTCGTCCTTCGAGGTGATCAGAAAAAATTCTTTTTGTCAGGATTCTGTGTCAGGCACCATCTTTGTTGTCAGGACGTCATGTCATGTCGACCTTCGGCCAGTTGTCATGACGCTTGTTGGGACCGCATGGGTGTCCCTTTTCTGGGCCGCATGGTGTCCATGCGGTCCAACATCTGTTGAGTTTTATTCTAGGATGCATGGGCGTCGGATGCCTAGATACGTCTTTTCCATGCTTCTACAAGACCCCCTTCAAAGTTTTCAAACTGACAAGTTTGAAATACTTTGAATAAGAAGCATGGATGGGGTACGTTCGGGCCGCATGAACATTGAGCCGCATGGGCGAACGCTTCCAGGCTGTCATTTATTTATTTAACTGCCTGATTTGCCTTGATCCTTGAGTGGATTTTGTTCAGATTCTGTACCATCTCCTGACGCAGGGCTCGAGGCGACAGTTCCCAAGGAGATAAAAGTGGTATGCGAAAATCGAGGCGTCGGGTTCATCGCCATAACTGTCTCATTCATCATCTCAATCTTTTCACGCGTCTCTTGAAGACTATAAGTAGGCGACTTGGGGATGAGAGAGAACTTTGTCTTCAGTTCCTACTCCTTCGTTAAGATGCTGGATGTTGCTCTCTCTCTCTCTCGCCGAGGAGTCGGTCGAGAGCAGTATTGATCTGTGGCCCCCTGATGCAGGAGTTCTACTCCGAGGTAAGGGGTACCATGTCTCTCGTATTGGGTGTCACGCCCCGATCTCCCGCAGGAATCGTCCGTCCCCGCTAGGTACGAGTCACCGTGCCAGCGCTCCCGTGGGACGATCGTTTCCATCGGACGTGATGCCGTGCGAGCCTGGGGTTGTGCCCGCACAAGACAATATCGTTAAAGTTTGTGGCTATCATCGAACCGATCGAGTACGCAGCGGAGGGACAGTGTTGTAAACAATAATCCATCTGAGTATACGGGACAAATCTCAAGGCACGAGGTTCTCTGATTACAATGGCATCGTTCCATACATTATGTCCCTCTATACAAAAGCAGCTTAAAACATATCTCGATATGGCTCAAGGCATGAAAACCAGATTTTTGGGTCCTGGGGATGAGACACGGCTATCGCTTCCTTGGACGATCCAGCACCTGCGAACAAACAAACTGTTATTGGGTCAGCACTTTGGAGAAAGTACTGGTGAGTCTAAAATCAACGAACAGAAGCAACATTCACTAAAACCAACCCTAAGTAATTATGTTATAAAATATTACATTATTAGTGATCTTTCTAGTTTTACCTAGGTTCATTACATGTAGTACAGGAACGGAGTCATATTACTTCTTTTGGAAACATCTTTGAAAACAGAGTTTATGTTCGGTTCATTTACTATCTCAGGTGCGCAGCGTGTCTCGTGAGTCGTATTCATTACTTTAAAGACTCTAGCATGCATCTAGTGTACTATCTTCTTAGCATCTCTCTCTTTCTCTTATATCAACAATTATCATCTTATCGTGTGAACAAGTTAGAAGCATATACGAAAATAAGACTTCTCTATGAAAGCATTTAAAATAAGAGAGCATGTTTGATAGCATGAATATCACTTATTTAGTGATTCTTACTCTTTCGCCGAACGATTATCCATGCAACATACATACAAGTAAACAATATTTGTATATATATGAATAAGATTCTCTTTCCATGTCCGTCTCTGCATCAAACAGTTAGGTAAGCAAGAAGGCTGAATCCTAGCATGCGACCTAACTATATGATGGCCCATGAGTCTACTTCCTCATGATTAGAAGTGGTGTTATCACGGCTCAGCACTGCACTAATATACTTGCTCATATACTAGTTGCTTTGACTCGTGAACCAACTATCTAATAGACATGAATACCCCCTGATCACGAGGACTTCATTGCCTCAGGGTATTCCTCTTATCCCCCTCAGGGCGAACGGTCCCCAGTGCCCCGGGGATCGGTCGTGGGATTATCCTTGTGCATAAGTTGTCTAAAGACCAATGCATGAATGCAACTATATCAGATAAACTCTATATGGATGCAGCAGTTCAATAAACAAGCATATAATCAATCTATACTCTTCTATCTTAGTGCGGACAGGCCGCCATCTTTATCTCTATGCGAACTGGCCGCCATCTCTCTGATACCGTTCAAGCATTTCAAAAATTTCTATGAAAACATGTAACAGTCTCTATTTAAGCAAGCATAAAAGCAGTTCCCTATCTCTTTTAACTAATCATGCAGTTCTACTCTTTCTTTAGCATACGATGGAAACATATGAACATTCTTCTACTCTTGTGTCACCCCCACGTTTCGGATTAGGGGTATTTTCGTATTTTCATAATTAATGTGTAAATGATTGTATAATATTTAATTATAATTAATTGCCGTAATTTTATTTAATTATCGCGCCTTACCGTTGCTTCGATATTTGGAGCGCTACCCTATCTTTTGTCTTCCAACAGATTTCACAACCTTGCCCTAGACGTGCCCGCCTTCCATTCGGACCTTTTGTAACTCATAATTATGCTCTCTTGTGCTTCATTTTAGCCGCACAATATTCGTCGCGGACGTTTATTTAATTTCTAAATAAAATCCGATTTTGTATCGTTGTGCGTTCCAATCGAAATTGGAGGCAATCTTGATCCATTTTTCGTGCAACCCGAATTAGGGTAATATTTTGTTCTGAGTCTTCTTCACTAATGATATTTGTGACCCAACCTAATTTTGGTCCCATGTACTCCTAATTAATTTTAGAACGCCAATTGTACCTAATTTTAATTAATTAAATCCAGAAACCCACTTCTGTGCAATTTTTCAATTGTTGGGAACTTAATTGCAAAATTGCAATGATGTGTCACCATCCTATTGGTTTAACCCAAATGAAGAAAACAACCCCCTTCTTTGACTAGTCAACCCAACCCCTCTCTCCTCCTTTCTTTTGTTTGCATTTTTCTCCATGTTGAATCTAGGCCTTCCATTTTAAATGGAGCCATCATCACCACACAACCTCCTTTCCATTATATATAAATACTCCTCAACCCTTTTCCCAAAGAAACCCCATCCCAATACTTGGTCGGCCCTAATTCCTAGGAGGTCACATCATCTCCTCCAACATACAAAACCACCCTCTCCATAATATTTATTCACATACAACACATTCACCAACACCAAAACCAACCTTAAACCAAAAACCATACTCTTCCACCCCTCCGGCCAAGCTCCGGTCACCGTCCCCGAGCTCCGGCCTCCCTCCATCATCAACTCCACCACACGACATCAGTCAGCTGGCCACTGCCCCAGTCTCCGGCACCACCACCCTGCTACCAACGCCGGAGCCGACGCTGCTGCAACCCGCTCCTCCTCGACCACCCCTACACAGCCGCTCTTCCGCCTTCCTATCCCCGAGCGTCGAGCAGCCGACTACACCACCGCAGCTCTCCTCCACGAAGTCGTCCTCCGTCTCGACCCCGGCTACTGTTCCCTCCCCGGCGTGTTCTTCCTTCCCGACCTCGTCGACGGGAGTCGAACAACCCGCAGCACCCGAGCTCCTCGACCAGCCTCCCCCTGCCGGCCTTCTCCAATACGCAGCTCCACCATCTCCCTCTCTTCGTCCCCGAGCAGCACCACCCCGAGTCCGGCCAGTTTCCACCGCAGCACGAGCTCCGGTCAGCTGCTCATTCCAGCTCTCCGACCATCCTCGTCTCCCCCTCCTCTCCTGAACCGACTCCCCGCACCACCACTGCTACGAGCCCACCTTGACACCCCTGCGCTGCCACGAGCTCCACATTTCGGCCAAGCTCCCTGCTAATCCTCCTCCCGCACCTCCGTTCGAGCTCCCCGCCGGCCTCCCTCCAGCATCACCCGTCATCGTCGACATCATCCCCGCAGCACCCGAAGCTCCACCGTCCCTCTGCAGTCCCGCCGGAGCAGCCTCGATCCCGTCCCGCTGCGACGACTCGACCGCCTCGTCCTCCTGCCTGAGCTCCTCCCCGACTCGCCTGAGACGGCCACGATCACCACCACCATCGACTGTGAGCCTCCCTCTCCCTCTTTCCCTCCTTCTTTAGGTTGAGAATTAAATTCTATGTAATGTATATGTGTATTCATACGTAATAATATATGTATTCATATATATATATATATATATATATATATATGTATGTATATTGGTTTATTTTTATATAATATGTATTTAATAAAATGTATACTAGTATAAATTAAATTAATTAGTATTTATGTATTCATATATATATATATATATATATATATGTATGTATTAACATATAGTGTATTCCCTATTAGTATATATGTATTCAACATATATATATTAGTATATACGTATTCATACTATATATTAGTTTGTACTTTGGTGTGTATATATATATATTATATATATATTTGTATTGGTATATATATATGTACTTGTATACAAGTATATAGTATATGAAATTTTTATTGGTATATATATATATATATATATATATATATATATATATATATATATATATATATATATATATATATATATATATATATATATATATATATGTATTTCTCGAACTGATATATATATATATACATATGTGTACGTATTGTACGTGCATCCCTAGTACCCTTTTTAATATATGTATATATGTACATAATATAATTTGATTAAGTATGTATATGTGTACATATCTATAATAGTGTAAATTCATCATGTATATATATATATATATATATATATATATATATATATATATATATATATATATATATATATATATATATATATATATATATATATATATATTGTATGCAATTAATTGGTAATATATTATGAGTATAATATGTATATTTATATATGTATCTCTAGTAGGTAACCCGAGTGTAAATACGGATACCCCGTAACTACACATGACCTTGTGACCCTGTGAACTGATAGTGGACAGCCACCTGTACACTAACGTACTGGCAAGCCCCGTATCATTTGACCGTCTGTCTTGCACAACAATCACAGACGCGACGTCCGTGCAACTTGACGCACTTGACCCTAGTTGACTAGTGCCATACCTGGCATAGCCCTGAGTTCAATGTAATATGATTGTGTTAGTGTAGCATCTGATACAAATGTTATATTTATGTTATGTCTATAGGACTGTTAGATCATCCAGGCGATACACTGGAACATGACATTGGTATTACCAGTTAAGGACCCAAGGCGAGTACATTCTCTGATAATTTCCAATTATTTGATAATATCTATAATTCCAGTATCTAGAAATATTACATCTGATTCTTGACACTGTGCTACACAGACTAGTATATAGATTGGACCTGCAATCATGAGATGTTACATTGATGATATATTGGATATTGCTCGTGTATCGTAACGGGTCGTGATTGGATCTACTGTACTAGTTGGGGGCGGAGAAAATATTAGTAGATTATGTGATCATACCCAACTCCACATGCATCATAGCTCACCCCACATCTTACGTCGGGTGCGGCCTGACCATTACATGCCTCATAGCTGTTATATATGATTAGCCTGACCTCTACATGCATCATAGCTAACCAAATGGTTAGCCTGACCTTACATGAATCATAGCTAATCATATGTAGCCAGCCTGATCCTGTCCCAAGCCGATCATATGATAGACTGATATTTCAAACACTTAGAATAGTTACAGTTCTCTATTTTAGATCATATACTACATCACCCGTATATGATATTGTATCTCGTTCTCTTCGTTTCATATATGCACTGACTGTTTCATATTGTCTATATTGTCTGTCTCTTTACATTGCCTGTCTCTTTATTTTGCCATTGCATTTATTCACTGTCTTCTCTTAGTATATAGCATTATCTGTTTATTGTTTTATAGCCCTCATCAATTAAATGAAAATGTTATTTGAGATATACTTTGCTCCTTCCTGACTGGAAAATATTTTTCAGACTATGCCTAGAGGACTGGTGTCCGACACTTATGGACCACAGGGTGAGTAGCTGAGACTTGGACTTGGTAGTTCAGTTGTGATTCCGGAAGGTTTAGCCGGAATCACTAGTTATCTAGTTAGTTCTTTTAGCATATTATTTTTTGGTACCGGATTTGTCTCCGACATACTTATTGAGACTTGGATTATATTGTTGAGTTAGATTATTTCTATTTAGACCATGTTGCATTTTATCTTATTTCTTTGAGATCTTATCGTGTTGTAGTTGTGATTGAGTATGTTGTTCACATTATATTGTGGTATCCGTGTTTCCTCTTGGAGTCGGATGCTCGTAGGAGATTTGTTTAGATAGCATCAAAACCTAGACTACGTTCTACCGTCGATGCTGCGTCGTAGGCTGGACGTACCCACGCTCTCGTGCCCCTATACCGGGTGTGGGTCGTGACACATTTTTAGTGGTGGCCCATGCAGGTCCAACTTCGCAAGTTGTGCGTTGTCGTGGTAGTGCGACGTCATAGTTGTACTACTGCGTGCCTGCTATAGAATATAGGACATAGGATACTAGGATGAGAGAGGATACTCAATCACAAAATTTTTGAGAGATTCCTGGGACGACCCCTTGAGAATCTTGTTACAATTTCCAATTTAAATTCCTTTTCCCTTGTTTTCGTCTGTTCTCGCTTGTTGATATTGAGTTTGATTCATGTTGACCAGTTGTTAAATTTAAATTCTTGGTATCGTTGTTGAGTTCATTTCTTATCGAGATGAATTTTACGGGCTAAAATTTACTGTATCATCTGATGACATATATTGATGAGGACAGTGAGAAGGTAAAACGTCTACTTTGGTTATGGAACCTAGAGTTTATCGCAGCCATATTAGCTGTCGTGACGAGAACGTAGGAACCTGACTTGGATGTACATACTTTAGTTATGAAATTTAGAGTCTCTTGCAGCCATACCGGTTGGCGCGGCGAAGATTCTAGATGACATAATTATAGAGTTGCATACCTTAGTTACGGAACCTGTCGTTTGTAGCACCTATGCTTACTGGCGTGGCGAGGATTCTAAGTGTCATAATTTCTGACAGACGTGTATGATTATCAGGTTGTATCTTAAATTGGTTCTTAAAGTATCATCTCAGCACTTATCTATTTCTGTTATTACAGGACTTTATTCCATCGTTTCTTTTGTTTGCTAGCAGTAGAAATATATTCAGTCCTCAACTTTCTTTGAGGATTACTTGTTAAGTATGATAATTAGTGACTTGTAATTATGTCTGTGTCTTGAGTATTACTATTGACCGAGTGTTGCTTGTGAGTTTGTAAGTGTTTCCTAGTTGGAAATGTGAGCAGTAGGCATTAATCTAGAGTTAACCCATAGCGTAGTGCCTTGTAGCAATAGTTCAATGATAGGTGTGTTATAGTTAGTATTGGCACTATAGATAGAAGGAGAAAAGAGTATCAGTGTGATTCCAAGAGTTAGTATCAGAGCCATCATACCCGTCCTGGATAATCATGATTTTGTAATTGGATGATCTATGTAAATAATTAAGTATCAAGGAATTGTGTTAAGGATTAATGGAGCATGATGTTCAATTTGATGATCGATATCTGGTGTGTTAAAAATAAAGAAATGTATATGCATAAAGGGTTTTAATGAGATATCATGAGTAGAGAATATCAGGATTGATAATGGAAGTTGTGAAGCATATCACAGATTAGTTTAACAGGCTATAAAAGATTAAAGGAAAATACATATGCATCAATCGAGATGAGGAACCATATACTTGCCCATGAGAGTAAAGTGAAACATGGGTGTTATAGAAGGTGCAAGTAATCGTGAGTTCTAATAAGTTTGATGAGATGATCCAATAATGAAGCTAGTGTTATCATACCAAGAGTACTAATGATTCCATATCGAGGATTAGTCGAGAATGATGCTAATAACAGTAAGCACTTGTGTGATGATAATTAGATTGATATACCAGTTAATATAGATTAAAAATCATGGAATAAAGTACGTGTGATGATAACCTTAATTATTGGGAGTGATAGTGCAAGTAATTCGGGTAGTGCAAATTTTCGTACACAGTTAAGGTTGTAAATAATTGGTGTATTAGTGTGCACCTTGAGTATTAGAAACCGTGAGCATTTATATGTATACTTGTGAATTTAATTTTATCGTTTGAAGAGTGGAAATGAATTACAATTTTGAGAATTTTAAGGAGTTGAGATTTTATGTTGTTAAATTATTGAGGATTCAAAATTTTGATTCAATAAACATGGTCAAGGCTATAAAGATTTTAGAAGTGATTAAAATTTTATTTCGATATTGAGTATTTGACTTTTGAGGAAGTATATGCATTTTATTTTAAATTGTTCAAGGAGTTAAACCTTGAGGATCTTATTTTGAGGATTAATTTTTTCGGTGGGTAAGAAATATATATTAGTATATGAGTGGATGAAGTGCATACGTAAGGATCTATTGACTTTGGCATGTTTGAGATGGCACTGCAAACAGACTTGGGTGTCCATCTAGAGTTGTATTAGAAAGAACAGTACTTAGTATGGTGTATTGCACTTGGTGTGCACTTGAGTGATAAGAACGACTAGTATGAACAATTATAGTAGGAAAGAGAACTAGCAGTGGGTGTACTTGTAGTAGAACAGAGATACCTAAAGGGATATGCGTATCAAACCTTGAATGCATTATTGACCTATGATTGTGCTAGAGGTCCTTGGTATCAGATTTTGGTATTAATAGACAGGTGTGTGTAATATGGATGTATTCATGGATGTTGTGGACTAATGATTGGTTGATATGGGTACCAGTGTACAAGGATAGGAATTAGTTAGTGAATTTGCCAGAGTTAAGTGTATATTGGAGGATGAAGATATCCAAGTAATGGGTTAGAAGACTATGTTCTGTTCTTCCTTTTGTTCCTTTTTCGTCTATTGATTGATTGATTGATTCCTTAGTACCTTAGTTGTATTCGTGATTTCCTTTCTAGAATATAGCTAGTAGTACACCCCGACAGAGACTTTAATACCACGACAAAAGTAACTATGACCATGCATGTTTCATCTGGATTGCATATTTATCTAGAATACATGTTGTATTGCGTGTTGTATGACTGTAGGTAGGATTCTCTTAGACTTTGATTGTTGAGGATTGACTGTAAGTAAATAATCAATGAAGAGGATGTGGTTTGACAGAAAGAGACAATGCGCCTTAAAATTCGAGAATAAACAATAATTTAAACAAAGAGTTGAGAACTTGATATGACAGGATTGTCGATCTTGTTAAAACGTTGATTTTATGAAGATTATGAAATGATTGAAATTTTTATTAAATTTTTGAGGAAATTAAGAAGATTATTATTGTATTTTTTTGACTGCAAGATATAGATTTATTTGAAAATTTCAATTGAGGATTTTGCGAGTATTATATTATTTGAGTATTGTGTGGAAAAAAAATCGATAATTTAGATCACTAATGGATTATTGTTGAATTCAAATTTTGGGATAAGACTTTAAATTTTTATAAACGTGCAAGGACTGGATTTTCGATCAAAGGATTGGATAGTAAAATTTGTATTTAGTGATTTACTCAAAATTTGAGGAGTAAGATATTAATGGGTTGGTGTTCAAATACAAACTTTTTGGACGAGATTTTTTAAATATACATTGGGTGGATTTAAAATTTGAGGATTGAATATTAAGTTTTGTATTTAGTGATTAACATAAAAATTTTGAGAAGATTTTGATAAGGATGGAAATTGATTTTTTAAAGGTTTGCGGGAATATGATACTTATAAAATTTGGAAAGAAATTTTGTGAAGTAGCAATATGGATTCACTTCATGATTATGTGATCCGATGAATTTAAAATTTTGATGGAAAATGAATAAATAAATACGACTGTCGAGGATCTTAAAATTCGAGGATGAAATTCTTTTAAGAAGGGTAGGCTTGTCACCCCCACGTTTCGGATTAGGGGTATTTTAGTATTTTCATAATTAATGTGTAAATGATTGTATAATATTTAATTATAATTAATTGCCGTAATTTTATTTAATTATCGCGCCTTACCGTTGCTTCGATATTTGGAGCGCTACCCTATCTTTTAGCTTCCAACAGATTTCACAACCTTGCCCTAGACGTGCCCGCCTTCCATTCGGACCTTTTGTAACTCATAATTATGCTCTCTTGTGCTTCATTTTAGCCGCACAATATTCGTCGCGGACGTTTATTTAATTTCTAAATAAAATCCGACTTTGTATCGTTGTGCGTTCCAATCGAAATTGGAGGCAATCTTGACCCATTTTTCGTGCAACCCGAATTAGGGTAATATGTTCTGAGTCTTCTTCACTAATGATATTTGTGACCCAACCTAATTTTGGTCCCATGTACTCCTAATTAATTTTAGAACGCCAATTGTACCTAATTTTAATTAATTAAATCCAGAAACCCACTTCTGTGCAATTTTCCAATTTTTGGGAACTTAATTGCAAAATTGCAATGATGTGTCACCATCCTATTGGAAGACACTGGCTCCACAATGAACGGGCCCTCCCATTTAGGTTAGAATTTGTCGGCCGTCTTGTGAGTCATAACCATCGGTCTTCTTACTGTTAAGACGGTGTCACCCACTTAAAACGTTCTCTATTTTACCCGTTTGTTGAAGGCTCCAGAGAGATGCACTTGATACAACTCTATGCGTTGTTGAGCTAAGAGTTGTTTCTCGTCGAGTGCTTCCAACTCCTGTAACCGTCGACGGTAGTTGTCGTCTGTGGTTAGTTGGTTGGAGAGAGCTACTCGTAGTGAAGGAATTTGGATCTCGAGCAGGAGTACCGTCTTACTTTCGTACACCAAAGAGAATGGCGTGTTCCCAGTAGCTGTCCGAACTATTTTACGGTAGGTCCAGAGACATTCACCCAGCTTCTCGTTCCAGTCGCGTTTGTTGGAAGATACGAATTTCTTGAGGAGCCTGATGATGTTTTTGTTGAACGCTTCCGCCAGACCGTTTGCTACGGGGTTGTATGCCGTGGAGGCTACGTTTTGGATTCAGTTCTTGTCACAGAACTGATAGAAAGTGTGACTTGCAAACTGTGGACCATTATCGTGGATGATCCTACGCGGCAAGCCAAAGTGATATATGACGTGATGCTTGACGAAGTTAATCACGTTTGATGTTTTGACTTCAGCGAGCGGAACAACTTCTGCCCATTTGGAGAAGTAGTCGGTGATCGCCAAGATGAACCGATGTCCTTTTGATTAAGGTGGACTGATTGACCCGATGATATCCATTCCCCACGCCTCAAACGACCAAGATGATACCGTTGGGTGTAGGAACTCAGATGGTTTGTGGATGAAGTCTTCGTTGATTTGGCATGCTTGGCACCTCCTCGCGTAATCAACAATATCTGCTACCATCGTCTACCAATAGTAGCCCATTCTCCGAAGACGGTCCTGTAGCTTTGGACCGGGTTGATGTCCCCGCAGAGGCCATCGTGGGCTTCGCAGAGGGCTTATTTTGCCTCCGCGTTCGACAAGCATCAGAGCATAAGGCCGTCATAGGACCGACGGTACAACATTTTGGTCTCCGTGTCGTAATAGAAACGAAGGGAGCGTCTTCTGATTGAAGTAGCTTCGTAATAGAAACGAAGGGAGCGTCTTCTGATTGAAGAATTCCATAGACTGTGTAGTCGATGAATGAAAGCCTCCAATATTGAGTATCAGTGTCGATCTCCGCTGCATAGCTGAGGCATAAGCATATGTTGCTTTTAGGACAGACCAGCTCTTGACCGATCACCAGGATTAGCTGATGGGTGTTATCTGGGACTGCCAAGGAAGCAGTGAGGCCGGCTAAAGTGTCTGCCTCAATATTTTATAACCGAGGGACATGCTCAATAAAGAATATCTTGAAGGTCACGATAATGTTAATTGCAGCTTGGTGGTAGGGGATCAAGTCTTTGTTTTGGACTTCATATACTCCCCGGACTTGATTGACGATTAGCTGAGAATCGTCGCAGGCTTCCAAGTACTCTACTCTGACTTGCTTGGCGAGTTGGAGCCCGATGTTTAGGGCGTTGTACTCCGCCACATTATTGGAGAATGGCTCCGTGAAAGAGTATGCGCGATTGATGACGAGGCCGTATAGGGAGATCAACACTATCCCGATCCCAGCGATGATGTTACCTTTGGGCCCAGCTCTTGAAGCACCATCAAAGAACATTCGCCAAACAGCTTCATGTAAGGTGACGTTGGCGTCTGCCACTTCGTTTGGAATCTTATAATAGAGCTTGGAGATTTCTGACCCCGAGTGGGCTGCCAGAAAGTCGGCCAATGCTTGACCCTTGACGACATTCCGTGGGATGAATACCATATCATATGGAGATAATAGTATTGCCCAGGTAGCCAAGCAGTAACTGAGTGCCCCAGGTTTGGTCATGAGGACCCTGAGGGGGTTGACTCGCGAGATTACATGAATGGTCTGTCTAGTCATGTAGTGTCAAGTTTTCTGGGTGGCGAATACCAGCGTAAGGAACTCCTTCTCGACGGCGGTATACCTATGCTCTAGGCCGACCATCATCCGGCTGAGGTAGTATATGGCCTGTTCATGGCCTGGATCACTATTATGGGCTAACAGGGCACCGAGAGAGTGATCCATTGCTCGTACATAGAGCAGGAATGGATTTACCATGACCGGGGCCACCAGTAAAGGAGGGTTTGATAGGTATTCTTTGATGTTATCGAACGCTCGTTGGCACTCTTCATTCCAAACAAAGGAGATACCTTTCTTCATGAGCTGTGTGAACGGTCGGCAACGTCCAAAGAGGTTTGATATGAACCTCCTGATATATGCCAACCTTCCTTGGAGGCCGCAGAGTTTCCGTAGGTTCCTTGGCGGATTCATCTCCAGGATGGCCTTGGTCTTGTCGGGGCTATGTGAATACCCCGGGAAGTGATGACAAAACCCAGTAATTTATCGCTGGAGACTCCCAGAAAGGACTTGGTAGGGTTCATCTTGAGGGGGTGTGCGTGCATCAAGTCGAACACAGTCCTCAAGTCTTGGAGGTGATCATCTTTAGAGCGACTCTTAACGGCGATGTCGTCGACATAGCATTCCACCGTCTTACGCAGATGTTCATAAAAAATGGTGCTCATAGCTCGCTGATATGTAGCACCTGCATTCTTTAGGCCGAAAGGCATTCCCGTTTAGCAGTATATGCCTATCGGGGTCCAGAATGATGTATGTTTCTCATCATCAAAAAATATCTTGATTTGGTTATAGCTTGAGAAGCTATCCATGAAGGCCTTACGCTCAAAGCCACAAGTGTTGTCGATCATTACTTCGGTGATTGAAAGAATAAATTCTTCTTTGGGACATGCCGCATTTAGATCACAAAAGTTGATGCAGCTTCGGATCTTTTCATTCTTCTTAACGACATGCATGATGTTGGATACCCAATCGGAGTATTGTTCCTCGCGGATGAAGCCAATAGCTATCATCTTGTTGACTTCAGCTTCGATGGAATCTATCATGTCTGGCCATAACCGTTGTTGTTGTTGCTTGACTGGTTTGACGTTTGGCAGAATATTGAGTTTGTGGACAACGTTTTGGGGATCCAGTCCAGGCATATCTTCGTAACTCCATGCAAAGACATCGATGTATTCCCTGATGAGTTGTAATAGGGATTCCCGGTCTTCGTCGGACAGACTTTTGCTGACAAAGATAGGCCTTGGGGAGGTCTCGTCACCTAGATCGACTTGTACAACTTTGTCCTCGGTAGGAGATTCTCGCTACTCAAATCGCATCTCCCATTGTGAACACAGGTGTTGGGCCCAAGGTTCTATCTCAAAGATCTCGGGTGGACCCTCGTTGTCTTCCTCAAGGTCAGCAGACACCATGTTAGAGGACAATGTTTTTCTGAGCATGTCCCCGAAGCTGACGTCGGAGTCCCAGGCTGAAGATTCGAAAGAGTGTGAGTGCACTTTATCTTCATTATCTGAGCCCTCGGGAGTTGTAGGAGGCGTTACATATCCTAAGCCATGTTTAGTCTTATGATAGTAATCCTCAGGCTTGTCTCAGGGGAGGGAAGTCGTAAAGGCGACCTTCGGCCTGTAGTTCAATCCCTCAGTGACCTTTAGGTTGTATCCCATCTTTTGGATCAGATGTAGGGCTTGTGAACTGTACCGGTAGAGTTGCATTCTTTTTACCTCGGATTCTGGTTCTACTTCCTTTGGGATGAAAGACCAGGGGCATTCCACTCTGCCGAAGATGATGAGCTTATCTCCCTTATTCCTAGGTGGGACTAAGAAATAAGAATACTGACTAGAGCAAAGCCAGTACACAGTGTAGGTAGTGGACACTTGTGTGTGCAGCTGAAGGCCCAGACCGTGCTCTAGGGAGTAAAGTGTACTTATATGCATACGCTCTGAGTAGTTCAACGATAGTCCTTTATTGAGTAAATAAGGTATCTGTTCTGGCGGAATTACATGGTCAGAGGAAGGGATGTTGACACTGGCGGATATATATTCTTCCAGTTCATCCTTCTCCTTGGCTACCCCCAGCGCAAGCGAAGACTTTGGTGGTTTTCTGTGTAATTTTACCACCAAAGGTTCGGAAGATGCAGCCGCGGTCGGGTCTTCCTTTGGTGGTCGACTCGGCCTATGAAGGCAAACGACCATAGTTTCGGAAGGCGTAGATAGGGCAAAATCTCCTTTTAGTGGTCGATTCGGCCTGCAAAGGCGGATGACCATTGGTTTTGGCGACGTTGAAGGTACCGGAGATTCAGGTGACTTCCCGTGCTATTTGAGGATGAGGGGTGCGGCCGCATCATGAGTACGAGCCTTGAAGTAGATTCTCATAGGCTCCCCGGGTGCTGTTGTGGCCTCCTCGGGAGCTGTTGTGGCCTCAGCATCATCGTCGGCCTCATTGCCACCTTCATCTTGATGGACTTTCTTGTAGAGGATCGAGTCGGAGTAGTAAATCTTGATTCCCTTAAACGGATCAACATCAGCGAACTCCATTTTGACGAAAATGTGTTCGTCCATATATTTTAGGCACTGGTGGAGGGTGGATGTCACGATCATGTGTTCATGTATCCACAAATGCCCCAACAAGATATTGTAGGATATATCTACATTTATGACGTAACAGGTAAATTCTGTTTTTAAGTCCTTGATCTGGCATTTTAGGCAAATTTTGCCCAGAGGGTAGCTCATTCCCTTGTTAAAGCCACTTATGGCGGTATTGGTGGCCGCCAGACGATGCATCGGATCCCCAAGGTCTGAAGCAAACTTCTCGGGATGATGTTGATCGACGATCCTGGGTCAATACGCATCTGATCCACCTTGACATCGCCAATATATCCTGTGTAGTATAGGGGCCGATCGTGCCTATTATTTTTTAGCAACATATCCTGTTGCGAGAAGGTGATATTGGGTATCGCATCCATGGCGTTGTTTCAGTATAGACAAGCAGCAGGATCTTCAGTTTGAGGCTTGACTTGTGCCAGGTAGATATCGGCATTCTGCAGTGCCTCACTCATGGCACCCCGAGTGTTAGCGACAATTTCGCCAGAGTGTTGGTTAATTGTGCTAAAATATCAAAGTTATTGGGCCTATCCAGCCCTTGTGGTATATCCCTGCACATCGGTTTATCGAATCGCATCTTCTTCTGTTTGGACTTGTTCGCTGGCAGGGGCTGAGATGGCCCAGTCCCAGTGGTGGTAGGCACGACAACCGGGGACGTATTACCGTGCATCTGTTGGTATATTACGCCTGACCTTGTCGTACCTGCTGCCAGCTCTTCAACCAAAGAGGAAACTGTGTAATAAGACTTAGATTTCCTGCCCTTAGACTTGGCGGTGAAGGATGTCGCCGGCTGCGTCAAGTCTGGTACGAGGTCGGGATGGACCCACATGACCTTCCCACGTGGTGTGGTAAGAGGTATTAGCCCGTCCGTCTGGTCTCGAGCTGGTGAAAGGTTGACAACTTTCATAGTCGCCTTAGGGACAGGGACTACTCCATCTTGGGCTTCCGTCGATAAAAAGTTGCCAAAATGGAGGGACACCATTTTGGCAGTGACCCTCACATCGTCGAAGTCCAGGGAAAGAGCCTTGGTATCTATCAGACGTTGGATGTACTACTTCAGAGTATAGCACTCCTGCGTCGGGTGATGGATGTAGCGGTGGAAGTAACAATACTTTGGGTTGGCAATTTTTGCCGTCTCAGGCTGACGTCTGACATCGGGGAGCCAAATTTTGCCTCCCTGCATCAGCATGTCGAAGATGGGTTTGACATCAATATCTTCGAAAAAGTAAGTCTCCTTTGGTTTTGGAGGTTCTTCCGGCTTTTGCTCAGGCTTCTTGGTCAAGGTAGCAACCATAGACTGTTTCTCCTTTCTATCGCGGCTGCTATTGCCGCCATTATTGTTGTTGTTGTTGCTGTTGATGGGACGCTTGCCCTTTTCCTCGGCAGTAGGGATATGGATTCCCAAGTGTCGAGCGTCTTTGAGCTTCTTCTCAGCGTTGACAGCACTTACAATAAATGTTGTCCAGTCTTTGAACTGGCTCTCGTCCATCTAGAGGCTGACAGCTGGGAGTATATTCTTCTGGCAGATCTCCATTAGTGTGGCCTCCAAATTGCCATGAGACAACCTTAGCGTGGCTTGTCGGAGCCGCTCGATGTAGTTTTGCATCATTTCTTTCTCACCCTGGGCGACGTCCATTAGAGAAGACATCATCATATCATTTCCTACCTTATAGGATCTGTTAAGGAACAGACGCTTGAGGTCATCGAATGACGAGATACAGTTATCTTCGAGACTATAATACCAATCGAAAGCTACCCCCACCAATGACCCAACGAAGAGCCTAGTAAGGATAACGTCGCTGCGGGGTAAGTATGTCGTTGTAATCTCGAAGTAGCTCATGAAGCGGCGAGGGGAGGACTTTCCGTTAAACGTATTTATGTTGAAGGGCTTGTACTTGGACGGATACGGTACATCCCTCCACTCTATCAGGTACGGTTGCCGCACCCCAAGATCACGGAGTGACTCCCAATTGCTCATGGAATCTAGGCGAGCCCGAAGTTCTCGGACCTCCCTTCTTGCTTCCTTAGCTTCATCTCCTGCTGAATGTGCCGACGAGCCAGGTAGGAAAGGATCACCGCCCGCGGGTGGAGCGATCTTATTTGAATTCCCGTTGGTCCCGGGGTCCATGTTTGCTTGCCCAGAGGCCCTTGCCGGCTAGGAGGCCGAATTTTCCTTGATTTCCAGCATTGTCTGGGTCAAAGCTTGCATTAATGCACTCATTGTATGCATCATGGCCTCGAGCATTTCTAGATGCTGAAGGTCATTGGGGCCTTCATGGTTATCTCCGTCCATGTATACCGTTCTCACATAAAGAGAAACAGACGGGACAGTGGATGTCGTGCTCCCCGTCTCATAACCTTATAGTGAGTAGTCTTCAAGTAGGGCGGGAGCTGTTGTGTCCTCCTCGAATTCAGAGGGGATACTACCCCCAACGTAGAACATTGTGTCATTTTGGCGGAAGTAGCTACCCTCAGGGATCTCGGTGTCTGTTCCTTGGGAATCGTTGTCTCCTCGGAACGTCGGGTTGTCGCTTACGTCGACGGGGACACTACCCCCAGCTTGGGCCACCCCCAGGGGTTTTGAGGAAGAACTACCCTCAGGGACTGATAGCTTCTTCCTTGAGCGGGTGCCTTGGAATACGCCTTCCACAAGTGTCGTCGTCAGCCCTCCGGGTACTCGCCTTCATAATACAGTGGTAGAAGGCGCCGGACTGGAGGTATTTGACTTCTTTCTTCCCTTAGTGGCAAAAAGATTTCCAGTTGAGTAGCATGAGGCGTAGGGCAACTCCTCCTCCTCTGATACTTGCACCTGATCTCCGGGTTATTGCCGGGTAGGTACTTTCTGGTGCAGTCACTAGAAGGCCGACTGTCTGTCTGTGGGTATTGCCGCTTTATTGCAGCAGCAGTTGAAAATAATGTTGGCACAACTGTGCCTCGGAGAGGGCACGTCGCATTCCTTAGTTGTTTTCCTTTCTTTGCGCTTGCGAGTAATTACATCACGCAAATCATACGAAGGGTGTTTTACCTTTGCATCCTCTTTGTGAGTTCGGGTTTCCCGGGCACACAGATGCGCTTGTGCTATATTTTCTCTCTGGCCTGGGGTTCGTACACGAACTTGTCCCGAGGTACCAGTGGAAGAATTTTGAGGCTGACCCTGTCCATTAGTCCCTGTGGGCTGGACGCATGTGTCAGTCATGTACAACTTTCCTTCAGAGGCCCGCGTAATAGTTAGTGATGCCTGTTGGCGGTCGGTCGTATGAGCAGTTGCTTGAGCTTGACGAGCTCGTACTGCCCTGAACTTCTTCAGCTTAGCGACCATAGGCGCATAGTATGAAGAGTCCAGATTTGGGTTTTCACCATTCTCAGTGGGTCGCATAGGATCTGCGCCGCATGAGATACGATTGAAAATAGAGGTTCTGTTGCTATCAGGGCCGCATGCGGCCTGCTGTCTGTGACTATGAGTTGATGCCGCATGGATAGTCTTATGCGGCCTCCTCCTTGGCCGCATAGAAGCTGCCTCAGAACCGGAACATCTGGCATCGTAGTATTTTTCTCTGCCAGAGTCTGGGTGTTGAACAGTTTCTGCGTTAGCCCGGGATGCCGTATAGACGTGGCCATTCTGGGTTTTCGTCCGATGACCATCATTGGAAACAGAGTGAGAGGCTGGAAGTGTCTGCTCCGCAGCTGGGTGGAGCACAGCGGCCTTGGCCACCCATGTTTTGTGGGTCTTCTTGGGCTTGGCTATCCTTGGCGAAGGATTAGCACTTTCTTCGGAGAGCATCTCCTTGAACGCTTGCTGGTCGAAGTGGACCACCTGTATTTTTTGTGTCGAGTCGAGCTTGGTTGTCACGCCCCAGTCCCAAAATATCGAGGGACTAGCCACGTGGCAATGGCCAGCAGCACACACTGATGGACAAACCCAATTTAATGGATCCACCAGGGCGTACTTAAGCTGTAGTACAACAATAAGGGTCTAGATATACTAATATCATCCACATAATAAATACAACAATATCAGAATCATAAAGCAAGATCAATCTCAATAAAATATAAACTCGGGGAATAACCCGATAATGAGTCTGATACATCTGTCAAGATACAGGAATAAAGCTAACCACAACAAATGCTGAGTATGGAAACAGTATATACTCAGAAGATACCCTCAGGGATCACTCGTCTACTGGATCTGGCACTGATCCAGTGTCTGCTCCTGCTCCTGCTAATGCTCCTGTCCCGTATACCTCGGAATCGATCTCGTTTGCTAATCCTGGGGACATAATCCGGATCCAGGTCCTCAGGGGACATAGCAAGGTACAAAATAACTCAAGCCAAAATAATGCAGTGCAGAGAATAAATGAATAAATAGGGTAAATATGTAACCATCTATGTGAAATACAAGTGAGAGCATCACTAGTACTCAGGCTGAAACAACTACAAGCTCTGTGTCGGGGAGCCGGTAGCAGTGATATCATGTGGTTATCTAGCTCGGAGAGAGACTGAGATGCCAGCATAATATAGTCAACCTGTAGCCTGTGTGACTCTCCAGTAATAAATGAAACAATAGGGTAAACTATATAACAAGCTAAGTGAAATGCAAGATGAGAGCAGCACTATAACTCAGGCTGAAACCACTACAAGCTCTGTGTCGGGGAGCCGGTAGCAGTGATATCATGTGGTCGTCTAGCTCGGAGAGAGACTGAGACGCCGACATAATATAGTCAACCTGTAGCCTGTGTGTCTCTCCCCACCCAATGTAATCATACGTCTCATGTCCATGAGGCCCCATGTCCATGTCACGTAAGATCATATCTAATGCAACAAGTCATATAATGTCTATGAATATAATGTCTATGTCATAAAACATGTATCCTATACAGAATCACCAAGAATATCTCAGGAAGATTCTGTCTCATGAATAGTGTCAAGTGTCCTGGGTTATGATGTACTTGATGAGACAAGTACGAGAAATATAGGGTCTCGGTATCCATGTCTAGATGATAATACACAACGTCGCATACAGTGTTGGCACCCGACTATTAATCGAACGCTAAGTAAGACACATGGTCCTAGGTCAAGCATGTACAACAATATATAAATAAGGCAAGGAAATAAGTAACAAGAACTGCAATGTTGGCAAGGTACACTTGCCTGTGGTTCTGGCTCCAACTGTAGCTCTGGCCTCAGTGGAATTTGCAGGTACTACTCCGATTATTGAAATAAACATCAGCATCAGATTCAGAAAATATCAAATAGCTAGAAACGCCTGTCCTTGAGTCCAATTTGGACACAAGGGCAAAAATGACAGTTCCTGGTCAAAGCGGGGTCCACATGTGGGCCGCTTTGCACCGAAAAATGTGTCAGGGTCAAAGATCTCCAAATTCGTCAAACTTAGTGTCAACAAGTCAGGAATAATGATACGAACCCAACGGAACTTCCAGAATTGGATTCCGATGAGCCTGTCACAAAATTGCATGTCAAGTGGAGCCGTGGGGCCCACGATACGCGATTTTGTCAACATTCTCAGAATCAAACCAAACTTGGGTCACAGGACCAGCGTATTGCTACGAGTTCGATGGCGCAAGTTTTGTTTCGATCCAACATGTGTACACAAAGTTACAACATATTCTAGAATAGGCGGATACGGGGCGTTGTCGGCGGATACGCGTTGATTCCGGTGTGTACGCACATCCAAATCAACATCTGCGAAATCCCACACGTCCGTAGCAACGGTATGCATGTTTCGGTGAAGACCGCACGCGACCAAGTCGTCCCGTTTGGCGGGGCACACTCAGTTCCGGGGTGAAATAGGGTATTGTTTTTCCTGTTTTTGGATCGCGGTTCGCGATCGCCACAAGACGCGACGCACCGAGCGGGTTGCACGGGCATCGAGGGGGTTACACAGTCTACGCGACATAACTGACGAAACAAAAAATGGAACAACGAGGAGAGAGAACGGGTTGCCTGAACAGGGCTTCGTGGAACGAGAATTTCTCCTGTCCGTGGGTCGACGCGACACGGGGGACACTGTGTCAGGGTCACTGTAGCTGCTGTGTCCGATCTAGGTTTTAGGGTTTCCGCCGGAGTTCTTCTCCGAAGCTGGCTAGGGCAAGGCTGGGCACGGCACTTCGGTTGCTGCTAGGAGTCGACGAGGCTGAGGAGGGCCGTTGGTGGTGGTGCTGGTGGTGGAGACGGCGAGGAGACGGGTGAGAGCCGTCGGGGACGAAGGGCTGCCGGGTGTTAGGGCTCAGGCGGTTGGGTTCTGGTCGGTTGTCGGGGGAGGAGATCTGGGATGGGTGGAGGACGTCGGGAGTTCATCGGGGGAGGAAGACGAGGGAGGAGGCGACTAGGGCGTCGGGGTTTGGGGCTCATCGACGGAGCGGGGAGGAGGTAGGCGGAGAGGTGGTGGAGATGCAGAGGGAAAGAGACGGGGTGCTGCTCGGGGATGATGGCGGAGGAGCGGGGCAGAGGATGGCTGAGGCAGAGGAGAAGAAGAAGGAGCTGCAGCGCTGCTGCGGGTCGGGGGACGACGGAGGACGGGGAGAGGGGTTGCAGTGGGCTGGGGGGTTCGAGGTGAGGGCGGCGGAGGGGGGCGAGTCCGGGCGGCCGAGGGGAGACGTTCGTCGGGAGGAGGAAGAGGTGGTTAGGGTTTCGGCCGGCGGAGGGATTATTTATAGGGATGCCGGAACAGTATTGTCGGTGGGAATCCGACTAGGGTTTGGATTGGGTAACCGGTCCGGGTCCGCGGGTCGGGTTCAATATGAATCCAGCCCGATCCGCTAGGAGGTGGGGCGGGTTTCGGGTATTCGGGTTTCGGGTCGAGTTTAGATCCGACCCGACTCGCTAAGGTTGGATTCGGTTCAGTTGAACCGGGTCTGGGTTGGTTTGGGTTGGGTTGGTTCAATTGAACCGGGTTTATTTCTAGGGTTTAATTTGGTTTATTTAAACTTAGTTTTTAGGGCTTTAAAGATGCTTCCGGGGTCCAATAAATTCCAGAAAAATTATCCTATGTCTAGATTTTCATTTTACACTTAAAAATATTATTTTCATATTATTTTAATATTAATTAACAATATTTAAAGATCATTTAATCACAATATACCTAGGTTTTAATTACAGAAAAATCCCAGAAAATTACAGAAAATTGTGAAAAATTCAAACTAAAATTTCTTGAAAAATCTGGGGGGTTACAATCTACCCCCCTTAAGAGGATTGCGTCCTCGCAATCAAAGAATAATCGGTCAACAGAGATGACACGGTTGCAAACATTGTTCGAAGCACAGCACGATCAAGGGGAATCAAGGTTGAGGGTGTAAGAATAATACAAAGGGAAAATTATTTCCCTAAGCATTAAAAGTTATGCAATTTCCCAAATGAAGAAAATTTAGAAATCTACAGTTCATTACTTATAAAAACATATTAGGTTATCAATTATAAAAATATTCTAGGTTATTAGCAAGTTCAACATTACTAGGTTAAGGCTAAGGTCACGAACCAACAGGCACGAACTAAAGCAATACTAGATGAGATAACTACGAATCACTTACGAGCATTAGCTACTCCATGAGTCTGTACGTTCTCCAAGGTTATCGCCAGGGCTTATCCACGTCCTTGCAGTCGATTCCTCTGCTGCTGCTGTGCATGCTGGAAGTGTGCTGCTTGTGGTGCCAAGGGTGGCCTCGGTTGATTTCCTCCTTGGGCTGGTGGTCTGACTCCTTCAACTTCCGTTTGCGGTGCTCCCAATGCTGGATAGGCTGGCCTTGGTACTGGTACCGCTAGTGCTCCTTCTCGACGCTCGGGGCATTCCTTCACTAAATGCTGACTGGATCCGCAAGCTAAACAAAATTTCCTTTTGTGTCTGCACTCGTTCTCAATATGGCCTCGCTTACGACAATGTTGACAGATAGGCAGTACTTGAGGAGATGCTTCTGGTGGCTGGTGCATGTAAGACTTCTTTGTAATTTCTTCCTGTGGTGCTCCGGCTGGTGCTGATGTGGCTGGTTGATGAATCATCAATGCTTTCTCTCGACATTCAGGGCAATCCCTTACCGAATGCTTTTTGGATCCGCAAGATAAACATAGTCCCAATCTGCGTCGGCATTCTTTAGCGAAATAGCCTACCTTGCCACAGTGGTGATACGTAGGAAGGACTAGTGCGAGTGGTGTAGATGCTCTCTGTGGTGGATTCATCTGTGGTCGCTTTGCAACTCTTTCTTGTTGTGCTTGGTCTGGTGCTGATGCATACGGGCGCTTCTGGCTGGACTCGATCCTTGTGGTGCACTCCATGGGTCGTGCTGCAGTAAGAACGTCCAGGTCTAAGGTAGTTGCAACGGAGCTGATTAACTTCCGTAGCTCAGAACTAAATCTGTCGATGAACTTCTCCGCTTGGTCTTGCTGAGCTTCTTCATGAACCTTCGGATGGGCTTGCATCATCGCATAGAATATTCAAAACATTTGTTGTTCGTCCATAACCTGCCCTTGTGGAACAGTAGGCATCGGTGGAGCAAACTGCGTTGATGGTGGAACGTCATCTTGCTGGATTCTCGAGGCATGCTGACTTGCTTGACTGCATTGTTGTGATGATTGACCTTCATCCACTAGTATCACTTCATCTTCGTGGGTAACCATAACACCCTGTGGTGCTGCTGGATGAGTCTCGTCGCCGGCTTATGGATCCAAAATTCTGCAACCAAAATAAACTATAAGAGGCGCACAGGAATCAAGGCAGGATGCAAGTCAAGAATTTAATTTGAATCCGATATAGATGTCATGAACGATTCAAGCAAGTGGATGAGATCCAAAAACTTATCCTATTCTTATTGCAGGCTTGCTCGGTCCGTAAGTTAAAACCGAACAATTTAGTCGTAGACCTGCATGGGCCACCACAAAAACCATGTCACGCCTCAGTCCCAAAATATCGAGGGACTAGCCACGTGGCAATGGCCAGCAGCACACACTGATGGACAAACCCAATTTAATGGATCCACCAGGGCGTACTTAAGCTGTAGTACAACAATAAGGGTCTAGATATACTAATCTCATCCACAGAATAAATACAACAATATCAGAATCATAAAGCAAGATCAATCTTAATACAATATAAACTCGGGGAATAACCCGATAATGAGTTTGATACATCTGTCAAGATACAGGAATAAAGCTAACCACAGCAAATACTGAGTATGGAAATAGTATATACTCAGAAGATACCCTCAGGGATCACTCGTCTACTGGATCTGGTACTGATCCAGTGTCTGCTCCTGCTTCTGCTAATGCTCATGTCCCGTATACCTCGGGATCGATCTCGTCTGCTAATCCTGGGAACATAATCCGGATCCAGGTCCTCAGGGGACATAGCAAGGTACAAAATAACTCAAGCCAAAATAATGCAGTGCAGAGAATAAATGAATAAATAGGGTAAATATGTAACCATCTATGTGAAATGCAAGTAAGAGCATCACTAGTACTCAGGCTGAAATAACTACAAGCTCTGTGTCGGGGAGCCAGTAGCAGTGATATCATGTGGTTATCTAGCTCGGAGAGAGACTGAGATGCCGACATAATATAGTCAACCTGTAGCCTGTGTGACTCTCCAGCAATAAATGAAACAATAGGGTAAACTATATAACAAGCTAAGTGAAATGCAAGATGAGAGCAGCATTATAACTCAGGCTGAAACCACTACAAGCTCTGTATCGGGGAGCCGGTATCAGTGATATCATGTGGTCGTCTAGTTCGGAGAGAGACTAAGATGCCGGCACAATATAGTCAACCTGTAGCCTGTGTGTCTCTCCCCACCCAATGTAATCATACGTCTCATGTCCATGAGACCCCTTGTCCATGTCACGTAAGATCATATCTAATGCAATAAGTCATATAATGTCTATGAATATAATGTCTATGTCATAAAACCTGTATCCTATACAGAATCATCATGAATATCACAAGAAGATTCTGTCTTATGAATAGTATCAAGTGTCCTGGGTTATGATGTACTTGATGAGACAAGTACGAGAAATATAGGGTCTCGGTATCCATGTCTAGATGATAATACACAACGTCGCATACAGTGTTGGCACCCGACTATTAATCGAACGCTAAGTAAGACACATGGTCCTAGGTCAAGCATGTACAACAATATATAAATAAGGCAAGGAAATAAGTAACAAGAACTGCAATGTTGGCAAGGTACACTTTCCTGTGGTTCTGGCTCCAACTGTAGCTCTGGCCTCAGTGGAATTTGCAGGTACTACTCCGGTTGCTGAAATAAACATCACCATCAGATTCAGAAAATATCAAATAGCTAGAAACGCCTGTCCTTGAGTCCAATTTGGACACATGGGGCAAAAATGACAGTTCTTGGTCAAAGCGGGGTCCACATATGGGACGCTTTGCACCAAAAAATGTGTCAGGGTCAAAGGTCTCCAAATTCGTCAAACTTAGTGTCAATAAGTCAGGAACAATGATACGAACCCAACGGAACTTCTAGAATTGGATTCCGATGAGCCGGTCACAAAATCGTCGTCAAGTGGAGCCGTGGGGCCCACGATACGCAATTTTGTCAACGTTCTCAGAATCGAACCAAACTTGGGTCACAGGACCAGCATATTGCTACGAGTCCGATGGCACAAGTTTCGTTTCGATCCGACGTGTGTACACAAAGATACAACGTATTCCAGAACAGGCGGATACGGGGTCGGCGGATACACGTTGATTTCGGTGTGCACGCACATCCAAATTGACTTCTGCGAAATCCTACACGTCCGTATCAATGGCACGCACGTTTCGGTGAAGACCGCACACGACCAAGTTGTCCCGTTTGGCGGGGCGCACTCAGTTTCGGGGTGAAACAGGGCATTATTTTTCCTGTTTTTTGATCGCGGTTCGCGATCGCCACAGGACGCGATGCACCGAGCGGGTTACACGGGCATCGAGGGGGTTATATAGTCTACGCGACATAACTGACAGAACAAAAAATGGAACAACGAAAAAAGAGAACGGGTTACCTGAACAGGGCTTCGTGGAACGAGAATTTCTCGTGTCCGTGGGTCGACGCGACACGGGGGACACTGTGTCAGGGTCACTGTAGCTGCTGTGTCCGATCTAGGTTTTAGGATTTCTGCCAGAGTTCTTCGTCGGAGCTGGCTAGGGCAAGGCTGGGCACGGCGCTTCGGGTGCTGCTAGGAGTCGACAAGGCTGAGGAGGGCCGTTGGTGGTGGTGCTGGTAGTGGAGACGGCGGGGAGACGGGTGAGAGTCGTCGGGGATGAAGGGCTGCAGGGTGTTAGGGCTCAGGCGGTTGGGGGTGTTCTGGTCGGTGGTCGGGGGAGAAGATCTGGGATGGGTGGAGGACGTCGGGAGTTCGTCAGGGGAGGAAGACGAGGGAGGAGGCGACTAGGGCTTCGGGGTTTGGGGCTCGTCGACGGAGCGGGGAGGAGGTATGCGGAGAGGTGGTGGAGATGCAGAGGGGAAGAGACGGGGTGCTGCTCGGGGACGATGGCGGAGGAGTGGGGCAGAGGATGGCTGAGGCGGAGAAGAAGAAGGAGCTGCAGCGCTGCTACGGGTCGGGGGACGGCGGAGGACGGGGAGAGGGGTTGCAGTGGGCTGGGGGGTTCGAGGTGAGGGCGGCGGAGCGGGGCGAGTCCGGGCGGCCGAGGGGAGACGTTCGTCGGGAGGAGGAAGAGGTGGTTAGGGTTTCGGCCGGCGGAGAGATTATTTATAGGGATGCCGGAACAGTATTGTCGGTGGGAATCTGACTAGGGTTTGTATTGGGTAACGGGTCCGGGTCCGCGGGTCGGGTTCAATATGAATCCAGCCTGATCCGCTAGGAGGTGGGGCGGGTTTTGGGTATTCGGGTTTCGGGTCGGGTTTAGATCCGACCCGACCCGCTAAGGTTGGGTTCGGTTCAGTTGAGCCGGGTCTGGGTTGGTTTGGTTCAATTGAACCGGGTTTATTTCTAGGGTTTAATTCGGTTTATTTAAACTTAGTTTTTATGGCTTTAAAGATGCTTCCGGGGTCCAATAAATTCCCGAAAAATTATCCTATGTCTAGTTTTTCATTTTACACTTAAAATATTATTTTTATAATATTTTAATATTAATTAACAACATTTAAAGATTATTTAATCATAAAATACCTAGATTTTAATTACAAAAAAATTCCAAAAAATTACAGAAAATTATGAAAAATCCAAACTAAAATTTCTTGAAAAAACAGGGGGGTTACATTGGCCGCATCGGATTGTGTCACCGACTTCTCAACAGTGGAGAAGGATGTCCCTAGCAGAGTCGCCATCGTGTTTGCCATTTAAATCAAAAAAGGAACTGGAAGAACTGGATTTGATTAACAAACTAAGAAAGTACACAGAAGAGTCTTAGAAGATAATCTAAGTACAAATTTATTTTCTGAGGGTGATAATGGAGGGTTAGGAGTGTAGCAACTCTCTTTACTCCGTGGATGATCCAATACAGTAGCTCTTCTCTCTTACTTGAGTGTAGATTCGCAGATAGCCAGCCTTGTTTCTTGGTCTGGTCTCTCTATGAAGCAGAAAAAGCCAACCTTTAGAACTTTCAAGTTGCTTTTTATAGCCATCGTGCTGATGGACTATGGGTGTTGCATAGGCCTCTGTTTAGTGGCTGTATAAGGATCCTTCAAGAGAATGCGGTTGCAACTGTTTCTACATGCCATGCCACATGTCTTCTCCTAACAGAAATGAGTTACAACTATGCACAAGAATCCGTGCTTCAGCTGTCACATGGATATTTGTTAAGATTTTCTTTTTGCTGAATATATGTATGGTTCTCATATATTGTAGGTGCGACTTGGTCAAGTGGACACGTGGCCACTATTTGGTTGGAGAGAATTACTCAGTTGTGCAGCAATATTTGGTCTACGTGGAATCTGGGACAGGTGTGGCTAAAGACGCATGGGACTCAAGGAGTCTGGAACTCATGGGTCTAGAGATGCATGGACCGCATGAAGTCTGAAACACATGGGCCAGAGCCGCATGGGATGCATAGAGTCTGAAACGCATGGGGCCAGAGACGCATGGACCACATGGACTCTGGAACGCATGGGCCAGAGGAGCATGGGATTTTTTGTCGGGTTGTACACGTGGCTCTGCACTATCCTTGGGACTTCTGTCTCTTAGTGTGTTCTCATCCTTCGAGGCGATCAGAAAAAAATATTTTTGTCAGGATTCTCTGTCAGGCGCCATCTTTGTTGTCAGGATGTCATGTCATATCGACCTGCGGCCAGTTGTCATGACGCTTGTTTGGACCGCATGGGTATCCCTTTTCTTGGCCGCATGGTGTCCATGCGGTCCAACATCTGTTGAGTTTTATTCTGGGGTGCATGGGCGTCAGGCTCCTGGATGCGTCTTTTTCATGCTTCTATAGTGGCTCGGCTAAATTCAGTTCAGATTCTTATTTATGTGGCGGTTAATCGTCAATGGCCTATAAATCGACTGGACATAAAGAATGCTTTCTTGTATGGTGACTTACAAAAGGAGGTTTATTTGGATAAACCACTGATATATGTTGTAGCAGGAAATAAAAAACTTGTATGTCTATTGAAGAAAGCATTATATGTACTGAAACAGTAACCTCGTGCTTGGTTTGACAAGTTTAGTTCAGTTCTCATTCAGTATGGCTTTCGATGCACCACATCAGATTATTCAGTATTTTTTTATTCTTCCTCAGCAGGTATTATCATGTTGATTGTTTATGTTGATGATATCATTATATCTAGGAATGATCATGCTGGGATTGTGGACTTGAAGGCCTACCTTAGTTGTCAGTTTCATACTAAGGATTTGGATTTTCTTCGATATTTTCTTGGAATCGAGGTTGCTCGATCTTAGAAGGGTGTGTATATAATGACCCGTTTTGCTCAAGCGGAGAGCAAATTCAAACGGCGCAAGTGCGATAACCCGACCCACTTTGATCAGCGAGAAGACTTGCTTGAAGCAAAGGATTTCAGACTTGGCCCTTCAGGAGTTCAGACTTAGACTTTCAAAGGCGTGCTTGGAGTATCGCTCGACCGAGGTGAATCATCGCTAAGGTGGGTGGCTACGATGAACATGTCTTTTCTTAGCCTGCATATTTAAAAATATGGATGATACATGCTAGTCGCTACGCAAATCGCCCCTTGCATGCTAATAAAGAAGACAATGCACCTAGCTAAGGGAATAATCACATCTTGTATTGCTTGTGTTAGAACATGGAAATGAAACTTAGCTTATAGTTGGACCCTCGTACTACATTAGCTTCGTGCAAGTAGACTCCGCTTATGCTTTGAGTAAAATCATTATATACTCTTCGTAGTATACTTCTTCACAAGTTACAGTGCTCGTCTCATAGATTATGTCGTCCGATGTGTCCCTGTACGGTTTTTCTACTCGCACTACCCCTTAGACTCGTACTAACATAAAGGCTTATGTTCTAAAGTAGACTATACCGCAAGTTCCTTGTGCTTATATTTCGACACTGTTTCAATGCTTGCTTGCCTTATATGCTAACTAGTACGCGCTCGTTGGTTTCAATGCTTGTCACATAATTTTATGCCACAATCAAGTAACACAACTTGTGTCTTGTATTGCATTCATCTAAGTTCCCCTGAAGACTATCGAATAGTCGTTCCGTGCAAGTATGAACCTGAAAGTATTTGGGACCGTTAGGTCGCCAAAGCAGTTTCCGAACCTGGGGATTTTATCATGTCAATAAAACAAGAATCACAGCTCGTGGAGCAATACTCGATCGGTACTGAATTAAAGATGGCTCGGGGAGTCAACTTATATTTGTGGACAATCCTGCTTTAAAATTGAACTAGTACCTGATACATCATGTCTTATACCTGTACCTATACCTGTACCTGACCATAGGCCTGGAAGAATAGAGACTTGCATGGTCACAAACAACTTGGTGCACAGTCGCCACCGGAGCCGATCCAACCGGTCGGAACCTCCGGACTGTAGTCGCCTGCGTCGGGTGCAATGCCCCATGGTCTTGCTTGCACACTATCTCGCCTTGCGACTACACCGTCCTCTATGGCGTCGTGCCAGTGACCTCATGTTCATATAGATAGGTCATCCTCGCTTAGCGGCAATCCGCGTGTGAGTCATTGCATCGCACCTAGAATCTAGAATACTGAACGGATATGAGTATTAGATATATGTGCACACTTGTACATAATTGAACACTAGAACATCTTCTGCAACACACATGAGTATCCGTATAACTCGTGCACCTGAGTCAGAACCCCGCCCGTAATACTTGTGTTTGCTTATGCATTTTCCTTGGACTTTATTATGTATATACTCGTGCTTTGTTTAACTTGGTTGCCTTAGACAGGGAAGGATGAATGGTAAGTTGGTAAGTCTCGCCGTGTTACTCTTATATCGTACGGCGAACTGCTACACGAGCTAGGCTTTACATTATGCCATAAAATTGATCATAAGGCAAGACTAGAAAGACAATTAATAGATGGTGCACGGAACCTATATAACGTGTTTGGATTTGTTGAGCGGGCGAGAAACCTCCCCACCAGTGCATTCATGTACTGATAACCCACCAGATTGCTTGTAGGGTACGGGATAACCTCATTCGGTGCAAAAAACCCTTTCGTGCGAGCTAAGGCGTGGAGTCTGCTCTGGAGCCTTGAAGCATTGCGTCCGGAGATGAAGCGCATATACAAGACATAATATTGGAATATCGCCTATGTATCATTCCACAAATTATAGCCTTTTGGCACGCTTTTATTGTTTCGAGAGAAAGGGGCTTGAGCGACTTATAATCTCGGCCTAGCACCGTTTGTAATACTTGTTTAATATCAATAAAGTGTTTGTTTTACTTTCATACTTGTGGTATTCAATGCTTCCGCTATGACGACTCTGTGAACTTGTTACCAATCGCCTGTTTGTTTCTTATTTTGCTGCATTCGGACTATCTGTGCGACTTTGTGGCTTAGTCATTTTATCGCTAGTTCGGATCATGGCTATGCACAGGCACAGCTAGTGCTCGTGCGTTATCACGCCCAGATGGGAACAATCATCCTATGGGAGTAGTGGCATGGTGATTCGCGCCTAGCGGGGATGGTCGATTCCTGTGGGAGATCGGGGCGTGACATATTGGTATCAGAGCATCGGATTTACGTCTTTGGACTTCATATCAATTCTCTCAATTTTGAAAGCTCGTTCATGGGTTATGTGCATACGCTCTCTCTCGTTGACCCGTTGGGATATTCTATACAATGAGTCTAAATAATTTCAAAGGTGCATGTTAATAATATTATTGCTTAAACTGGATAGTTATGCGAAGACCCTTGTTTCGACCTGTGTTAGACTTTGTGGGAATAGTCTCATGCTAAAAATTATAAGTTATGTGCGAACCCGAATAACTATACATGATTATCCAGCTGGTTAGTGTACGAGATAGAATATCGTTCGGACAGTTGGCTATGCACACAGTCTTTCGACTAAGTTGTGTTGAGTATCGCACGCCAAAAACTTTTGGTGCGAGCTAGTTTGCGAGCGAGATTGAGATATCATTCAGATAAGGATAAGTCAGACTTAGAATGACAATCGATAGTATGGTTCTCTTGAAGCACTTTCATCTCCTCTTCTATAGCAGCACGCCAACCGGGATATTTAAGACCATCATCGGCAGAATTAGAAATCATAATCCCATCAATAGTAGCTATCAAGGACTGATTGTGTCTCGCAAGCCTGTTGTAGTTTTCAACATATAAGGGATGATCATGACAGGCACGATGAGGTCGAGCTGGAGGAACAGACGGAGGCAACTCAGTGGAGCTAGATATGGTGCCTTGTTCCCCCTTTTCGGGGAGCGCGGCTAAGAAATACTTTCGATATCGTTCGATCGGGATAGATTGAATCAAGATATTTTCCTCGTTATGAATTTTCTTCTTCGGAATCGATTTTCATATTCAGTGGACCGTGCCCCAAGGATGAACTTGGCGGCAGAGTCAAGAGGGACCTCTCCGCTGCAAGTTTTCTTGCCTAGTTTTTGTTGTCGTCTTGTTGCTTTCGTGCTTTTGAGTTAGTTTTCGGATTTACGTTTTCTTGATTGATTTTGATGTATTTTATTATTTTTATTCGTTGAACTGTATTTCATTCCGAGCTTGGAAAGAGTAGAAGAAGTATTGATCATCTGTTGTGGCAATGCAGGTAATCGTGCAGTAGACGTCGCGCGAGCGTAGTCTTGAAGCACCTCTTTCCTTTCCTCTCTCTAACCAACTTATGAGTGGCTATAATTCGATTCATTTGACCCTTCTTCCAAGTCTTCAGATCTAAAAATCTTGCCTTTTTGATTGTTTCGATCAAACGATACCTTAATAACAAAAATATGTCAAGATGAAATAGAATAGACTTGGATTTCCTTATGCTTGTCAATCAACTTGTGAATGGTTACAATATTGCATGCTAATTCGTTTAGAATATTCTTTCATCATGTTTCAATTCTAGTTAGAATATATATGCTTCTTCTATTATTGAGCTATGTATAGAACATACCTTGCTATGCGATAAACTGATCAGGAAGACTATACAAACAAATCATGTTACTTGTCGCGTGCTTGCGTTGCCTTAAACTGCCTCGATTGATAACTTAATAGACTTCACTTGGTCACGGACAACTTGTGCACAAGGTCTCAGTTCCTGCGGACGGTCGCTGGGGTACTGGCACTGATCCGATCCGGACGGAACTTCATGTTAGTCTCTCGAGCGGGCGGGATGCAATGTGATGCCTCAAGATCCTAGCGTTGCACACCACTCTCGTCCAAGACTATAACTCGTCCATTATGGCATCATGCTAGTGATCCCCTCGTATATTTAAACTGTGCAAGCTAACTATGTCTTCATGGTAGGGAAGGTCATGGTAAGTATTGTACAGGTAGTTCAGACGGGTAGGTAAAAGTCACCGAACGGTGGCATGTTTATGTCAGTGAACTTCCATATATATTGTATGCCTGTAAAATTATACTAATGCAAGATAGAAAGACCATAAAATAACTTGCATGCTCCACATAACAATATATTTATTGGTATAGTTGGGTTAGCTCGCCTTCACTAGTGCATTTCTGTCGCGCCTCGATCTCCCGCAGGTAATCGGCCGTCCCCGCTAGGCGCAAATCACCGTGCCAGCGCTCCTGCTGGACGATCTTTTCCATCTGGACGTGATGCTGCACGAGCGTAAGCCGCGCCCGTGCAAGGCCATGATCCGAATTACGACAGACATCGACTGAAAGGATACTACTTGGTGTTTATGTTGATGACATTGTTATCACAGGAGACGACAGTCAGGGCATTGCAGGAATGAAAAAGTTTCTCGGAGAACAGTTTCAGACCAAGGATATGTGATCGTTAAACTACTTCTTGGGTATTGAAGTCGTACGGGAAAAGAATCACATTGTCATATCTCAGAGGAAGTATGTACTAGACATACTAAATAATGCAGGAATAATGCAAGCCAAGGGAACAACGTCGCCAATGGACCCAGGAGAAAAGTTACTCCCTGACAAGGGGGTACTGATGACTAATCCGGATCAATATCGCCGAGTGGTTGAAAAACTCAACTACTTGGTAGTTTTGACTCGTCCAGATAGTTTCTTTGTCGTCAGTATCGCGAGTAGATTTATGTCTTCTCCACGAGTTCTATATTGGTAGGAAATTCTCAGAATTCTGCGCTATCTAATTCAGAATCCTGGAAAAGAAATTCGTATGGAGAACCAGGGACATACAAATGTTGAGTGCTTTACCGATGCTGACTGGGGTACAAGCCTGACAGATAGACGATCTACATCTGGTTACTCGGTATTATCGGTGTAAACTTGGGTATCGTAGAAGATTAAGAAGCAGAGTGTGATCCATATTTACTCTCTGCTTCCTATGTGCGTGCCGGTGTTGGCCACGTTTCTAGTGCATCTGGTTACTCATTATTTATTGGCGAAAACTTGGTATCGTGGAAGAGCAAGAAGCAGAGTATGATCACACGATCAAGTTTCGAAGCAGAATATCAAGCCATTGCTCATGGCACGACAGAAGTGTTATATCTACAACATCTTCTACATGAGCTGGAAGAAGAAGCAGGATCTAAAGCAACAAATGTAATCCCCCTGATTTTCAAGAATTTTTAATTTAGATTTTTTAGAATTTTTTGGAATTTTCAGAAATTTTCTGTAATTAAAACCTAGGTATTTTCTAATTAAATGATTTTTATTTGCTGATAATTAATATTAAAATATTATGGAAATAATATTTTATGGTGTAAAATGAGAAACCGGACATAGGGTAATTTTCGGTGAATTTATTGGACTCCGGAAATATTTTTAAAGCCCTAGAAACTATTAAATAATTAAACCGAATTAAACCCGTGCCAAACGCCGACATCCCCATGAGAGCCGAAGCCAAGCCCAAGGAGCGTTGACCCAGCCCAAATCCTAGGTCAAACCCTAGTCCAATTTTTGTATGTATAAATACATACTTTTTCGAGTTTTCTCCACAAACAAAAAGAAAAAAAAGGAAAAATGCCTAATCCCTAATTACTAAAAATCCCAATCCCTAACCCTAACCCTAACCCTAACCTAGCCGTCAGCCGCCTGACCTACCCCTCTCCTCCGGCCACGCTCCGCCCGGCCAACCCTTCTCCGCCACGTCGACCTCCCCGGCGCCGCACAGCCGCGTCCACGCCGACCCCCGCCCTAGCTCAGCCGCCCGGCGCCTAGCCGCAACCACCCCCTCCCCCATCTCCTTCCCCAAATCCTTCCTCTGAACCCTAGCCCTCGCCGGAACCCCTCGCCGCACCCGCGCTGCCCCAGCACGCCGCCTCCCCCACCGTCGAGCCTCCCGCAGCGCCTCGCCGGCCCTTCCTCTTCCTCCTTCTTCCTTCCCCTCTCTCCTCCCAACCGCCCCGAGCCCGACTCCGGCCCGCCACCGGCCATCACCACCCGACCCCAGCCTCCCTACAGCCCTCCCGAGCTCCGGCCAGCAGCATCCCCAGAACCCTAACCTAGGACACAGGACTCAGGACACGGACACGGCCCTTCGTGTCGTGTCGGACACGAGATAATTTGGGTTTTCGAACCCTGTTCAGGTACGCGTATCTCCCTGCTCGTTTACCCGTTTTTGTTTTCGTTAGTTGTGTCGCGGACCCTACGTGACCCTCTCGGTGCCCGTGCAACCCGCTTGGGGCATCGCGTCCTGTGGCGATCGCGAACCGCGATCCAAAAACAGAAAAAATAACGCCCTAATTTTCTCCGGAACTGGGTACGCCCCGCCAAACGGGACGACTTGGTCGCACGCGATCTTCACCGATACGTGCGCTCCGTTGATACGGTCGTATGGGATTTTGCAGAAGTCGATTCGGATGTGCGTGCACACCGAAATCAACGCGTATCCGCCGACACCGCCCCGTATCCGTCTATTTTGGAACACGTCGTAACTTCGTGTACACACGTCGGATCGAGACGAAACTTGTGCCATCAGACTCGTAGCAATACGCTGGTCCTGTGACCCAAGTTTGGTTCGATTCTGAGAACGTTGACAGAATCGCGTATCGTGGGCCCCACAAGCTCCACTTGACGGGCGATTTTGTGATCGGCTCATCGGAATCCAATTCTGGAAGTTCTGTTGGGTTCATATCATCGTTCCTGACTTGTTGACACTAAGTTTGGCGAATTTGGAGACCTTTGACCCTGACACGCTTTTCGGTGTAAAGTGGCCCACATGTGGACCCCGCTTTGACCCAAAAATATTATTTTTGCCCCTGTATCCAAATTAGACGTAAGGACAGTCGTTTTTAGCTATTTGATATTTTCTGAATCTAATGGTGATATTTATTTCAGCAACCGGAGTAGTACCTGCAGATCACACTGAGACCAGAGCTACAGTTGGAGCCAGGACCCCAGGCAAGTGTACCTTGCCAAACTTTGCAGTCTTGTTACATATTTTTCTTGATTCTTTTACATTATTGTGCATACTTAACCTAGAACCGTATGACTTACTTAGCGTCCGATTATAGTCGGGTGCCAACACCGTACGCGGTGTTGTGTATTGTCATCTAGAGATGGACATTCGTGACCCTTTACATCCTCGTACTTGTCTTATCAAGTACATTATACCCAGGACACTGGACACTATTCATGAGATAGAATCTTCCTGAGATATTCATGATGATTCTGTATAGGATACATGTTTATGACATACATGTAATACCCCGTTCCGCTCAAGCGGACTGCCGACTCAATCGGCAAAAGTGCAACTGTCCCGACCCGCTTTGCCTCGATCAAGAAGCAAAGGATATCCAGACTTGTCCCTACAGGAATCCGGCTTGGACTTTCAGAGGCTCGCTCAGACGTATCGCTCTACCGAGGCGAATCATCGCTAAGGTGGGTGGCTACGGTGAACTTGTCTTTGCTTAGCTAGCACACATAAAATCTGGAATATTCATGCTAGTCGCTAGGTGATAACCCCTGCATGATAATAAATCCAACGCACCTAGCTAAGGGAATAATCCCAACTTGTATTGCTTGCTAGAACATGGGAAATGAAATACTGCTTGTATTCAGACCCTCGCATGCTAAGTCCCCTAACGATTTCATCTCTCGGCTTACCTTCGGGCCCGAGCAAACGTGTCTGCTTATGTTCCTTAGAAACGCATGCTTGTCTGTTGTATGTTGCCTTGTATTCATCCAAACCCCGGAAGACTACTAAGTAGTCGTTTCGTGCCTGAACGAACCTGCAAGTATCCGGGACCGTTAGGTCACCAAGGCAAATTCTGAACCAGGGAATCTGTACCAAGAACGAATAAATCCCTGGATTACAGCTCGAGGAGCAAACTACTGAATCCTGTCTCAACAAGTTCCATATATATATTCTGTTCGAACTCGTTCGATACCGGACTTGTTCATATATATATTCTGCCACGAACTTGTTTCTGTATCTGACCCGAGACCCTGACTTGCATGTCGCGGACAACTTGTAAAAGGTGATCTTCGGATCTTGTTCCGCGGGCGGTCACCGGGGCACTGGGGCCGACCCGGTCTAGACGGAACTTCTGGTAGTCGTCTGTTTCGGCGGGATAAGTGCAAGGCTCTCCGTTTCTGTATGCTTGCACTTCATCCTCGACCCTGAGACTACAGTAGTCGTCTGTTTCGGCGGGATAAAGTGCAATGTCCATCGTGTTCATTGCTTGCACTTCATCCTCGACCCTGAGACTACAAATCTGGTCCTTTATGGCTATGCCAGCGACTTCTGTTCATATAGATAAGTCATCCTCGCTTAGCGGCTATCCGCGTGTGAGTCACTGCATCGCATCAAGAACAACTAAACACCTGAACGATCATGTTAAAACGACCCTCCTGTTTGCATATGCTTGCCTCCTGAATGTTTATACATGCCTCTGCTTGAATTAACATGTTTGCCTCAATGTTTGCCTTGGACAGGGAAGGAGATGGTAAGTTGGTGAGTCTCGCCGTGTTTCCTCTAACATCGCACGGCGCACTGCCCGACACGATAGGCTATTCAATATCTGCATGAAACTGATCCTAAGGCAACTAGAAAGACAACTTAATAGTTGTGCACGGAACCTGTATTACGTGTTTGGATTTGTCGAGCGGGCGGGTAGCTTCCCCACCAGTGCATTCAATGTACTGATAATCCACCAGTTGGATATGCAGGGTGCGGGAGAACCTCGTTCGGTGCGGACGCCTCCTTCGTGCGTGCTAAGGCCAGGAGTTCCCTCTGAAGCCTTGCAACGGTGCGTTCGGGACTGAAGCGCTTATACAAGACATAAGTTGTGAACATCGCCTGACCATCGCCTGTACAATCATTCCACAGTTGTAGCCACTTGGCACGCTTTTACTGTTTCAGAGAGAGAGGCTTGAGCGACTTGTAATCTCGGCTATACGCCGCCTGTAATACATGTTTCATATCAATAAAGAGATTACTTTACTTGTTTCGATGCTTCCGCTATATTTGCCGACTCAGTGAACCTGTTACCGATCGCCTATGCGTTCATGACTCCGCTGCACTCGGACAATCTGTGCGACTCTGTGGCTTAGAACTCTTGCCGCCAGCCAATGAACCATGGCCTTGCACGGGCGTGGATCACGCTCGTGCGGCATCACGCCCGAATAGGTTAAGCGATCGTTCCGCGGGAGCGCTGGCGTGGGTGATTTCCGCCTAGCGGGAACGGCCGATTTGCCCGCGGGAGGTCCGGGCGTGACAGGTTGGTATCAGAGCCTGGCTTCTACGCCTTTGGACTTCGATTCGATATCTCTGTTTCGAAAGCTCGTTCGTGGGTTATGTGCATGCTCTCTCTCAATGCCTCGATGGGATGTTCCAACAATAAGTCTAAATACTTTCAAAATGCGTTTTTAATGTTATGCTTGCTTGTCTGGTTGTATGCTGCGAGTGGCCTTTGTGCCAACCTATGCGAACCCTTGAGAGTATCGCTAGTAGCTTGTCCGATTTTCACTAACCCTAAGTTTGGTTGAATGCATCTATTCGAGGGACGCCTTGAACTAGTGCACCATCCAAGACTTAAGAAAAGGTGAAACTCGAGTGCTGAGACTTCGCTATCACTAAGCTGGTTGACGTGTTCACGCTAGAGGGGCCCTTCGAAAGTGCGCACGATCCAGTCTAAGCGATATGCTAAGATCGACGCTTGTGCAAGTGAATATCCAAACGAACAAGTAAAACGACTTGTCTAGGATTGCCTCAACCCTAGATTACTGCTTGTCCTTAGTAAGTCTCGAGGACGAGACTTTTTCTAAGTTGGGTAGGATGTAATACCCCGTTCCGCTCAAGCGGACTGCCGACTCAATCGGTAAAAGTGCAACTGTCCCGACCCGCTTTGCCTCGATCAAGAAGCAAAGGATATCCAAACTTGTCCCTACAGGAATCCGGCTTGGACTTTCAGAGGCTCCCTCAGACGTATCGCTCTACCGAGGCGAATCATCGCTAAGGTGGGTGGCTACGGTGAACTTGTCTTTGCTTAGCCAGCACACATAAAATCTAGAATATTCATGCTAGTCGCTAGGTGATAACCCCTGCATGATAATAAATCCAACGCACCTAGCTAAGGGAATAATCCCAACTTGTATTGCTTGCTAGAACATGGGAAATGAAATACTGCTTGTATTCAGACCCTCGCATGCTAAGTCCCCTAACGATTTCATCTCTCGGCTTACCTTCGGGCCCGAGCAAACGTGTCTGCTTATGTTCCTTAGAAACGCATGCTTGTCTGTTGTATGTTGCATTGTATTCATCCAAATCTCGGAAGACTACTAAGTAGTCGTTCCGTGCCTGAACGAACCTGCAAGTATCCGGGACCGTTAGGTCACCAAGGCAAATTCTGAACCAGGAAATCTGCACCAAGAACGAATAAATCCCTGGATTACAGCTCGAGGAGCAAACTACTGAATCCTGTCTCAACAAGTTCCATATATATATTCTGTTCGAACTCGTTCGATACCGGACTTGTTCATATATATATTCTGCCACGAACTTGTTTCTGTATCTGACCCGAGACCCTGACTTGCATGTCGCGGACAACTTGTAAAAGGTGATCTTCGAATCTTGTTCCGCGGGCGGTCACCGGGGCACTGGGGCCGACCCGGTCTAGACGGAACTTCTGGTAGTCGTCTGTTTCGGCGGGATAAGTGCAAGGCTCTCCGTTTCTGTATGCTTGCACTTCATCCTCGACCCTGAGACTACAGTAGTCGTCTGTTTCGGCGGGATAAAGTGCAATGCCCATCGTGTTCATTGCTTGCACTTCATCCTCGACCCTGAGACTACAAATCTGGTCCTTTATGGCTATGCCAGCGACTTCTGTTCATATAGATAAGTCATCCTCGCTTAGCGGCTATCCGCGTGCGAGTCACTGCATCGCATCAAGAACAACTAAACACCTGAACGATCATGTTAAAACGACCCTCCTGTTTGCATATGCTTGCCTCCTGAATGTTTATACATGCCTCTGCTTGAATTAACATGTTTGCCTCAATGTTTGCCTTGGACAGGGAAGGAGATGGTAAGTTGGTGAGTCTCGCCGTGTTTCCTCTAACATCGCACGGCGCACTGCCCGACACGATAGGCTATTCAATATCTGCATGAAACTGATCTTAAGGCAACTAGAAAGATAACTTAATAGTTGTGCACGGAACCTGTATTACGTGTTTGGATTTGTCGAGCGGGCGAGTAGCTTCCCCACCAGTGCATTCAATGTACTGATAATCCACCAGTTGGATATGCAGGGTGCGGGAGAACCTCGTTCGGTGCGGACGCCTCCTTCGTGCGTGCTAAGGCCAGGAGTTCCCTCTGAAGCCTTGCAACGGTGCGTCCGGGACTGAAGCGCTTATACAAGACATAAGTTGTGAACATCGCCTGACCATCGCCTGTACAATCATTCCACAGTTGTAGCCACTTGGCACGCTTTTACTGTTTCAGAGAGAGAGGCTTGAGCGACTTGTAATCTCGGCTATACGCCGCCTATAATACATGTTTCATATCAATAAAGAGATTACTTTACTTGTTTCGATGCTTCCGCTATATTTGCCGACTCAGTGAACCTGTTACCGATCGCCTATGCGTTCATGACTCCGCTGCACTCGGACAATCTGTGTGACTCTGTGGCTTAGAACTCTTGCCGCCAGCCAATGGACCATGGCCTTACACGGGCGTGGATCACGCTCGTGCGGCATCACGCCCGGATAGGTTAAGCGATCGTTCCGCGGGAGCGCTGGCGTGGGTGATTCCCGCCTAGCGGGAACGGCCGATTTGCCCGCGGGAGGTCCGGGCGTGACAATACACAGTTTACTTGCTTAGATTATATCCTGACTTGTTGCATTAGTATTGATCCTGCGTGTCATGGACATGAGACGTGAGATTTCATTGGGTGGGGAGAGTATTGCCATAACAAAGGCTGATTATATTATATATTGTAATCTGGATGTGTCTTAGTCTCTGACACAGAGCTATGGCACCAGTTCTGGCCCTTCGAGAAAATACTGCTATGGGTTTCTCCGACACTGATCCTGTAGTAGCCTCAGCCCGAGTATGACTAACACTCTCACTTGCATATCACTTAGCTGGTTATTTATTTATCCTATTATTTCATTATTGCTGCACTGCATTTATTTTGGCATGAGCTTTCTTGTACCTTGCTATGTCCCCTGAGGACCTGGATCCGGATTATGTCCCCAGGATTAGCTGACGAGATCTATCCCGAGGTATACGGGACCGGAGCATTAGCATTAGCAGGAGCAGATGCCTACCTTGGAGCAGAACCAGGATCTGAGGACGAGATTGTACCAGAGGACTTCTCTTGAGTATTGGCTTGAGATACTCATTTATTTCAGTTTATAGTTATTTCATTTCCAGTCTATTTCATTGATGTACCAGACTTGTACTGGGATTGTTCTTCGAGACACTTTTATTCAGTTTTGTTAGTTTATTTTATTTGCAGCTATTCTGACATTGGATCTGTATTTATCTGTTGTGGATGAGATTAGTATAGACTGTGACTTATATCATTGGACCTATTTATTATTATATTACAGTTTAAGTATGCCCCGATGGATCCATTAAATTGGGTTGTCCATCGGTGTGTGCTGCTGGCCATTATCACGCGTCTGGTCCCTCGGTATTTTGGGACTGGGGTGTGATATGGTTTTTGTGGTGGCCCATGCAGGTCAACGACTAAATTGTTCGGTTTCAACTTAGGGACCGAGCAAGCCTGCAATAAGAATTGGATAAGTTTTTAGGATCTCATCCACTTGCTTGAAAACGTTCTTGATATCTATATTGTATTCGAATTAAATTTTCTTGCATCTTGCCTTGATTCCTGTGCGCCTCTTATAGTTTATTTTGATGCAGAGTAATGAATTCAAGAGCAAACGACGAAACTCTAGCAAACACACCAATAGTTGCGGTAGCCACCTACGGAGAAGATGAAGTGGCACCAATGAGTGGAGATCCCTCTACTCACCGAAGCAGCCAGGCAGATCAACAGGCTTCTAGATTTCGGCGTGATAACATTCCACCGCCTCCGCAGTTCGTTCCACCAATGCTTGTATTCCCACCAGGACAGCCTATGGACGGACAGCAGATGTTCCAAATGATCTACGCAATGATGTAATCCCAATAACATATTTATCAAGAAGCTCAGCGTCGTGAAGTAGATTACTTAAGGAACAGCATAGTAAATGCACTGGAGCAGGCCAACCTACCAACTCGACGGCAACCGACGGGCTCTATTACCGACTTCCGCCAGCTGAAGCCCCGCACCTTCTCAGGCAAGGAGGAGCCCACAGAAGTTCATGAGTGGCTCACCAACATACGACATCAATTAGAAGCAGCTGAGCTTCCAAGGGAACGTTGGATGACTGCCGTCAGAATGCAATTGACAGATAATGCACATCAATGGTGGCTATCCGAGGAGACCCGACTCGGACCAGACCGAGTCACCTGGGAGGAGTTCTCCAGACTCTTTCAGAAAATGTATATTCCAGCTACCGCTCGATCAGAACTCAGAGATAAGTTCAACCGCCTTATCCAAGGCAATATGACAGTGGAAGAGTACAACGCGGAATTTATTTGTCTGAGTCGCTTCGCCCCTACCTTGATTCCGACAGAAGAAGAGAAGGCCGAGAAGTTTTTCGATGGACTAAACTTCGAGCTACAGAAACTAATTGGATCCATTGTGCCCACATCTTACTCGGACGTCCTTGCTGCAGCCCGACGCATAGAGCGCGTCACCAGGAGAGAGACCAGTCTGAAGCGGCCTTCCACATCAGCAACAACCAGAGCACCATAAGAAAAAGCTGCAAAGAGACCTCACCTACACCAACAGCAGGAAGCATCTACACCACAAGTAATCATCCTTTCTACTTGTCACTACTGTGGCAAAGCAGGCCATCTTGCCAGGGAATGCCGACGCAGGTTAGGACTATGCTTAGGTTGCGGATCCAGACAGCATGCAGTGAGGGACTGCCCTGAGCGTAGAGAAGGAGCACCAAGGGCAAACCAACAAGATCTACCAACACCAGGAGGATATCAACCAAGGCCACCTTTGGCACCTCGACCAGCACCCTTCCAGCAGGCCCAACAGCAGCAGAGGGCACCCCCTCAAGGACACGGACAAGCTTATGCAATGACTTTGGAGGACGCACAGATTCATGGAGTAGCTGATGCACGTAAGTTTTTATAGTTTTCTGTTTCTAGTATTGTATTATCTCGTGTTTATTGGTTCGTGACCCTAGCCTTAACCTAGTAATGTTGAACTTGCTAATAACCTAGAATATTTTTATAATTGATAACCTAGTAATAACCTACTTTTCTAATTTGTAGCCTTCTAGATCTCCTCCATACGGGAGATTGCATAACTTTTAATGCTTAGGAAAATAATTCTTCCTTTGTATTATTCTTACACCCTCAACCTTGACTCTCCTTTATCGCAATGTGCTTCGAACAATGTTTGCAACTGTGTCATCTTTGTTGATCGGTTATTCTTTGATTGTGAGGACGCAATCCTCTTAAGGGGGGTAGACTGTAATCCCCCTGATTTTCAAGAATTTTTAATTTGGATTTTTCAGAATTTTTCTGGAATTTTCAGGAATTTTTTGTAATTAAAACCTAGGTATTTTCTAATTAAATGTTTTTTATTTGCTGATAATTAATATTAAAATATTATGGAAATAATATTTTATGGTGTAAAATGAGAAACCGGACGTAGGGTAATTTTCGGTAAATTTATTGGACTCCGAAAATATTTTTAAAGCCCTAGAAACTATTAAATAATTAAACCGAATTAAACCTGTGCCAAACGCCGACATCCCCATGAGAGCCGAAGCCAAGCCCAAGGAGCTTTGACCCAGCCCAAATCCTAGGTCAAACCCTAGTCCAATTTTTGTATGTATAAATACATACTTTTCCGAGTTTTCTCCACAAACAAAAAGAAAAAAAGGAAAAATCCCTAATCCCTAATTACTAAAAATCCCAATCCCTAACCCTAACCCTAACCTAGCAGTCAGCCGCCTGACCTACCCCTCTCCTCGGGCCACGCTCCGCCCGGCCAACCCTTCTCCGCCACGTCGACCTCCCCGGCGCCGCACAGCCGCGTCCACGCCGACCCCCGCCATAGCTCAGCCGCCCGGCGCCTAGCTGCAACCACCCCCTCCCCCATCTCCTTCCCCAAATCCCTCCTCTGAACCCTAGCCCTCGCCGGAACCCCTCGCCGCACCCGCGCCGCCCCAGCACCCCGCCTCCCCCACCGTCGAGCCTCCCGCAGCGCCTCACCGGCCCTTCCTCCTCCTCCTTCTTCCTTCCCCTCTCTCCTCCCAACCGCCCCGAGCCCGACTCCGGCACGCCGTGCCGCTCAGCGTCGCCGCCCCTCGCGCACCGCCGCCGACGACGCCCGCCTCCGGCCAGCGCCACCCGACCCCAGCCTCCCTCCGGCCCTCCCGAGCTCCGGCCAGCAGCATCCCCAGAACCCTAACCTAGGACACAGGACTCAGGACACGGACACGGCCCTTCGTGTCGTGTCGGACACGAGATAATTAGGGTTTTTGAACCCTGTTCAGGTACGCGTATCTCCCTGCTCGTTTATCTGTTTTCGTTTCCGTCAGTTGTGTCGCGGACCCTGCGTGACCCTCTCGGTGCCCGTGTAACCCGCTCGGGGCAACGCGTCCTGTGGCGATCGCGAACCGCGATCCAAAAACAGAAAAAATAACGCCCTGATTCACCCCGGAACTGGGTACGTCCCGCCAAACGGGACGACTTGGTCGCACGCGGTCTTCACCGATACGTGCGCGCCGTTGATACGGTCGTATGGGATTTCGCAGAAGTCGATTCGGATGTGCGTGCACACCGGAATCAACGTGTATCCGCCGACACCGCCCCGTATCCGTCTATTCTGGAACACGTCGTAACTTCGTGTACACACGTCAGATTTAGACGAAACTTGCGCCATCAGACTCGTAGCAATACGTTGGTCCTGTGACCCAAGTTTGGTTCGATTCTGAGAACGTTGACAGAATCGCGTATCGTGGGCCCCACAAGCTCCACTTGACGGGCGATTTTGTGATCGGCTCATCGGAATCCAATTCTGGAAGTTCCGTTGGGTTCGTATCATCGTTCCTGACTTGTTGACACTAAGTTTGGCAAATTTGGAGACCTTTGACCTTGACACGTTTTTCGGTGCAAAGTGGCCCACATGTGGACCCCGCTTTGACCCGGAAATATCATTTTTGCCCCTGTGTCCAAATTGGACGTAAGGACAGGCGTTTCTAGCTATTTGATATTTTCTAAATCTAATGGTGATGTTTATTTCAGCAACCGGAGTAGTACCTGCAGATCACACTGAGACCAGAGCTACAGTTGGAGCTAGGACCCCAGGCAAGTGTACCTTGCCAAACTTTGCAGTCTTGTTACATATTTTTCTTGATTCTTTTACATTATTGTGCATGATTAACCTAGGACCGTGTGACTTACTTAGCGTCCGATTATAGTCGGGTGCCAACACCGTACGCGGTGTTGTGTATTGTCATCTAGAGATGGACATACGTGACCCTTTACATCCTCGTACTTGTCTTATCAAGTACATTATATCCAGGATACTGGACACTATTCATGAGACAGAATCTTCCTGAGATATTCATGGTGATTCTGTATAGGATACAGGTTTATGACATACACAGTTTACTTGCTTAGATTATATCCTGACTTGTTGCATTAGTATTGATCCTGCGTGTCATGGACATGAGACGTGAGATTTTATTGGGTGGGGAGAGTATTACCATAACAAAGACTGATTATATTATATATTATAATCTGGATGTGTCTTAGTCTCTGACACAGAGCTATGGCACCAGTTCTGGCCCTTCGAGAAAATACTGCTATGGGTTTCTCCGACACTGATCTTGTAGTAGCCTCAGCCCGAGTATGACTAACACTCTCACTTGCATATCACTTAGCTGGTTATTTATTTACCCTATTGTTTTATTATTGCTGCACTGCATTTATTTTGGCATGAGCTTTCTTGTACCTTGCTATGTCCCCTGAGGACCTGGATCCGGATTATGTCCCCAGGATTAGTTGACGAGATCTATCCCGAGGTATACGGGACCGGAGCATTAGCATTAGCAGGAGCAGGTGCCTACCTTGGAGCAGAACCAGGATCTGAGGACGAGATTGTACCAGAGGACTTCTCTTGAGTATTGGCTTGAGATACTCATTTATTTCAGTTTATAGTTATTTCATTTCCAGTCTATTTCATTGATGTACCAGACTTGTACTCGGATTGTTCTCCGAGACACTTTTATTCAGTTTTGTTAGTTTATTTTATTTGCAGCTATTCTGGCATTGGATCTGTGTTTATCTGTTGTGGATGAGATTAGTATAGACTGTGACTTATATCATTGGACCTATTTATTGTTATATTACAGCTTAAGTATGCCCCGATGGATCCATTAAATTGGGTTGTCCATCGGTGTGTGCTGCTGACCATTATCACGCGTCTGGTCCCTCGGTATTTTGGGACTGGGGCGTGACAGCAAATATGTGGTGTGATAACCAATATGCTATCCATATTGCTACCAATCATGTATTTTATGAAAGGACGAAGCATATTGAATTTGATGTCCACTTCGTCCGTGATGAGTATAAAAAGGGGATGATAAAGTTTCATCACGTGAGGACCGGTGATCAGATAGCCGATATCTTCACGAAATCTCTTTTGGGTCATCAGGTGCAATTTTTTTGTAACAAGCTAGACATGATTAACATATATGTTCCAGCTTGAGGGAGGCTGTTAAGTGTTATATTAGTAATAGGCTTTAGCCCCACATCAGGTCGAATAATAGAGATGTGTTAGCCTCTCCTATATATATATATCTGCAGTATTCTCATCAATTAAAATATTCCATTATTCCAATTCTATATTTATTATTTTAAATTATGGATTAGATAATTTCTATGATGAATTAGTTTAGATCTGAATTGAGTTATAAGTTATTATCATAGATGAAATATATAGAACTAATAATCTAGACATGCCAATATTTGGAAATTTTCATGCACAAAACTCAGAATTTTATCTGAACTAGAAACACTTTTCATTTACAAAACCAAATCCCAATTGCCAAAATTTATTTATTTCGTATTTCTTTATCAAAACATTCATTTTACATAATCATGTTATTTAAAACTTTGTTTTGAAAATTAGATTCAAGACGACCAATAAAGTTTAATAATAGATTGCTTTTGCTTATTTTTATGACAAACTTCTTCATTTTTGGATAAATTTTAAAAAGCAAAAGGGTGTTTACTTTGAAAACATAACTTTTTAGTAAAAATAAAATATTTCCATTAATTTTAATATGTACATTGAAACAAAGAAAGCAAGAACTAAGCTATAAATTTTTCTATAAATTTTTTGAGACACTTCTGTCTCCAAAACAACATTGGGTATAACTTTTCAAAAAAAAAAAAAAAAAACGTAAACAATTATGATAAACAATACCAAATCAAATCTTATTGATTTGTGTTTGCTTAGTTTTTAAAAAGCGCCAACATAACATAACATAACATTTTACTTTTTATTTTAATAAAATCTAGTTTCTTAAACTGTTTATGCTTCAAAGCAACGTCAAATCAAATCAAACCTAAAATATATCGAAGCAGAGAAGCAGAACCAAGTTATCATACGATCAACACACATGGATGATGGGTCACTTATTTTGTCTAATTTTACGTTTTCTTTTCGAAAAAGAAAACAATAATGAAAGCGATTTCACGACCACTATTTTTGTTTTTCACAAGGTAGTCATTTTAGGAGAGAAATTATTATATGAGTTCGACGCAGTGCACAATTTACATGTCAAACATTTGATTTACATAGAGATGTGTGTATACAATAATTTTTTCAACAGTTCTTTACAGACCGTGTGGGAAGAAGGGAACGACGCGTTAACCGAAGACACGTGTTGGTTCTCCATTGGTAGGACAGTGATTCTGGTGACAACAGAGGGGGGGGGGGGAGAGGGGCTGGGTTTTGTGGGATCCACAATTGGGGCCACCACCACGTGTCCTCGGTTCACGTGTATGCGGGCTCCCGTCGGTCATTATTATTATTATTATTATTTTTTATTTTTTTATTTTAATTTTTCATGTCAGCTTTTGGAAAGCAGCAGCAGCACCATTTGTTAATTTTAATTTCTTCAAATTTTTTTGAGTCCAAGAACCCTGGTTTGGAAGGAGACAAAATCTCCATTCCATTCAACGTCAATTCTCAAGAACAGCAGCTATGCTCAGAAGAAGCATCTCCCGTCTACAAAACCCTAGCAAAAACCCTTCCATCTCCATCCTCTCCTCCCCCTTCTCGTCGCGCCGCAAGAAAAACTCGGCCGAGGCCGACGAGCACGAAGGCGGCGGCGGGCTGCTGCTGCTGAACAGGGATCCCGAGAGCCCCCCGAGGCTGCTGGTGGTGCAGCCGAGGCTCCGGCCGGAGTCCCTGCTCCGGTCGAAGCTCTCGGAGGCGCTGAACCTCGCCAACTCGCTGGAGCAGCAGAGGGACGGGTTCTACGCCCACGACTTCGCCTCCATGGACGCCCCGCCCCACGTCCTCGTCCAGAACCCCGCCGCCCGCTCTGCCAGGGTCCGTGCCGGTTCGTTCGTTTCCGTTTCCCCCTTCACCATTCTTTGATTAGTGACTACTGCTGATTTATTCCTTACTGACGTTGAACCACACCGCATGATCTCAAAACTGTACCCGAACGGAGCTGTTTCGAATGATTCAGTTAATTTGGTTTCAACTGCGTAACATCAATAGTACTAAAATTTGAGTAAAACACACTAATAATGAGCAATACTATGAGGGGGAGGAGATTCACGAGCTATTTTTTCACGGACACTCTTGCATCCATACCTATGTTCGTATTCGTGCAACATATATAATAATTTGTGTACCTATTTGAAAATGTCCATATCCTGTATTTGTATCTTGTTTGTATCTGTGTTACTACTCATGCAACATAGTTCACGAGTCAAGAGAGTTGAGGCGGGAGGGGCAAATGTGGTTTGGTTTAGGATGAGCTGGGATATATATCCAACGGTTGCTTGGGGATGCAAACAATCGGGGATGTGGATCCCCTCATCATATATATATATATATATATATATATATATATATATATATGTGTGTGTGTGTGTGTGTGTGTGTGTGTGTGTCATTGCTGACATTCTAAGGGTCCTATGCAAATACTAAATAAGGATTTTTTTAACCACTCTAAAAAATATTGTACTCGACTTATTTACCCTTGTTGGGCTCAATTTCGAATGACCAAACATCAACATTATTGCACAAAAATTTATAGGAAATGAGATGACTTACCAAGGTTTACATAGGAAGAGAGATTGCAAAAAGACGAAAAGAGGAGGAAGTTACGAGTGATCGAAGTAGGCTCTATACAGTAAGCCTTGTTGACGGCACTTTTGTTGTTGCTTGCGGCTTGTGGTCCGTGCAGGGTGCTGGCTCATGCGTGCATCGACTTACTCACACATCATGGTCACACAAGTCTAGGGCTATATTGCGTGCGGTCTGGTTGCGTGCAGTTTGTGAGCTTTGGCTCGGTGAAGAAATTTCAGAGGGAGAATAATAATAATAAGTTGATGAATGAGAGAATAAATTTGAGAATGAAAAATTGAGCTTAAATACAAAAGGGAGGTGAGTGACCTTCCGTTGAGGAAGAGAGAACGAGAACATTTATAATGCAAATTGGAGTTTAAATACAGTGAACACAAAAATGCTTAATGGTCCCCAAGGTGTTGGCCCCCAACCGGCCCCCACTAATGTGTCAAAACCCCATCACCCCTTTGCTAACGTAGGCCCCACCCTTTCTTAAATTCTGGCTTCCCCCTCCAATATGGAGGTGCCACGTCGGCGGGGGCCAATGGCCCCCGGGAGCCACTAAGCATAGTTGATGTGAACAAATGAGTGCTTCGGCCTCCCCATTTCATCAACATCCAGCATTGCGACTACTTCGACTTCTGGTTTTTGCAATCCGAAAGGGCTCTACAGTTATTAGTAATATATATAAGGAGGTTAAAATTTTTGGGGCCTTCTGATTTGTTGGGCCTGTGCTATTGCACAACTTGCATCGCTCCAAAAACGGACATAAGTGGTAGAGTTGTAATTTATGTTGCACAAATACAAAGACTGATATTGAAGTTGTAATTTATGTTGCACAAATACATAGACCAATATTGATAAGTACATGATAAAGATATAAGATACAAACATTTTCAGATAGGTACATATGTAGTCCCCTGTGTTGCACAAATACATGCATGAGTACACGTGAGTACATGTACGGACAATATGTTTACAATACCATTTTTTTTGTCCGTGCTAAGTAGGTTGTAATATTCGGTGTTGTAGATGTCGGCAGCATGTTCGACATGTTGCTGGCATATTTGGTTTTGACTAGCAAACGACACAAATAACCAAACAAAATTGTTTATCATTTTGGTTAAAATTGGGCAACATATTGACCTAAATTCAATGTGAAAAATTGGTTTTATATGTAAAAAGTTAAATGTCAACCGTTTTTGTTTTTGTTTTTTGTTTTTACAACAAATTGGTTTTTATGTTAATATTTCTATAGACCATACACATTTAATAACTCAAATAAAACCTTAACTCTTTCTCACTATCTTCTTATGACCCGAGCCTAAGCCCCTAACTACTCTTATGTGCCATCTCTTTCTCTTCTGATCTGCGCCCCCTCCCCTCCCAAGAAAACTTATTTTTTGTAGATTATCCAACAACAAATCTTCTTGTTCCTCCTTTCTCTATCAGGTAGGACTTAGATTTATTGATATTCGACATTTGTTGATATACTTTCTACATTTAATATATAAAATATAAATATACTATAGTACATATTTATTGATTCTAACATTTTAAAATGTCTCTTACATCCAAAACTGACATTAAAATCCAATACGACATGAACCTGACAACTGACATCTACAATATTAGTAATATTGCGTGCGTATTCACAAAAGAACCACAAAACCGCAATGTTACAAATACAAATTGGAAACGGAACCATCCGCATAACCAAATTGATTCTTCGGTTCAGTTAGGTTCGGTTTTGGTTTGAACTAGATATTACACACCTAACCACTAGACACAAGACCACCTTACCAAAACTTACAGTGTGATGGTCACACTTGATGGTTATATGCTTATATTATTAGTGCTTCTCCACATGCTGAACGCACATTTTGTGGGTAGGAAGCTGGGTTTGAACAACTCTATAATTTTTGTTTTGGTGGGTCTGTAGATCGTACCTTCGTAGCATAGGTCATGTCCTGTCACACCCAGGACCGGGACATGACAAATGTATAAGAGCGACCCAGTGGATTCGTGTTCTACTAGGGTGAGACAGCCATTTGCACGGGCTGCTAGACGACTCATGTCTTTAAGTGGAGATTGTGTAACCCAAGTTTTAGACCCACATCAGAATATCGGATATGAAATGAGGGATTGATCAATTTATATCAATACTTAACAGGAATGTGTACATCTAGGTGAACCCTTTTGGCAATTTAGCCAAGTGATGATGCACATCTGCATGGGTCATTTGACTCATTTCTTGGTGGGCCCATGGGGCCGGGTGTGACATCCCATCACAAGTCCCTCACGCTTGTTCCAGAGGTGTGGTCAGGCTCGAGGGTTATATATATTATTTCTAAACACTAACTTTTGCCATTGACCAAAAAACATACGTGTTTGATCTTCCAAACCTAGTTGTTTAAAGCTAATACAACCAAAGTCGTCATGACTTGTGTCATACAGGTGCAACCTCCACATGAAAGACAACATACCAGATGCGTTTCACATCTATAGCAAATTGAGTAGTTACCACACTTTCTTTGGAAATGCATACTTGTCAGAGGTGAAAAGCGAATTTAGGCGCCAAGGTCTTACATACCCAGGCACAAAGCACATATATGAGAACTAGAAGCACGTCTGAGCAAAGCAAGTCGCATGTATAAAATAAAAACATGGCCCTTAACCTCGAATTCAAAACCGCTCTTTGTTGCTCTGTTCGAGATTACACTTGTTCACAACAAAATAGGGAAGCTTCACTGGTGTTTGAACTTTGAACCCTAGATAGAGATGGTCGATGCTAGTAGGTCCTTGTATAAGGCGCACCTGTTCGTGACAAAAGCCAGACACAACCTCCCATAGTGCTGAGCTCATGCCTAGACTCACTTTTCATAATTGTGGGATAATAGATAGATAATGCAGTCTCATGCTTCCTAGCAATACTATGTGAGTTAGCCTCAAGCTTTAGGTTCATTCTTTTAGTAGCTTACTTTGAAAATACATTTATACAACAACCTCCATTATGATGAGTCAATGACTTTATAGATTCTATACTTGTGCACTTAATGTATGCATGAGTGCCACTCAACACCCCCCCCCCCCCCCCCCCCCCCCCCCTTCCATCACTCTTGGTGGAGTCGGAACACATCTAAATGATGTGTTAAGAGGATCGAAACTCTTTACTACGTCTTCGTCATCATTTCCATGTTCGGTGACACACATCTAGTTCATTATCTGAGTCCTTGCTCCCTTTAATCTCAGTGCACAGGTGGAGAATCTTACACATAAGATAATGATCAGAACCTTTGCCTATAACAATTAGATACACCCATGGTGACAAACAATATTTTCCCTTTTGCTCTATAGTGGGACCTCTTTGAAGAGAGAACTAGTTTAGGTACATTAGTATAGTTTCGTCTTCCATATCAAATTTCTTCTGCATGTTTGGTCTCCGGTTTATGGTATGAACTTCTTCTTTTGGGAAATTTAATTTCATGGTTAACTGAAAGACCTGATTTACTAAAGATGTGAGGGAGCATCTCGTCCAATGTCAGTTTGTAATCCAAAATGGAACCTAAAAAGCAGGCACAAGGCTCTTCTTACACATACATCACATGTTCTTAAAAACACTTCAGAGGTGTAAAGCACCTGGTGCCAGTTGCATAGTGTTTTGAGCAGCAGAAAAGCTGTAGAAGACCTAGTTCTCCACTACATCTTCCCCTTCTTTTGGCATGTTGTAGCTGGTTGTTGGTTACTAACTAACAACTACCTAAGGCTGAAGTAGTTGGAGTAGCCGATGGTGGAGTAGCTCACCAGTAGCAACTGTTACGTTCCGGTTCTGTAGAATCAAAAATCGTCACATGGTGTGATATCGTACAAGTCTAAATTGTACTTGTACAAGACAAGAACAAACATGGTCGATAAAATATCTCAGAAACCAAGTCATTGTTGCAGAAATAAGCAGAAAAGCTGATAGACAACAGTTATATGAAAAATAATTCTCTTTATTGATAATTTATAGCATAATTACAACGCCCCTTAGGCCAAAAGAACAACTCAACTTACAAACATGAAACTATTACAATCAACAATGTTCCATACATTATGTCCTTTATAAACAAAAGATAAAATATCCAGCCGAACAACTTCAAGTTGTCAAATGAGCTCCAACGTCTCAGCACGTCCAAGCGACTTCCCACACCTCTGTAGAGGAGGAGATCAACACATTGTGGAATGCATTGGTGAGCGGTGTCGACCCGACTCACCTAAACCAACACGGTAATTATATGAGAACATGTAAAATTAGTATGTAGTCTTTCTACTTTCTCTAGAGTCGGTTAACAATTTATAAACATTTATATGTCACTTGACACAGTGAATCTTACCCAAGTCTACCATCATTCCCGGCAAACAATGTTATTATTCATAATATATAAATGTATTATAAGCGTCCCTGCATCAATTGTTAGTATTCATAAAATATAAATATGTGTCACGAGTTCGTCCCTGGAGAACAATTGTTAACATTCATAATATATAAATGTGTACAAGTCCATCCCTGCAAACAACTAGTTAGGCCTGCAAACAGATGCTATTATCAACCTAGCTATATGACGGTCACTGCCACTGGTGATACACAATCTTGGATTATACATATATTGCAACACTTCCTTCCAGTCTGGGTAGTTAGCTTCACTGAAGGTCCTGCAATATCTCGTGCGTGAAGCATGTTACACATAATTTTCTCCTAGGTCGATATCCCGGATCCCCGTTCGAAGAAAGCAAAATCTTGTGCACAAGTTATCCATGACCATACATGCATATGCAACTTAGCTATTAAAACATAACATGCATGATAACAAAACTGAAATAAAGCAATGCAATTATCTACTTGTACAATAGTTCATTCTCGCGATATCCAAATTTTTATTCAATGTTCCGATTGACGACCCATTGGTCCCAAATTATTTCGACTATTCTATGGTTCGAAACCACACCCATACCGTTTCACAATTCAGGAATTACCACACTTGCCTACTCAACAGTCCTAAACTTTTTTTTCCCATATTTCTATTACTTTGTAACTACACTTAAAAATTTCATGTCTATCTCAACAATACAATATTTCATTATATTTTGACAACAGTACAACATTCTATATTTCTATATAGCAAGTTAACAACAATCAAATTACTCTCTTATATCTTGATTGTTTTACTTAGCATTAACAATTATATGGAATATAGGAACAAAGATTAATAAGATTTTTTTTATTAAGTGTGAAGGTAAATGAGAGAATGATCAAAACCATCCACCATGATGAATAACTTTTCTGACCCGACCGAGCAGATACCGAACAATTTCTTAAAGAGACCATTTGATGTGATGCACAATCTTCTTAATTGGTATAACCATACAATCGAGTGCTGCTCCATAAATAATCCAATTCGACTAAATTAAGTAAGTCTGCATCATTGCTCAAATTTCGTGATTTCTCGTAAAACAAATCCAACCGGTCTACTCAATCCAAGAAGCCAACACAATGCCTCCGCTCGGAGCGGGACATTACACTAATCACATAGATCTCTGAATAATTTCTCTGCATGAATCCAAGTCCAGACCAATGTTACCAGGATCGTGGGTCGCTTTGGTACGTGGTACGGGTACAAGTATGTGATATGGTACCTCAGCCGGTACACGGTGCGGTGGGGGTAGGCTTATTCGCTACTCTATTTGGGGTCGTTGTTCATTTTTATTTGGGTCGTCTTTTGTACCATATACAATTATATAGAAGTATACACCAAATATCATAAGTTCATAACCAAAGCCATCAAAATCCAAGTAAAGGAAAGCATAGACAATATTCTTGTAACTAAACCAAATATCATAAGTTCATAACCAAAACCATCAAAATCCGGGTCGCTAAATTTGACGAACGAGTTGCAAACGCACCCCGTTCGGGGTCGTTCGTCCCAATTTGTGGGACGCAGATGGGGTTGACGAATTAGGCAACTATGGTCCAGACAGGTCCTTCGAACCAACAAACCAGCTCAATGCATCGCATTAAACATAGCATTACAACAACAACCACCATGGCCCTACAAACTGCAGCCGTTGGCTCATTAAGTGATGGAGAAGAGGAGAGAGAGAGAAAGGGAGGAAAAAGAAAGGAGGAGAAAGAAAAAGAAGACACAATTGAAAGAAAGATACTAATCTCGTCACCAGACTCACCACCACCAATTGGTTGATGGATTGTGGATTTGGCGAATTAGCAAGAGTAAAGACGGGAGCTTGCTTAACGGTGTGTAACAAAAGACTGAAGGGAAAAAAATAATGATAGAAGCCGTATTACCTAATCATACCCATCGCTCTTTCACGTTTCACCAAAGACTCGAAGAGGATTTATTTAGACCAAAATTCTTAAGATGGTTCTTTCGGTCTTAATTTTGAAGGAAAACTGATGTTTATTGGATTGAGTTTTAAGAATAATTTTGATAATCAAGTAAAGATTTGAGTTCAGTCGCAGGGTGTTGAAATTATCTGATGCTATTTACGATGCTATTTCATGTGTCATCAAAGAACCATAGAATTTGTCAAGCTATTAATTCTTAAGATGGTTTTGTTTGGATCTTAATCTGGAAGGAGAACTGAGGTTTCTTGGATTGCACTTTTGAGAATAATTGAGCCAATTGTGATTGCTTTCAGGTTGCGGCATTCTTGAAAATTCGGCAAACTAGAAACTTTAGGGTTTCTGAAGGCTGTTGGTACCTTTCTGGAGGTAGTAGTATTATAGTGCGAACAATATGAATTAGAAATGTCTCAGAGATAATTGGGAGGAAAATATACGAAAATGGCAAAAGGAAAACATCTCACACCTTCTGCACTTCGTACCACTGATTGCATCATGAAAACTGAAACCAAGAGGAAGAAGCCTCAAACATGGATAGATAACAGTCAATATATATATTAGAAACATATAGCAGAAGCCTCTCTCTCTCTCTCTCTCTCTATATATATATATATATATATATATATATATATATATATATATATTCACAATTTTATTTTTGAAACATATGCATCCAAAGGTGCACATACGGTTCCTATATATATATATATATATATATATATATATATATATATATATATATATATATATGGCTAATTTTTTGTACATAATGTCTAAACTAACCCTTTGACAAGACTTTAGAACTCCGGTCAACAAGTCCAATAACGAATAAACCCTATGAGTACTTTATATCTCGACTCACCTCGTCAACATGTATCAACTACATCATCTCACATCATTTATGAGAATGATGGATCATCCAAAGGTCCTCTCTTTGTCTATAATTGTCATCAGCCATGTCCCCTCCCATTAGAATGGGGCCAACTATGGAGCATAAGAAAGCTCCATAAATGATTTGACCAAGTTTTTATTGCCTACCGTCTACCTCATGTCTATCCTCTATACTGCTGCAAATTCCTAACCCGATAGCTATAAGCATGAGAGAATCGTGCCATAAAACCTAGGCTTCCAGTTGGCACTTAGGTAGACATACCTTTAGATATGTAGTTTAAGCTCAAACAATCAATGAGCACCCTCCAAGTTCTCCTAGACTAAAGAGTTTGGACGAAGAGGTAAGATTATAATTTGCTATGTGCTTGGTTTGGAAAATGCAGCCGATAGCTAGTTTAAACCTGCAGGATAGCAGGGGAGTCTCGGCTGTAGCTGGGTATGTTGGATAAGTGGGATTCCGGTCCCCGGAGGTACTGATCTTCAGGAGGCTGAACGGGTGGGTCCATGTATGGGCGCGAGTTCAAGCAACAACAACCAAGAGAGCAGGAAAGGATGGTGGTTTTGCAGTTTGGTGGAGCAGGGGAACACCAAGGAGAAGAAAAAGTCTGAAAGGATGGAGAAACTAGGGCTAGAGTTTGAGAGAAATATAGCAGATGATGAAGAAGAAAAGATTTATTTAGGAATGGAATGGAACCATCATCGTCATCCATGCCTTCCTCATCAGAATGTTGTCAGCTATGGAGCATAAGAATGTTCCATAAAGATTTGACAAATTTTCTTATAACGGGTTGTCGACCTGACCTCAACTCTGTCTTGTGTCAATTTCCAAAGCCAAGGTACCTATGAGCATGAGAGTGTCATGCTATACACCTAGGTGGCCACATACCTTTTGGATATGTACTTTAAGCTCATGCAAGTAAGTGAGTACCATCCAAGCTCTCCTAGCCTACGAAGAGTCTATACGAACAGGTAAGATGATACTAAAGGAAATTGCGTTCATCTCTATGACGCTTTAAGCCAGAGTAAAGGAATTACAATCGCATAAATAGACAACCACACCACAAACTTATATAAGTTCTCAACTCTCATTAAATTTAAAAACTTCTGGTTACATTGTTTATGTATGTCTCACAAGTCTTGGCCATCAAGAAAGCATTCCTTACCCTATTACCAAATATAACTAATCCTGATCCCAAGAAATAAACCATGTCCAAATACTAAATCAAACCAAATGAAGTAAACCCAATGTCTATATCAGTCCCATCTGTACTTAAACTCAAAAAGGATCCATGTTATTATCTGGCCCTCCCGAAACAATAGTGCCTTGACTAAAAGTGCTGCCGATTGATGTTGCCTTTTTTTTATCCCTCCCTCCCTCTCCCTCTCCCTCTTTACATAGTGGTTTCCCGTCTTCTTCTGAAACTCCATTGTGCACATTGCTCATGAATGATGATTTTCAATCCACTCTAAAATATTTGTGTGATTCAATGTTTTTAATATTAATTTAGAGAAAATTTCTTAGTATAATTTCACAATGCCAACTTATTTCATGAATTACTCTTATAGTTAGCACTCTTTCATTATCTTTGTCAATGCCAGATTTGCGTGCTAAAAATTAGGATATATTCGCAGTACTACATGACTGTGTTCTCATATTTAGATGAATTGGTTACTTCATTAAATTAAGGATCTCTTTATTTTGTGTGAGACAGACACATATTTTGGACACGGAACTGTGGACACTATCAAATGTCACCTGAGGGCATTGGAATCAGAGGTACAGTTTCCTTCTAATATTGCACATCCTATCCCTCCCAACATTCTTACGGAAGTATAGAGGATTGGCGATACTTTACATCAAGTTCTAAGTTGACTGTGCACATCCTTTTAGATGTTAATGGATACTTCTTTTGTCAAATTGAGCATAGAACATGTATAATAGGCATCTGGCTAAATTTATGGAGTGTAAAGATTTTTTGTGATTCTTTAGAATATTGCAATATGTTACTTGTTAACAAAAGCTTCACAGAGAACCTAGGAAATATGGTCCATCTTGAATCTGGTATTTTACCCATGTTGAAGAGGGGCATGCCTTTGTCCAACTTTGGACACTCCAGAGCCTTGTTTGGTTTCTCAAATGGCTAAAGACTAGTCTGGACACAGATTGAAGATAGTGGAAACATACTCTTGTCTTGTTTGATGTGGCAACTGGTTAAACTAGTCAACATGGATCCTTCAGATAAGATAACTGGGTCAGTAGATTACACCGTTATGGCTGGGTTCAGCACATTACTTAGCTGTAACACACACACACACACACATATATATATATATATATATATATATATGGGAGCGGATCCGGAGCCCCGCGGGAGCCCTGTCACTCCCCACCGTTGGATCGCGCGGGCCCCACGCGTGCCCCACGATCCGATGGTGCGGGGGGGACGGGGCTTTGGCGGGGCTCCGGGGGCGGGTCTTTTGATCCTCCCCCTATATATATATATGTGTGTGTGTGTGTGTGTTATTCTTCCTTAACTTACGTACATCTTGACCCTCCTCAGATGGACGCCTTTTTTTAATATGAAAAAGTTGAGTTTATCTCTTTCGATATAAAATAAAAACTTTCAAGAATGATTCAAAACCCTTGAATCCCTCTTCTTTTAACAAATTAAACTTCATATTTGAAATAATTATGATTGCTTAGTTCCAACCAATATTGATATCCATTTAGAACTGATGGTAGTGTGAATATAGTGATTTCAGTACCATAAGGTATAAATGCAGAAACAAGTGCACACCACAACTCAACACACACATTTGTCATTTCCCATGTCCATACACACACTTAGACATTTGTCATGTCCTTGGTGATTCTTTTATTGGAAAACATTTATCACTAAGAGGTAGATGAAGTGTATTTTTGTTAAGATCACCCCAACATTTCTAGTTATTGTGATTTTCTAGTTGATGGCTGGTGAAAGGAGATTACCTTTGTTTGATGAGCAAGGTAAATGCGTCTTACTTTTCAGTGTCTTTTTTAAAGGACTTTCTGTCAAAGTGATCACTTGCAGACTTGCAGTTGCTTTAGTAGATCGGCAACCAAGTTTTGTTGGATGAGGAAAATGCTGCAAAAAGTTTGAAGCGGCTACCATGCGGCTAGGAGGGCTAGGGTCTACATGGGCTTCAGTAGGGCCTACACATTATTAAACAATTTCCAACATTGTATACATAAAAATGTTGGAAAACAAAAACAAAAAGGCTCTAAAACCAGGATCACCTAAAGCTAAAACATTCTTGAGTAAACATTAATTACTATAAATTAAGAAATCAAAGGGTTGGCTTAAATAATTAATTTGGACAAACTAAAAGATGAAAGCAGTATACAACTTAATAAATAAACCAACTGAGCACACATTCATGTACCTTGATTAAGCGTAATCAAGTTAAGAAATAAGTGGATCATTATTCATTACTGCTAGGCTTATATAAGCCTTTGTGTCCTAGGAATTCTAAGATGAGGTCTATGACAAGCTAAAAATGAAAACAGATACAACTAAGAAATGAACCAATTCTTATTTACTATTCATTCACAGTCCTTGTCAAGCGTGAGCAAGTAAACAAGTAATTGATCATTATACATTACCGCAAAGCTTACACAAGCCTTATGGGGCATAGGAAGTCTAAGGTGGTGTCTAGGCTTGCAAAGATTGGCCTACATATGAGCAGGTGGGGCCTCAATGGGGTTATTCAGGGCCTAGCTGAGTTTTAGTGGGCGTCTAGTCTGGAAATGGTTAAGGGCCTCCTAGGATAGAAAAACCAGGCCCTAGGCAATACATATATACGTGTTTCAACGGGCTTAGATGCCCTAATATCAGTTTCCACAATACTGGATTAGGCTAATCTGTAACTTACCATTCAGTTGATGTCCAGGGAAATTTAGCTCCTCGGCATGAATGTGGAATACAATGGATAAAACTCGAATATTGGCTATATATATAAATGTTGTTGATCAGGCTAGTCTTGAAATTAAATCCTCTCTGCTTTTCGTTCCAGATTCTTAGGGAAAATTTTGAAAGCATTTAAACTTCTTTGCTATTTCTTTCTTTCTTTCCTCACTGGGGAGTACAATTTTATCTATAGGGATATCTTGATCTTTATCCAAAGAAAAATGTGATTTTATAAGATATATTATCTAAGAGCCCGTGTTACTACAGAGGTCATAGACAAGTTGCTGTGTGAACCATTTTGAAGTTGTATGCTTTGAGAAAAGCTGCTCCTTGGTTGCATGATATTAAACTGCAAACTAGAAAGGTAGGTCTACCTGCTTGCTGCCTGACCGTCTATATTTTGTGGCAGGCCCAATTTTGCTCATGCCGACCTTGTTAGGGATTTGGCACCAGCACAGAGGGTCGGTGTCAGATTGAGAACCAGTCATTTCTCGATCTTGAGTTATCGAGCCAATCACGAGCTTGATATCTGTGTGCAAACTTGAGCTTCGACTAGGCTTGTGAGCAGGTCAGGTACCCTTGTGAGTAGCTCATGAGCTACAGATCTCGAGTTCCAGTCAAGTTAAGTGTATTCTACATGCAGTATGTAGGAAAAATCTTGTTAGGCTGTGGGTTGGGCTTGTTTTGTATCAACTATAGCATATAATGTTCAATTTTTGGACGTCGGCTGGGTTGGTATCTCTGTAAACATTTATGTCTATAAAACTTGAAACGAGTTGACTGGTGTCCTGGTCAATTTAATAGAGTCAAGCTGAGTCAAGTACTCGTCAAACTTGTTCCGGAGCTCACGAGCTTCCTGTGTTCAAGCTAGGCTCGCTAAGGAACTTTTGCACATTTCATGTTCAAGCTTGGCTCATTATTTAAGCTGAGTCGAGCTGTGTCGAGATTGCCAGATGCTCTTTTCATTTGCAACCCTATCAACAAACTTTAAGACAAAGGCAGTGGTGTTTGATGCACAAAGTTTTGCATGGAACTGAGGAAGTTGTAGCCTAGTAGCTCAAATCAAAAGCAAAAGTCACCTTTTTCAGTCAGGGTCAAGCACTCAAATCTTGATTCCTTACACTTGTTTCTATGTTGTTGTTCACTTCATTCATTTAGCATCTTCTTACTAGGAAGTCACATCTTATTATGTTGCTTTCTTTTGCATATTGTTCTTTCAGTCGCAGAAGAAAGCTACATGTGTTGATCATTTATATAATTTTGACGCTACTTGTTTCTTCCTCTGATTATCGGAATATTTGCTTGTTGCTTCTCTCTCTCTCTCTGATTATTGGAGTAATTTGAATGCTTCTTCTTTCTTCATCTGAAAGGATGAGAAAGCTATAATTATATTTTAATAAGAGCAAAGAGTTATATTTTAATTGACAAGTTCTATTATGGTCTTAACAGAATGAATTAGATGCAGTTTTTGTCAACACGATTTTGTCCGGGATCCAGCAGCGCAATTTGGAGGCTAGTTTCAAAACATCAATGGCCTATTTAACAAGCTTGCTCATGTTGTATATATTCATTGCTTATGCTCTACAAACTTATTTTACCGCTCGCTTTTTTTCTCACAGGTTGCATTAGGAAAACCAGTGTTAGATCGTGTTGGCCTTATTATAGAGATATTCCACGCTCATGCTGAGACAAAAGAAGCTAAGCTACAGGTCTTACTGTGTGTTAGATTTTGTTGATATAGTTTTAGCCTACTTTCACTGTTCTGGATTTCTCATATGGGATTGTACTTTTGTTGTCACTTACATTTACTTTAATATGTCTCCACATTGGTCCCATGCATGTCTTTGTAGCATGCCTTTGTTAACGGATAACAAAAGTGAATTACTACTTTATTTGTTGTAGTCAGAATTAGCTGCTCTCATGTACAAAAGAAGCAGGCTTGTACGAGTCAGGGGTCCAAGTGGACGGCTTACTTTTGGAGCAAGTGGAGAAGCTGAGGTTGTGAGTGCCCGGGGGTAAGTTCAGCTCTATAGCATTCACTGTTTGACATTGATTATGCTCATAACGCTGGAGAAAGGATTAATTCACGTAACTGGACTTGCTATGTCATTTATAACACTATATCTACTTATGTAATAAATAAAAAAGAAGTGTAAAAACCTTCCTCACATTTTTATTTTTTGTCAAAAGAATTCTTTGGAAGATCATACTTCAGTCATTTGGAAAAAACCAATATGTATTGTGCTTGGTTTTATCTGGCAGATATCTCACATTCGTAATTTGATCCAGGAGAGGAAGTGGGGGCCGTGGTTTCATTAGTGGTGCAGGAGAAACAGAACTGCAGCTTCAACGTCGGAGGTACAATTCACTATTTTTAAGATCTCTCAGCAATCTGATTTAAAAGTTTGCCTTTTGATTTATATACCTGTTGCTGTTTCACTTTTGTCACCTCATTCAATGTTTCATCACTTCCTTCGACCAGAGCCATCTATCTTCTGCCAGAGAATATGATTTCACTGACCATTTCTAGGATGGAAGTGATAGGTAAAGGCCAAAAATATTAGTGATTATAAAAAAAAAAGAGGATTTTTTTTGTAGACAGAGATTTATAAAGATAGAATCGTTTGTGTGTAGAGATTGTGATGCTATTGACACTGAGCCAAATTCATTACATATGTTAAAAATTACTGGAATACAAAAGCTTAACCTTTGTTATAAAAAAGCACGCCTGAGGCACAAGGTGCTGCGTAGCAAGGTTCGCGGTATTGGTATCGGTATTGGACCTTCCTATGAGTATCGGGATCGACGGTATCGGGAGTATCGGCGGTGTCGGATTGGAGTATCGGATTTTTTGATTTCGGAAAGCAAATAATTATTAATAAATTATTAAAATTTTAGAAAATACATATTTTATACATTTAGGTATAATTTTAAGTATTTCTTGTGTTGTTTCTTAGTAACTTTGGAATTAAATGAAATAGTCGGCATCATTCTCGATTGACTTACAGGCGATAAATACGTTTTCTCCTTTTACATGCTTCTACAACTTTATTATGCTTTTACACCTTTACTGATCGGTCTTTTTTGTTCATTTTTTTGCCAAATTGACCGAAAAAGAGGTCCACAACGTCGGTATTGGTCAATATCGGTATCGGCTGGTATCGGATCGGGACATGCCAAACTGTATCGGTATCGGCCGATGCTGCAAACTAGTTGCATAGGAGCCTCAAATACAAGCGAGCATCAGGACCTTTGCCTGGCACAGGATAATCACAGTTCTGGAACTTCCAGTTCCAATCGGAGCGTATAGATCCGTAAATGGATTTGTATGTATAGCCACTTCAGATTCTTTATTTTTGACCCCAAGTTTAGGAAGGGTCCGAGTATAGTAATTTCAAGAAAGACGTTGTCAATAATTTCCCGAGGGTGCCGCAGACGAAGACCCACGAACGAGGTAACGAGTGAAGTAGGGGATCATCGGAGGCGATCAGTGAAGAGCTGAAAGCCGAACGAACTCCCCACCTTCAACTAAGAAATGAAAATCAACACTTGAGGCGGGAGGTCAATTCTTCTATTACCTCCCTAACGGTCACCGCCCCGTGGGTTCGTTTCACTTCGAAAGCCAGTTCCCTAGAGGGAAGCAATAAATAGATGCTCTGGGGAAATATGCACAATGATATCCTTTTTTAGCATGAGGATATATCCGAGAAAGATGCACGTGGATTAGTCCACTTTCCTCCTTCCCAGTTAACCTCTTTGAACCCCTGGAAAGCAAAAACCAAAAAAGTAAGAAATAGCACAACAAACAAAACTCGTGCGTGCATGCAAAGCGGGAGGCGTGCCTCGTCGGTGGCCCCTGGAAAACTTTTTTTTTACTGTTGCCTTCTATTACTGTCCTAGCTCTACAACAGCCAAAATGGTCCAGGCATTCAGACACTTCTCGTCCAGGCTTCCAGTCCCACAACTCCAGCAGTGAACCTGGCTGATACTTGTTGCAGTACTACTGCTCCTAGAAGTCAATGGGTGATGGATTGAGATCAGTTCATTGTTGATAGAAGCCTTTGGTCTAATTGGTTGAGGACTCCTCCATGGATCCAGGCAAAGGATTTGTGTTGCCAAGCGGGTCCAAGACAGCGCGCTGCTCCATATCTGACCTATGGGTTAACGACAATGAGTCATGGTTTGCAGTATCAGTAACTGAATTAATATCACACCCTTCTTCGTTGCAGTTCGGGGTGTTTTTTTTTTTTTTTGGGGGGGGGGGGTGGGGGAGGATTTGGTTTTTTTGAATTGGTCAGTTTTGAGAGTTCTGGTATTGTTCGATACCGCAAACCATGCAGTTAGTTGCTCCAGATCCAGCCAATGGCTCTGTAACGAGTGAGCTTCTCCAGATGTGACTGATGGGTTCACGATAGAGGGCGTCTATGGGCTTAAAGGACTTTAGATATGCTTGTTGCTCCGAGTGGTTGTGTCGGACAAAGGAGATGGAGGAACCACACATGTAGTCAGAGATGAGGCTCCCCTTTCGATGGCAAAGGATGGATGGGAGGTGAGGAATGAGATTAAGGAAAAATGGTGCTGGAGATCAATTAGAAGATCAAGTTCGCGAGGATATAGAAGAGAGATGATTATGGTTTCACCTTAAGTTCGAGAAGGTGTTTAGATTTGTTAAACATGACCCCGACTCTACCGGGTAGATATTGATTCCAGTTCTGTTTGATTTTGCATTCAACCTAAATCTAACCTATTTTATGATACTAACTTTTCGAAATAATAAGATAGTAGAGGGTATTTCCGACTGTCTACATGTTTCCATTAGCAAATTTAGTTCCTTCTGAATTTCGTGGTAAGAAATGAAACATTCGATTCCCTAGGCTAAACTGAGGTGGGGGAGGGGGAGGTTAGGTTTCTTGATTAAGGTTTATTTGCAACTAAGTTCCTGAACTTTTCCTAATTTGCAAGTTACTTGTCTAAACTATTACAGTTAGCAACTACCCTGAAGTTTCCTAATTTGCAACTTGCTACTTTATATCAGTAAGGTAGGATATCATTAAGAAATATGAAAATATGAAGGTATCGTTGTCAATGACATAAGGGTAGCAAGTGGCGAACCAGAAAAGTTCGAAGTATTTAGTTCATAGTTATAATAGTTCAAGGTAGCAACTTGTTAATTGTAATAGTTTAGGGTTTCAACTTACAAAGGTATTTAGTTTCAAATTAGTTATGGATTAAATTGGGGGATCAAAGGAAAAGTTACACTATACAATTTTTTAAAGGTTTCCACCCCAAAATTCAAGGTTCCTATTATGCCTCAATCCAGCATAGTCATTACATGTATAGGATTCGATCTTGAGATATCCATATCGCTGGTATATAAGGCCTTTACCGATCTTGAGATATCCATGTCGCTGGTATATAAGGCCTTTACCTGGCGACCCCTTTACATATCTCAATCTTCTAAGTGTAGACATCTCTTAGGATTCTCCAAGAACTAACCAGTCTAACTGCAAACAGAATATTTAGTAGATCAATTTTCCTAAGTCTCCTTTACAATGACTTGTCCTAAACGTCCTTCTCATCATCCTCAGGCCATTAGATTCAAATTTTGTTCCATAGGAATATCAACATGTTTAAAGCCAAGTAAGCCAGTTTTCTTCAACAAGTCAATATCATACTTCTTATGGGAGAGAATCATCCCTCTTTTGCTACAACCGATCTCAATCCTAAGAAAGTATCGAGATGGACCTAGATATTTAGTCACAGTGTGCTTGTGAATGTGAACTTTAGTGTCCCCAATGCCAACGAGTTCACAACCAGAAAACAAGCTATCATCCACATGCACCATCGGGATAGTGATCCCTACCTTAGTGTTTCAGATAAACATGGATTATCTACACGAGTGTGCTTCAAACCTACTGCAATAGCCATTTGGCTAAACTTCTCAAACTAGGCACGTGAGTTCTGCTTGAGTCCATAGATTACCTTTTTGAGTTTGCTTACAACATTCTCTCCCAGAGAAACAAACCCATGAGGCTACTCTATATAGTTTTGGTTAGCAAGATCACTTGCAAGAAGGCATTCTTAACATCTAGTTGAAACATAGGCCAATCGTGATTGACTGCGAGATAGAAAAAGAACACGGATAGAGCTCAGACGTGCAACGTAAGAGGTCTATAAAGAAATCCATATCATTAGTCTCTGTAAATCCTTTTGCTACAAACTTGGGCCTTTTAGCGATCAATAGAACCGTCAGGCAATTATGTGAGAGTAAAAATCCGTTGACAAGAAACATCACAATCAAGAGCTGGAAACAACTCCCAAGTCATGCGATAATAATGTGTCTATCTTCTCAGTCATAGTCTGCTTCTAGACAGGTATACTGAGTGCCCCTTTGGTGTCCGATGGATAGAAATGGTGGAGAGTGACAAGGCCATCTGGCTAAAGGAAGAGCCAAGATGAGCATAAGAGACAATCACCTATATGGTAAGGAATAAAGGATATTGAGTGCATTTACCTTTTACGAATTGCAATAGGAAGAATCAGGTCAGAAGTAGGTATGTCACATACTATGGAAAGCAGTGGGTCGACGGTGGTCGTGTCATAACAAGGTGTCTTTAGACGACAAGAAGCATAAACCTCTAATGGCAGAGGCAAAGGTTGAGTGGTCCGCGACTTAGAAGCCAGAAGGGGAACGAGGACGAAAGCGGGGGTGGGGGAGCGCGACTACTTAGAAGAGCGTGATAAGATTGTGCGCTAATATTTTTTTATGTTTATTAATTATTGCTATCAAAACTTATAAATAACTTAATATTTATTAGTTTCTTTTACTTTGATGAACCTATATTAATTTTTTTCTAATTTTTTTTCCAAAATTTATATCCTCTTTTAAAATTATGGTCATATTATGGAAAACACTCATGTTGCCATAGAAACGCGCTTCCGTCGCCGAAGAAACGAGCCCCCGTCATGAGCGCCCAAGTAAGAACCGCCGAATCGAGGTTCTTATTAATATTCGTTGACCTCCTAGGAGTTTTTGGCTTCTAAGGCCCGCGACAAGACAAATAAAGCGGAAATAATGGAGACAGATGGAGTATGAATAGTGGAGGTAGTGGAAGTAGACCGAGGAGAGGGAAGAGGAGCAAGAGCAACGGTGGAAGAAGATGGAGTAAAGGGAGGAGGAGGAATTATAGTAGGAAGTATGATGATAGAGATGGTGGTAGAGTAGAAGTAGAGAAGTACGGAGTATCCTCAAATAAGGTGACATGACATCTGCAAATACGTATGATGGACTGGTGATAGGGTCAAAACAATGATCTCTTTTAGAAGCTCGAGGAGAGAGCCTATCAAGGTTATGACTGGAATTGTGAACAAAGACAACACACCCAAACACACTTGATGCAACATGAAAGAAGGGTTTGGTGGGTAAATACAAGGGTAGGGAACTTCTTCACAAAGAACGGAAGATAATATCCAATTCATCGGATATGAAGCAATAAGAAGAACATCACTCCATAAGTACTTGGGGGATATTCATTCGAGTCATAAAAGTACGAAAAATATCAAGAAGGTAACGATTTTTACGCTCAATAACACTAGTTTACTGAGAAGTATAGGCACAAGAGGTCTCATGAATTATACTATGAGGGGCATAATAAGTAGAGAGATCACGACACATATCAGTACAAAGAATTTTAATATTACATTTAAATTTATTTCTTGATAGAAAATTTGAAACATACTATATGTTTGTGATAGACTTTAACATATATAACCAAGGGAGACAAGGATGGTCATCGATAAAGGTGATAACACAACGATAACCATAATTTTTTTTTGACACGACTAGGACCCTAACCGTCGAAGTGAAGAATGTCAAATGAAAAAGAGTCACTTTTCAACTCTAGGAGGAAGGGAGGCACAATTATGCATGCCTAGCTGACATGTATCAAACTAAATGACATGCATCACTAAAAAGATGATAGGTAGGTTTTCAGAGGAAGTAGTTTCTCGAGTTTCTGAAGAGTAGGATGTCCACTGCGGTAATGCCACGGGAGAGGAGAGACAAGAGCTAGAGAAAACAACGATGGAAGCTGATCGACGTGGTATAGATTGTCGCGTCTATGATCCCTACTAATCCTCTATCCTGTTTGAAGATCCTGAAAAAACAATAGGACAAAAAGAAAGCCATTGAGCAATTTAGAGATTGTGTGAGACGACTAATAGAAAGAAGGTTAACAGAAAAACGAGGAGCATATAAAACACGATCTGGAGTAAGAGAGAGAGAGAGAGATGTCCGAGCCATTCTTGTTCCAATAATAGGAGAGGGCTTTCCATCAACTATATATATAGCGGATGAAGAGAAGAGTAAGAAAGTTGAGTAAAAAGAGTGGTCACCTGTCACGTAAGAGGAAGCACCAGACTCTAGTAGCCAACCACTAAACCGGCTGGCATGGAATGCCTTAGTGCTATGTGAAGGGACCTGGGTATTAATAAAGGATTGCCTACAAAAAGAGGAGATGTGCCTACTCTACTTCAGAGAGAAGAACAATGTGTCGTAGACAAAAGAACTTCGAGTTGGTGATCAAAATTAGACATGTTTGTCTGACTGCAATAAATACACTGACTAGTGGGATGACCCCCTTGCCCTCCAGTACAAGAAACTCCCCTTGAGTCACTACTGCTATTGCAAACATATCCCGCCCCCAATCACGTGGGCATAATGAGTAGTGGAATCAATAGTAGCCCAGGGTAGTAGAGGTGTAGAAGACATTGCCGTAGTTATAGGTGATGTAACCATTAGTAGTTAAGTACAAGCTAACTAATCACCAATCACCAAAGTAGGAAAGATCTCAACTAAAAACTAGCAACAAAGATGTTGAGAGAAGAGTAACCAAGAACACAAACGAAGAATAGAAAATAGTAGGCATAAAGGAGATATGCATAGTAGTAGGAATCAATTGAAAACAGGAAATAAAATAGCCATACAGGCAAAATAGAGAAATGCCACTTCCCATTTTGTCTATTTTTCCCTCCTTTTGAAACTACAAAAAGTCTCAAAAAAATTTCACAGGGAATCGGTTCGGCTTTATGGCTCCAAGCTGACTCGGCTTGGCTCAGGCTTGCCTAGCTTGAACATCAAACCCTTCTTCTAGAGTTTGAACAGATAGTGGCGACTGACTTGATTTTCCGCGATATGGAGGACTCGGCGACAACGGTGGCCAACGAGGTCGGAATCATGTCAGTGAGGTCTGGATCGTGTCGGCAAGGTATGGGACATGTTAGAATTGAGTTAGCGAGGTCTGATCATGGCGAGGTCAGATCTTGATCGAAATGTCCTACTTTCTAGTAATGTTTGTATTTTTTGAAATTTTTATGTACATATTGTTTTCTCTCTCTTTACAAGTCTTACATTGCAACCCTCCCTCTCTCAATTCGTTTTTTTGTCTGTCCTGAGAGTATATATACAAGTACTACCAATATGCCCTAAAGTCCAATTGGTCAAGCCCAATCGTATTGGACTTGACCTATAATAACACTAACAATTATAATGCATACAATACAAAAGTGTAGTCTAAGTACAACTATTATCTAGATGAAAACTATTGTTAGAACATTCAAGATGAGAAACAATATTAGTTACATGTCAGAACGTTAGAAGCCATAAACGAGAGCGGGGGTGGGGAACATGACTACTTAGAAGAGTCTAAAGTTGGAAGCGTAATGGGAGCGTACACTAATAATTTTTTATGTTTATTAATTATTGTTATCAAAACTTATAAATATCTTAATATTTATTAGAATTTATAAAGTTCATTACAAAGTTACAGAGATCATTCACATGTTGATTTTTTATGATGTCAAGGTAAGTAATCTTTAGTTTCTTGGTACTTTGATAAACGTGTATTAATTTTTTCTAATTTTTTTTCCAAAATTTATGTCCTCTTTTAAAATTATGGTCATATTATGGAAAGTGTTCATGTCGCCGGGGCGAGCTCCCGTCGTCGGAGAGACGAGCTCCCGTCATCGGAAAAACGAGCTCCAAAGTAAGAACTACCGAATCGAGGTTCTTATTGAGATTCGTTGACCTCCTAGGAGTTTCTGGCTTCTAAGGTCTGAACTACTTATCTGATTATTTACCTTGATATCATAGAGCATCATAATGCATCTCCTATTTACCTTTCTTTTTTATTGTATCGTATATACCTTGATAATTAAGAGTATCAAATACTCTCCAGTGCTTTTACTAAATGTCCAGTAAGCTATTGTATTTACTTATTTCCAGTACTATCGTCTTATTTCTCTTAACTATTACCACGTGTACTTATCATAATTATTAAGGTAAAGAATTGAACTTATACAATTATTATGCGTCTCCTATGTGCTTTGTTACTTATCACCAAGTGTTTCAGAGCACATTAGAGCTTCAAAATGATCTCACGTCTCTTGGTAACATTGATTATTCAATTATTTATAAAAAAGAAAGAAAGATATGTGCCACTTTGAAAAAACAAGTATCAGAATTATTCATAGTAATGTAGAAAATAAAACATCAAAATGGTTATTGTTAAACTCCCTGGCAGCTCGAAGGTCCATTTTGGTCAGTGAGTTGGATTCACGTGGTGATATAATTATTATTTTTTAAATACACTTGTAAATGTGCGTCCGTGGATTCAAATCGGGGTTGTTTCGATACCATTCGAAAGTTTCCGCCATTGCACAAAAACTCGAGAGATGTAGTGAGGGTTGAGAGTTATATACTTATATTCACCCTTTCCTATATATGTGTACCAAAGCAGTCACCGGGATCATCCATTTAGTTGCAATATAGCCTCATTCTCTACATGGTATTAGAGTAGGGATAATCCTGACCCTTGGCTCTCCACCGCCATCAATCTTAGCCATCCATCTACCAAAAGCCTAACCCTTACTATCCCTATCATCTCTAGCCTCCATCTTCTTCATCTCTTCCAAACTCCATAGTTTTCATCCTAACCTCAAACCTAATCAAAACCATTTCCCATTTCTAACAACCTTCACCACCATCTCCTCAACGATCCATTTTCAGAGTTTGTCTTCCATTATTTTCCGCTTGTGTGGACCTTCGTTACTTGACTTCATTCTATGCTGCTGTCACTTCTATTACGGTTGCTTAGATTTTATAGTTTCCCTTTTATTTCTACTTTATATAACAATTTAGGCATGTTTCATATATTCCATCTTGATGGGGAGTGTCAGAGGTAGTGTGTTAGAGTGTGTGGTTCTATGTTTAGTACCACAATGGATAGATTTCAATGCGGAAGACTCTTCTCTTATATATGTGTTTATGTATTGAAAGCATATCCCTTGTCCCTTTCCAAAGAATTGGTCTTAACTCACTCTTGGCATTGCTATCATTCGGGATGCCACTCTTATTTTTAACTCTCAATCGAGTGCCCTCATCCGCCTTCAAATCTCTCAATCACACGTGTGCCAACAACTCTCTGAGTTGCCCACATGTGCTGATTCTCTCAGATCAGCACCTTCATGTGCTGACAACTCTCTATGTAGGGTGCCTACTTGTGTCGACAACTCTCAGGCGAGTGTATCTTCGTGCGTTGATAACTCTCATTCCCATCATGCATGGACCTACGGTATGATTTCGTTCGATGTTGCTATCACTACTATTATGATACTTAAATTTTTTCTATAATTTTCTTTTATTTCTACTTTATATAACAAGCTCGCCACATGTTTCACATGTAATAGCTTGAAGGGAGTGTTAGAGATTGTGCATGCGTTAAAGTATCTGGTTCTATTTTTAGTCCCACATTAGATATACTTGTATGAGGAAGAGTCCTCTCTCTCTATATATATGTATTCAAAGAACTCAATGAGATTATCCCATTTAGTTGCAATATAGCCTTGTTCTCTACAAGTATTTCCGACTTACGATTTCCCACAAATTTAGGATCTATGAGGTCTATATCTAATGTAATCTTGCTGTATTTCAAAGCAAGGATGTTTACATGACTCAAATCTCACACTCTATGCTGCATGCTGATAGCCTAATAGTCGGGCCAAGTAATGCTGTTAAAAAACTTTAAATTCCCCAAAAGAAGAAAGAACTAACACAAGTAGAAAATTTTGTTCTTTTGTCAGCAAAGACACAACCAATGAAAATAAACATAAAAGAAGCATTTTGAACTGTATCCTTTCTAGTATTTACTTTTCACTGGGTTCCTCACAAGAAACAAGTAAGTTTGTGGAGTGGAGAGGGAGAAAGCCTTTGTTGTCACAGTTATTTTGGTTGGTGTATTCGTATAAATACTAAACCACCAAAATCGTGTCAAGAAACCTTGTTGTCTGAAATTGTCAAGATCATGACATTGATACCATTGTTCTAAGCATGAATATGAGAGCCAAACTTGATAATGTCAATCCAACCTTATAAACCCTTAAACTAACCTATTATAAATGTGAAAAAAATTCAGTATACTGTAACAAGTTATGTATCATATTTGTACACGAATTAAGAATATTGGTAGATATTTTGCCTCACAGCTGCATAGCCTTTCTGACCTGTACGATAAACTTACATCATCACTTGATGATATTGATTATTGAGATATCATTTTGATAGGCCACTGTCTATAGCCTGGAACACTATTAAACATGCAATGGAGAACTGATGTGTATTGTAATCAAGTAATTTTACTTACTATTATTTTTTGCTTCGTACTTTGGTATGTGAGGAACTAATTCTTTCATAATAAATAGGATTCATGAACGCCGAAACCATTTACTATCTCAAATTGAAGAGGTCCGGCGAACTCGTTCTTTACAGCGTCATGCTCGGAGAAGGCATGGTGGTTCACAGGGCCAAAGTCTAGCAACTGTAGCCATTGTTGGATATACTAATGCTGTAAGTACAGTCAAACAAGAATAAGCTCCTGGATTTTTAATGAACTTTTCTTGCTTTATACTTTGGAAATCTAATTTGCACATCTCATCCTGCTATGCTGTTTAGATGCTTTCTTTGTATGTATATTAGGATGCAGTTCCTAATAAAATGTTTATTGCAGGGGAAATCTACTTTAGTTAGTGCTCTTTCAGAAACCGATCTATACTGCGATGACCGGTATGCTCTACAGTGTATTCTCTTTGTAGATATTGAATTGAGTTATCCTTTTTTTTTTTTGAGGTCTGTATCATCTTTTGATCCTAGCATTATGTTCAATAATGAAGTAGCTATTGTTGAATTGAAATGCTGGTCTTTGATGCTTTAGTTTTCTTTACAGATTATTTGCAACAGTCGATCCTCGTTTAAGAAGTGTAGTTCTTCCATCAGGGTATTGCTATTATAGGATGTTTTGCATTCTCATTTTTTCTTTGAGATTGGAGCAAGTAAATACTTAACATTAGCTATTCTATTGAACGCTTTGATCTCAGGAGGAAAGCACTTCTTAGTGATACTGTAGGGTTTATCTCGGATTTACCTGTACAGGTAATTTTGCTTTCCTATTTATTTGTAATTCATCTTTTGGCATGATTCATCATTACCAATTTTTGGTTTGCTCATTTTGCAGTTGGTGGAAGCATTTCATGCTACCTTGGAAGAAGTGGTAGAAGCAGATTTGTTAGTGGTATGTTTATTCCTTTGACTTATTCTGACTTCTTTGGTAACTTTAGATTATGGCTTACAAATGATTCAGTCGTAAATGACTTTAGTATTTGTTATCACTTAACAATTATACCATGTTTGAGTCCAAGGTAAGTGAGCAAAAGACGGGGGAGCGAGTTAACATTTTTTTCCTTTAGTTTAATTGTTGAAGAAACATGAAAAAAAATTGACCAGGAGAAATTCCAACTTATGTTTTTTTTCCTGTTCATCATAGCTTATTTCATTTGAAAGTACTTAGTACAAGTTCGTATCTTCTTTTTAATGCTTTAAGGGTGTTTCTTGGTGCAATGGTATGGTCGGCACTTGGATCCTGGTGGATGCCTGTGACATTTCTCAGACAAGTTTTAAATCTCGGATTTGATATTGGTCTCAGTCCCTCTGTGAGAACTTTTGTTTCTCAGACGATTTTGACCGGACTTTTACCCGGATAGAGAAAGTGCTTTCACAGTCAGCTGTTCCTTCTGAAAAGCATTTTCTCACCTTTCCAGCCGCATCTTCCATTCCGGCTACCTTGTTATGATTTCACTCTGGTCACTAGCCTGGCCTTAAGTTCAAGCGGATGATTCAACCAAAGAGCAAGCTGAGTCGGTCGAGACTTTGAAAGGCATTTTTGGGGTGGCACACTGTAAACGTGATAGGCCAACACTCACAGTAGCTCTAATATAGGAAAGATGAAAGATTCGATCATAATGATACCCAAATCCATTACGATCTGCTAGAACTACTTTAGTTCTCAAGCTGTTGATAATCTTCCAATGGGGCTATCAAAACTTAAGACTTATTTAAACAATACCTTCCCAACCAATGCCTTTGACCTTTTCCTTTCTCCAAACAAGACATTAGTTCACTTCAATATTTTAATTAATGAAACCTACATCTCTCCTTTCTTTTCGATATCTTTTTTCTATTACTTTCTCTCCTCTCACACCTGCACATTCTTTTCTCCTTTTACCCAAGCACCTTAGTTTTAGTACTCAGTGATCCTGAATTAGACACGCTCTAATTAATATCCGAACTTACATGTACACATGCAAAATTTAATGCGCTCTTAAGGATAACATTATATACAAGTAGTGTAAAAATAATCTGTTAAGAGATTATGTGCAAACATTTTAGTTGTGCATTAGATTTCATGTGTGAATGGTAGTTATCTAATAGCTTGGGAGCAATTTTTGTATGACTTAACTTGGAAGTTAGAACCTTCGTTCGCCCTTCCTTTCTTCTAGAATTTTCTGGTGTTTTGCATGTTTTTTTCTTCTAAGATTTAAGGTGTCAGCTTAAACTGATATCTTGGACATTGTTAAATATCCTTTTGCCTTATCCAAAATGGAGCAACAAATAAGTTTAAGCTGATACTTTGAAGCAAGGATAAAGGCTAGTTGTATTGAGGTTATGATGTCATCTTTCATTGTGCATGGGGAAAAGGTTCTCGAAGCAACATCTTTTAAATACTGTGCAAGGGTGAATACAACTCTGTTTCTCAAAGTTGTCCCATTATAATCTGTTGAACATGCACCTTTGCCAGTATGCAAGTAGGCCTGTGTCAAATCGGTAGGATTTTAGCTGCTTTATTTGGCTTCATGTATAAGAAACTGTCTTCTGTTCTGGTTTAAAATTCCTTCTAATTTGCTCTCTCAATTTCACAGAAGCTCACCACCCCATCTCCCCCCCCCCCCCCCCCCCCCCCTTCTCTCTCTTCCAGCCCTCTCGTTTATGCAAAGTGTGGTATACATTTTTTTATTTTCCTATTAAAGCCCACAGTGGGGTTAAGCTCTATATTTGCTGTCCACTGTCCATATAGTGGTGTAGACATGTAGGTCATGTCTGACCATCTATTTAATCACAAAAATACAGTTTTATATTACTAATCAAGTTGCACTGATCTAAAAATGTAAATAAGGTTTACGTTGGATTAAATTTGGGCATATCGGGTAGAGGATATTGGAAGACATATCAGTGACGTTTTTTTTGTAAGTCCCCCAAATCTAGCATACTTTCAATAAGATTCCCAAAATCTCATGAATTACTAAAAAAGTCCCCCATATCAATAGAAAATTGAGTTATTATCCCCCTCCGTTATTTTTTTAACCCAACCCATGGGTTAAGGTAACTAATTGACGGTTTTGTGCCCGTTGACCATCCAAAACTCTTTCTTCATTTGTTTTCTAATTTTATTCCAAAAAAGAAACCCTAAATTATTTTCCCTCAAAATTAATGTCATAATTACAATGCATTTGCAAGAAACACTCGGTCATCGCAATCAATAACATCTTAGAAGCATATTTTGGTGGTGTAATTGGAGAAAGAGAAGTTATTCAAACAAAATTTAAATTTATACATTTTGATTTTGGGTTTCAACTAGTTTTGTTCATATTATTTCTTTCTAAGTTTGTCGATTTAAAAATTGAAAATAGTTTTATTTTGTTGTTGCTAGGGTTTTGACATGACGAGAGTTGGATTGATTTGGGGGAGAGAAGAAAGAAAGAAAGGACCATAAGAAGACGAGAAGAAAAGAGAGGGGTAGAAGAGTTTCTTTCGAGAAGGAAGGTTGTGAGAAGAGGGAGGGTGATGGGGGATTACTTGGGGAAGGTGGGAGATTTTAATAGAGGTTGGTGATGGTGAATAATGGAGGAGAAGCATTTTGTTTAAAGAATAATCAATGCCTTCATTATTAGGACAAAACAATATAAAAAATAGTCTAGTTAAAGCGAACATAATATTCTCTTTTTAAAGGATTAAGTTAACCAGAGGGATACATAACTCTATTTTCTGTTGATTTGAAGAATTTATTAGCAATGATATTTGGGGAACTATTTTTTTAAATACACTAGATTTGTGGACTTCTATGCAAACAAATCCATCATTAATATGTGAACTTGGGGGTAGAGAACAAGTTTCTTTTGAGATGGAAGGTTGTGAGAAGAGAGAGGGTGATGGAGAAGAGAGACTTACTTGCGGAAGGTGAGAGATTTTAATGGAGGTTGAAAGAGGTTGGAGATGGTGAATAATGGAGGAGAAGAATTTTATTTAAAGAAAAAATCATTGCCTTAATTATTAGGAGGACAACATGGTCAAAAAAATTGGTCCAATTAAAACAAATATTCTCTTCTTGAATGGGTTAAGTTAACCAGAGGGACTCAAACTTTATTTTCTGCTGATTTGAAGGACTTATTAGCAATTCATGATATTTGATCATTTTTTTTGAAGTACCCTAGATTTAGGGGACTTGTATGCAAAAAACCCATCAGTGATGTGAAGTTTTGGATATCTGTATTGACAAAAAACCCATCAGTGATATGTGAAGTTTTTTTTACAATACCCTTGATTTTACTGGATGGTTTATGCAAAGGCAATACAATAAATAGCTTGATTTTTTGGCATGTTCATTAGGTAGTGGGAGATCGTCGCAAGATGTTAAGAGACTTATAGGCAGAGAGAAGGGAGAACAAGATTAATGAGAAATAGAAAAGCTACAGTATCTATCTGTAAAAAAAAACCTTATCAATTGTAGTTGCTGACAATGTTGTGTTTGATGCACGCCACTTGGAGGTAGAGAGAGAGAAGATGTATGTCACACATGAGAAGTTTTAGAGCGTTTACGGTATAGAAAGGTGTGCATAGTTGTGTGTGTGGTGTGGGAGGATGCTTAGGATATTAGTAATATTGGGTTAACAACGAGGATTTATGAAATTCCTACTTGTCACTGCTACGAAACCTGACTTTATAAATATCACTTTACAAATATCGCCCGTTATAAAAAACTTATCAAACAGTGGCCAATTTATTGGCTCCAACATGACATATTGGCCAAAATATTGCCAAATTGAAAAGAATTATGTGTATAGGTGTCTTTCATTGGAGTCCACTTGCCGGCCGCTATTCTGAATGGTTGGGTGTTTGGTTATTCACTTTGTCCATATAGAATGGTGGAACCTTGTAGACATTGTGTACTGATAATTTTTTTAATCTTGTTTATCTTTCTCTGTGGATAAGATTGTACTTTCTAAAAACTTGGAATTTATGCAGCATGTGCTAGACTCCAGTGCACCAAATCTTGATGAGCAGCGGTCAACTGTACTGCAAGTCTTGCAGCAGATTGGAGTATCACAAGAAAAGATTGCAAATATGATCGAAGTTTGGAATAAAGTACTGCTTTCTACATGTTCCCAAACTTTGTTCCTGGCTTCTATTATATTCCATAGTAAATTCAGCATTCAATATCGTGCAGATTGATCTTCTCCACAAGAACATTGGAGATGATGAAACTTTAAATCAAGATGAATACCTAAGTGAAGTTGAAGAGGAAGAAAATCTAGACGAAGATGAATGCCCACTTGAAGGTGAAGGGGAAGAAAATCTAGAAGAAGATGAATGCCTAACTGGAGACGAAGCAAGAGAAAGTGAAGGGGAAGGGGATGGGAGTTTCTCAGGTGACAAGTTCACGCAAGGCAAAGTCATGTCTGAGCTTTCATCAGAGGAAGATATGGAAAGTGTTGAGGACCAACATGCATATTCTCATAAGCAACCAGAAATGACGGGAATGATAGGTCCTTGTGAAGTAAAAAGTGCCGAACATTTGGAAACTTCTGCTGTAACAGGAATTGGTTTACAGGAGCTGCTGACACTTATTGATGAGAAGCTTAACACACAGAGTTCTATAGTGACAAGGAGCTTGGGCCCATTAGATCGAAAGTGGAGACCTTCATATACTGCAGATACTGCAAAATAAGTGGAACGGTAGGTATACTATTAAAACTATTTTGGTTTGTCTGTTCCAAAAGATTTATTGAGATTACTGTTATAGAAATATTTCAGGTATAAGATTTTTCTCAGACACATTGCACTAACATATAATATCTAGTAACACTTGAAACATATATAGTATAGCCCTAACTTTTTCTACTTGTATTCTTTTCTTTTAATCAAATGCCTTGGCAGCAAACCTTTTGTTAACCAAGAAAGGATAAGGAAAATTCCTACAATCTAAATTTTTACATACAAGTTGGCTTCATAGTTTTCCTAGGAAAAGATGGGTGTTGTTTTTTGGCTAGAGACCAAAACCATTGTTTTCATGGTACGTGAAACATTGATTTTATTAATGGGTGATCCAATCAACAATATTGATTATATTGATGAATTATATCAAAAGAGCCATGCAACTATGTATTTTGTATTTATATAGACGGAGAGCAAATCTGAATCTATATAGGAGAATTATTCCATATCCGTATATGAGAAGGAATCTATATCCGTATAGGAGTATAATATACGTAAATATATAATCCTAAATTTAATTATATCTTAATACTCCCTTTCAAACTCATGATGAGTCAAACAACATGAGTTTGTCCAATAAAAACTAAAAACGCGATGCGGGCAAGATAGTCAAAGGCGCAAGAAGAACTCGAAGTGCAAAGTGTCCATATCACTCGAGACGCAAAAGCTTAAATCAAACGTCCGAGCGATGCGAGGCACAAATATATATATATATATATATATATATATATATATATATATATGAAAAAAAAAGAAGATAATTCAAGGTTTTAAAAATTCTTTCAAGGATAATTCAAATTAATAGGACTTGAAGATCAATATGAAAAATAGTAAAAGATTAATAAAAAACAGAAAATAATAGTAAAAAAAAACAGTAACAAGAACAGTAAAAAAATAGTAAAAGAACAGTAAAAAAAACTTATTTTTGCTGCTGATGCTGCTACTGTTCTTTTTTGAGAGAGATCGAGAGAGAGAGAGAGAGAGAGAGAGAGAGATCTCAATCTCTCACCTGAAGGACCAGCAGGGTGTGAGCCGTCTCCGCCAACCAGGTAAGTAGGGTTTTTTCCTATTCTCCTTTACTTTTTTTTATACTTCTTCTTTCTTTGAATTATTTCTGCTGCTGTTCTTTTTTCTCCCATATGCTATGCTTCTGCTCTTCTTTCTTATGCGGGCTGTTGGGCTTTTTTTTTTCATGCTGCATGACCTTTTTTAACTTTCTGATGTTTGAAGTGCCACCTAGGCGCACCTTGATTGCTGCATGTGCCTGGGAGAAAGACGCGCTTTACACGCACCTTATAAAACGCCTCTCGTCTGGACAGTCTAGAGGCGTTGAACCTGCGCCTAAGAGTAAGGGTGCCTTTGACTATACTGGGTGCGAATGTGACTTTGTAAAAAAATCTGACAGCTGATCAACGGATGCCACATGTGGTAGAAAAATATTGCTGGTGTTGGCTAAGAGAGAGATTGTTGGCGTTGGCTCGTGCACTCTTGGATAGTTCGTGCACTTCTGGATGACGGTATAGGAGATGATAGTGTCGAAGGACTGGATCTTGAGGTCCTGGTGGCAAGCTTCCTCGTAGGAGCTCAACTCTTCGAAAATTTGGACTATTCTGTGTTAAAACTTCTGAAGATAATCAACAATATTGATTATCTGAAAGTGACTCTAAATGGTCCCAGGATTGAAGCGGCAATGACTGATGATGACGGTAGGATTGAAAAATTCAAAGCTCTGATACCATAAAACAAATCAATAATATTGATTTTATTAATGAATGATCCAGTCAACAATATTAATTGTATTGATGAATTATCCAATCAACAATATTGATTGTATTGGTGAATTATATCAAAAGAGCTATACAACTATGTATTTATATAGATGGAGAACAAATCTGAAGGAATCCCATATCCGTATAGGAGAAGAAATCTATATCCGTATAGATAGAATATACGTAAAGATATAATCCTAAATCTGATTATATCTTAACAGTACGAAAGAAAATTCTTGCATTGTCTGAATTGGTAACCCCATTTTTTTTTTTTTTATCTTAGTATGAAGTGTATAACAGAAACGACTCAAAATCAACCCTACAAATTGCAAATGTATAGATGATTGGATACATTGACATGATTCCCAGGATTGCTATGAAACAAGAAACAGCTATATCTTTCATACTTCTTGAAGTCCACGCAGATATCCAATATGCGGAGTTTGCATTGAATAAGGAATATAATGTTTTAACATTTCATAGTCGAAAATAGACCAAATTTTTAACTGGGGAAATAATGTCTTCGGTAGTATGCAACTCTTTTTAGTATAATGAAAACTATGTTAATCATGGAATTGCATCTGGGCTAGTACGAATGGCTTCCTTCCTAGTCAGGGATGTCGCGCCCAATTTAATTTAACCGATAAAATAAATCTTGATTCTTTTATAACATTTGTTTGATGATTTTGTTTAAGTCGATCAGCTTGTAAAGTGGATCATCCTTTTGCTTCTTCACAGGTGTATTTTCTGCAAAGCCCAGAAACATTCTGTTTCTTAATACCCAGTGCTCAAGTTAGCCCCAAAGTTCAAAAAACAGAGGATTATTATATCGGAGCCTCCGGAAATCCCCAACGTTTGCGGAACAAAAGAAATTGAATGTCGTTTACAGGATGATTCCCGTACTTGATAAGTAGAAATGATGCATAATGTTGTTTATTCTTCTATCTATTGTAAGTGCCTTCTTTGCAACGAGTAATTACAAAGAAGTCTGCAAATTAATAATGAAAATTTTGGTGGGGAAGTCTTGTTCAAATACGGAAAATGTTCCAATGCAGAAGAATAGTAAGAGGGAACTGTACGTGCTGCCGATGAAATACTTGATTACTGCTGCTGATAAAATATATAGAACTTCTTGGAGTTTCTTTTTTCTCTAGCAGATGTGTGAACTTTTTGTTGTTTGCTTGGGGAGGCTTTTTATGTAGAGGTCCACGAAATTGTGCTAATGATGTACAGTAAATGTACACTGCGACAGAATCTAGGAAAAACATTCCAACGTGGGGGTCACTCGTTGTTAGGTATTATTGCACCAGATCTATGGCAATGCTGATTGCAATTACACCAACAAGTTGCACTTCTTAATGGAGGTTTAGTAAGTGAATACAAACCAACCACCGGAAAATTGGTTTAGTGTCTACTATTTATTATATGCAACAGCTTACAGCTGTAAAAAGAAAATGTGATTAATTAATTTACAAAAGAAAGTAACATCCTAAACTTCTTCATCTTCAATTAAAAGTAAATAGAAACACAAATTTACATTCTAAAACCTCCCTCGCACTGTCAATTATAAAAAAAATGAAAATTAAAAAAGAATCCAAAAATGACGTAACGGCCTGGCGCTGCCGACGCGCCATTTTTTACTCGTTGAAAAAGGAGAGAATAAGATGTCATCCCCTCTCTCTCCAGTTCCTCCTCCTATAAAGTACCCCAACATTCCAGATCTCATCTCAAAATTCATTCTCCTTTTTCCCTTAAAAAAAAGAAAAAAAGTAATTAATTCCCTCGGAACAACATTCATTCATTCATCCACTCACTCATTTCAATCTTATCTTTAGATCTATGGATCCATTGATCAATCTCATAATTTTCTTTCTTTGTTTCTTGATGTTGCAGATCTGAAGGAAAGCATGTCGAGGAGGCCGGTGAGGAGCTTTACGCTGTCGGGATCGGCGCACAAGAAGTCCCGGTCTTCCCCTCTCCTCTCGGTCGGATTGGTTCTTTTGGTACGCATTCTTTCTTTCATTCATTGAACATACAGATTCGTCGCTCTCGTCCATGAATCATGGTTAATTAATCAGACTAATTTATATTTTTGTGTCAGGGCGCTTTTCTTCTGATCGGTTATTCTTATAGAAACTCAGGTGCGGGGTTGGTATTGAATTTTTTTCTCCTTATTAGCGGATTAATATATGATAGTGATAGGAGGGACTGAACTGTGATCTTTTTCATTGTAATGTTTTGCGCAGGTGGAGGAGGAGCTGTTAGCAGGAAAGAGCTCTCCGGTATCAGCGGAGGTAAGACAGCTTACCTACATATGTTACAGCCTCTAATCTTTTTTCTTCTTCTTTCGGTTCGTTCTGAATTGTCAAACTTCTTCGTTCCATGGCGCTAACTCCTATCCGTACGCTAAATCAAGTTAAGTTCTGAATCGTCAAACGTCCTCAGTTCTGTATTCTAGGTAACCTTGGTTAGATCTTGATGGACTTATTGCGATGGATAATAGTAACTTTTATTTTCGGGAAAATCTTATTGTATGTCAGGTAGGAAATCTCTGTTGATTCGTTATTTTTATTTTATTAAAATACATCTCCATAAAATTAGCTTAGCTAAAATAATTGGATTCATGGGAAGCTGGAGGTGATGCTGATCAAGGATAATATGACAGAAATAGTCTAAGGTGGTTTGGACATGTACAACAGACCAATATATGTTGCAGTGGTTAGGAGGAGCAATAAGATAGTTAAAGGAGCTGTTGTTGCAGCGCTGCTGCAACTATTGGTAGGCCTAAACACACTTGTATTGAGGAACAATGAAACAAGGCTTGCACAAGATACACCATATATACCAAGGAATAACATCTCATGATGAGATCCGGATATACCAATCCGTGTTACATTATATTCCTTTGTTATAATGTAAGAAGGAAGGTGGCAGTTATTGAAAGATCTGGCGTCACAGTTTGGTGGAGGATCGAGCACATAAGCATATGCTTGCATCTAGAGTGTGAGAATTTATAAGATCACGCCGAATAGGTTCGGTCTACTAAGACCATACAAGAGTGATATCAAGTTTCCATTGGATTGTGCATTGTGATTGGGAGTGATCCAGATGCTAGGTCACATCTTGTTTTGGTAGCCGAGCTGGGTTTGGATCATACCACTCGCAATGGTGACACAGGAGAGAAAAATTCTGGGGCATATGAGGGAATGGAACTTTAGTGCTCGGATGATAAAATAGGTCCTCCAAGAGGCCTAATTGTTGGGATTTTTTTATGCACAAAATAACAGCTTATTATGAACCTAATTTGATTAGGTTGACGTTTTGTTAGTTTTTAGGTTGAGATTTCTATTTGGCTAGAAATAGGATATCGGTATCCTAGGGTGTATCCTAAATAACTGGTTTGATTCATTTTAGGTTCCATTGGTTGTTTAGAATTAAAATTTTATTTGCCACGGAAAAATTGACAGAGTATGATATTCTTGAGACTTATTAGGTCTATTCACTGGTCGTTCTTAGGTGATCTTCTACACTTTCTCTTGTACTAGGAACTGTGAAATTGAGTGGGTATTCTAAAAATTCTTTTACCTTGTTTTAATAGTGATCTCATCTGGTTTGGATTTTTTTTTCTTGGTGTGATTTTTTCGGTTCATCCTTCTGTTCCTTGTGCTTGATAATTTAGATTTTTGTACTAGTCTTTTTCTGTACATTAGCCGACTACTGTTGTTGCCATGGTCGTGATTCATCAAGGAATGGCACTAAAGTGGTACCTGAACCTTGGCTGAAGGCCAGGAAGATGATATACCAACATTGCATCTATAAGAAGTCATGTATCATTCACATAGGGATTTGACTATGAGTCCAGGACCAAGATACCATACATGATCTGGATGCTTCTTCATGTTGGAACTTCCTAAATGTTTCTATCTCCCTTGCAAATGCCTTTATGTGGTGAAACCTTGATTGTACTGTTCTTTATGTATCCTCTTGTTGTTAGAAACTAGTATTTTCTGTCAGTGTATAATGAATGTTTTTATATAGTTGACTGGAAAATGAGAGGTACCAAAATCCTCTCTTGCATGTGGGGCCACCAATTATATAGAAACATTGATTACGCACTAAACAAAGTTATTTCGCACCTCTATTTGCAAGTTCATTACCGTCTTTTATGTGCAGGTGGTTCATGTACATTAGATGTTCAACAAGCGATACCTGCACTAAAAACTGCATATGGTGAAAGCATGAGTAAGGTTTTGCATGTTGGACCTGAAACTTGTTCAGTGGTTTCCAAATTATTGAAAGAAGATATTGAAGCCTTGGGTGTGGAGCCATATGACTTGGAGGAGGTTGACAGTGGCTGCAAGAGCCTTGTGCGCAAGGGAATCGTGCGTGTGGCAGATATTAAGTTTCCTCCGCCTTACAGAGCAAAATCATTCTCTCTTGTCATAGTTTCAGATGCACTGGATTACCTGTCCCCAAAATACGTCAACAAGACTCTTTTGGACCTGACCAGAGTATCCACAGATGGCCTAGTTGTTTTCACTGGTAAGTTTTTCATCTCTGGCAATGAGATATCCATGTCCAACGCAGTCATATTCTGGTGTATACTGTGCTTTGTTCAAACAATAATATGCCGTGAAATAACTTTTACCCACAAATAATGATTGGTTAGTATAATAGCATCCTGCCATTTTCTATATTCATAAATGATTCAGATCAGTATTTTTTCATCTACGGAATGCCAACACCACATATATCTTATATATAATACCAGAACTTCTAGGCTTCACCTTGGAACTTTCATGTTATATATATATATATATATATATATATATATATGTATGTATGTATGTATAGTATATATATATATATATATATATATATATATATATATATATATGCTTAAATTAACTAGGGATAAAACATGTAAATTACACACTTTCCCACTAACATAATTACTAACCACTAATAATTGCACACTTTCAACTATTAATAAATGTTCATCAACTCAAAATATGTTATATTATTTCAAAATGGGTTTGTCATGCAATGCAAGTATATATATTTAAAAGGTATAAAAAACACACGGACAAAAACACGTGCAATGCATGTGCGCAACTTCTAGTTATATAATTGGACTTAAATATTGTGTGCAGGCTATCCAGGTCAACAAAAAGTAACGGCAGCTGATCAATCCAAATTTGGAAGGCTGGTATGTTCTGCTTGACCAATATAAGCTCAATCATATATTATGCTGGCTTTGCTTATGGTTATGTACAATGCGTTGTTTTACATACTTCTAGGCAGTGTTTGGCTGGGTGGAAAACGAGAGGGAAGAAGGAAAGGCAGAGGAAACATGATCCTATACAATAGGATCATGTTTCCTCTGCCTTTCTTTTCCCTCGTTTTCTTCGAAATCAAACACAGCTTACTGTTCCATTTATAATGACCAATACTATTCCTCTCTTTTTCCTACCAAGGCAATTCACATTACAGGTAAAGAGGGGCTAATGAGGCCTTATACGTGCTTAGATTTCCACAAGACTTCTTGCAATACAACATAAACAGCTACGAAGACGAGAGTTTTGTCCCAATTACTGTCTGCTTGCAATCAATTTGAATTATGCTTTTGCCTCTTCAAATTGGTTAATGTTTTGTGTGCGTCGCTTAATTATTGAGCCTTAGGCCTAGTTTAAGTAAATAATGTATCTTTAGATTCTTCCTCAAAGCTCAAATATGCTCTGATTTCCTTGTTTCTGTTTCTTCAATGTGAATATGGGTCAGCCTTCAGAGAAGACCCAGTCTTCACTATTGGTAAGTTCCATTTTGTCTCTTAATAGCTTGACATACTATGTCGAGCAGTTGAAAGGGAGATACGCGATACATATCCTGAGATTGGTGTTGACATTTGTTAAGCTCTATTGTCAGTATCTTAATATACACGATACATATCCTGAGATACAATACAACTATATACGAGTGGAGGAAATTTTTATTAAGATGCACTTTCTATATTTTACGACACGATACGTATCATCCGATACATAAATAACTAGGTTAACCTGAATTTAGAGACGAGCTAACCCATATTTAAAATTATTTAGAAATTTATGTTTTTATACTTCAGTGCTACACAAACTTATCTGACTACCCATATAACACTTAAAACCATTTACAAATTTTTATTGAAACATCCTCTTCCTAGTTAATTCTTTGAACGATCATTTTCTTTCTAGTGTCCTTCATCGATTTCCAACATCAACATTGGCATCTTCTAATATCTTGTATGACATCTAGTCAGTGGCGTAGCCAGGATTTGGATATAGCGGGGTCAAAATCAACTAGTAATTTTTAATCCAAAAAAATTATAAAAATGTAAAGGAAAAAAAATAGAATAGATTAGTCACAAAATAAACCCCCACCATTTTTGCCATTGTCATGTAACCTGATATTATCAACAATAAATAAGTAAACCCTCCAATTTTATGTACGTATATTAGTTTTTTAAATACCTAAACTAGAAAACATAATGAACAAGAATAAAATAAATTAGGAAATAAATCACTGAAACAAAATTAGAGCAGATATACTAAATTAGGACATAAATACACAATAAGGGAGTAATCAATTAGAGAAGATGCAATTAGGGGCGAAATCAATTAGGACAAATGCAAGTTACAGCAAGAATCAATTAGGAATAAGGAATCAATTAGGGCAAATTTGGGTAAGAATTATTTAGGAATCAATTAGAGCAAATTAAGACATGAATCAAATTAAATTAGAGGGTAATCTGTTTCAATGATTGTGTGTGTGTGTGTGTGAGAGAGAGAGAGAGAGAGAGAGATAGAGAGGCGCGACACATGACTCAGCAGACGTCGATGGTATACCAGTAAACGATTGATAAAGCGTGCATAGATGTCAGATTAGTCGATGAGGGACTGACTATACGTGCGCGCGCGCACACACAAAGAGTATCAAGGGACGGAGGGTTTGTATTTTACATGTAAGTGTTTTTTCAATTTTGTTTTAAAACTAAATTCCTATATATAGGGATCAGAATTTCTGCTCTTAAACATCTACGAATATTCTTCGAAATAGCATCCGTCGGATTGTCTTTTTTGATCGTTCATATTAGATGCTTAAATTACCCAATTTCACGCAAGATTTTGATTTAATTTGAACGGTCAAACAAATGCTACATTAGGAACATTTGGAAATATTTAAGAGCGTGGATCCCAACCCCTTCTCTCTCTCTCTCTCTCTCTCTCTCTATATATATATATATATATATATATATATAGAGAGAGAGAGAGAGAGAGAGAGAGAGAGAGAGAAGGGATCGGGATCCATGCTCTTAAACATTTTCAAATATTTCTGGCCAATGACCCTCTAGCCTAGTAGTTAGTAGATAGGCATGCAGCCCATGCGGTCGGATGTTCGAACCCCAGTGGGGGAGTGGAAGAGATTAATTACCAAGGGCCTGTGTGCCCCTTTCCTATATATATATATATATATATATATATATATATATATTAGTAAAAACAAAATTAGTAGAAAACAAAATGAGTGGGGTCAGTTGACTCCACTTGCCGTACTCTCCCTCTGCCACTGCATCTAGTCTATGTTGCGTGGACACAGATGACACAGTAAGGACACAATGACATGGATACGACGACACTTATTTTGGTGTGTCCTACTGTATTTTGGAATGTCCAAGATATGTTTGATATGTGTCCAACACGACATGACCCACATTTTTGGAGGTCTGTGCGTCTTGCATCTAGCGTCTTTGGAGACTTCAACAACCCAGCTGACTGATTTTCCCTAAAAAGAACGTTTTGTTTTCTATAATTTCTCGTTTTTTAGGTTTCTTGAACCTTCTCTCAGTTTTCTCTAGGGTTATTATTATCAGGCTTTCCTATTTTCTAGGTTTGATAAGTTATACATTGTTTAGATGCTAGATACAACAAAACATTATTTGGATATTAGTACATTGTTTTTTAAGAGTCAAGTTCAATGCTAGATACATCAAAACATTATTTGGACATTAGTACCTTGTTTTTTAAGGGTCAAGTTCAATGCTAGATATCAGGAGTCAAGTTCTTATTGATGCAACAATGTTATACTCATGAATAATACCAGCATGTAATGGTAATGCTATATTCTTGCATATAATTATCGACTTTATGATGGACTTTCACAGAATTGGCTCCCCTCAAGACAATATCTCATAATTTCTCCTAATGCAAATGCAAATTGGGAAGACTACATGAGATGCTAGATATCAGGAGGAGATATTGGCCATGAGAAAATTTCAATATCTCATGTAGTCCTCCCTATTTGCATTAACACTCAGAGATATTATGAGGTATTATGAGATATTGGCATTAGGGGGTGCCAAGCCCCTTGTCAATTTACGATTGACAATGCTCCTTATTATTGTTCACTGTGTTAAATTTATCCATATATATTATTACGTATCAAATTTACTAAGGAGCGATCTATCTTACGATACACAATACGATACATGAGACGATAATCAAGAAAATTGATACACGATACTTATCTCGATTTGACAACCTTGTTGTTAAATAATTATACATATTTGAGAAAGGGTTTAGTAATTATCAAATATTGTCCTCTAAAATAATTATACATTAAAATTATCATATATTATCTTCTCCTTGAATATTAAATTGAAAGGTGCTCTACATTAGTAAACGTGAGAATACTGTTAAGACTACTATTAGGACTGAATCAGCTACTAAATATGATGTGGTATTTTACTAATTTATGCCACATCATACGTGTATGCTTGTCTGCTGCCTGAAATTCCAAGAAGTCATGACTATCATGTAGTTTTAAATGATAACCTACCTTATCTATGTAAGTATCCAAGTGAAGACCATATGTTTGTGCGCAACTCAAAAATGGTTTTGACTATTCAAACACAATGGTTTTGGGTGGGTGGGTGTGGGGTGGTTTGGGCCGCGGGGGGGGGGGGGGGGGGGGGGGGGGGGGGGGGGGGGTGTTGATAGGAGAGGCAGCATCCATTGTGCAAATTGGGTCACATCTTGGATGTGCATAATTGGAGATTTAATTTCTGCTTCTTCATCTACCTTCTTCTGAGCTCAAGCTCCTTAAAAGATGCCAGTAAGGGTACCAGTGTCAAGCCTGATAAAGAATGTTCTCTCGTGTCACCAAAGATGTTACAGCGTAACAGCTGGTTAGACTGTCTTACCGCTGTACTGGCTTTCTTCTGGTGCTGGTCTCATGGACAAGAAGTGGTCTCCTATAATCATCCCTCCTTTCACCATTGTAAAATGAATAATAATGATGAAGCTCACCGTATTGTCCAGTTCTACATATCATGGCTTTGCTAAGTTGATAAAGATGGCCAAGTCCATCAATAAGAAACCATTTGATAGCATAAGTAAAAGAATCGGCACTTGGATCAGTGTGGGAAAATGATCAATTTGTTTGAACCAGAATTTGGTTCACCAACTACAACCTTTCCTGCGTACATTACCTAACTATCAAGGTGGCTGTAGGAACTTATGTTGCACAGACACGGATTCAACTCAACAGATGTATGACACGGTTACGGCAGCAGAAAATGGACACGGTGACACAGACATGATTCCATTCTTGGCGTGTCCTAGTGTAATTTAGAGAGTGTCCACATCGTGTCAATTAGACGCCTGACACAGACAGGGCAACCATTCTGGAGTATCTGTGCTTCCTAGGTCGGAACCAACTTGGTAGACTGTCCCTAAGATCTCCTTAGCAGCTAAGCAAAGCCTTTCTCCCAATTTTTTGGGGATGACTACTCTCCGGATTGTGTTGTTTGGGGAAAGTCTCATATGGTATTAGTAAGGTTAAAAAGGCTGCACACATTAAATAGGCATATGTGTGGTAAAAAACAATTGCTTAATGAATTAGTTTGAAGAGCTTCTGTCAACTGAAGGCTCCTCACCAAAATTCAAAACATGTTCTTCCATTTCTCTCCCTAAGGGAGGTTCTCAGTTGCGCCCTAGTATTATGGCCCCTTCAGGAAAATGCAATTTTTTGTCTCGACCAAATTCTGAACATCAGAGGTATAAGATACAATAAAATGACCAAGAAAAGAAGAGGAATGTGATCAAGGATTCACAACATATAATAGAGAGATGGATGAGGATGAGCAGTAATGATATTAGGACTTAGCCAAGGATGCATAATTTCTTGTTTTCCAAATAGACAGTATGCTTGAAGGATTATTTTCCATTGAATTCGAAAATAGGATCATTTTCCTTGAGCAAATAGTGCAAGTAAGGTTCGCACTATCGGAATCGGTATCGGAATCGGTATTGGACCATTCCTATGAGTATTGTGATTGGCGGTATCGGCAGTGTCAACGATTTCAGATCGGAGTATCGGATTTTTTAGTATCTGAAAGCAAATAATTATTAACATTTTAGAAAATATATTTTATACATTTAGGCATATTTTAAAGTATTTTAAGTATTGTTTCTTAGCATTTTGAAATTGAATGAAATAGTAGTCATCCTTGTCAATTAGTTTACATGTGATAGATAAGTTTTCTTCTTTTACATACTTTTACAACCTTACTATACTTTTACACCCTTGCCGATTGGTCTTTTTTGTTCAATTTGTTTTGTTGAGTTGACCGAAAAAGAGATCCCAAATGTCGGTACCGATCAATATCGGATATCGGTCGGTATCGGATCGGGACATGCCTCGTATCGGTATCGGCCGTATCGGATCGCTATCGGCCGATATTGCCAACTATGAGTGCAACACTAATTTTGGTTATTAAGGTCCTATACACACATACATATAGGTGTAGCGATTTACAATAAATTCCACAGGTATGGGTTGGGGTTTTCTGCAGATGATTGGAAGTAGCTGAGAGAATAAACTTTATTGATGATATTCTGATTCATGTTCCATGACAATTGTTTATCAGCGGACATTCTATAAGGAAATTGATGATAGAAGTCTACTTTATATTCTTATTATTACTGCTTTGAGATTGTCAGAAATGTTAACGAAATGCTTGATGTTGTCATCCTATCATCAATCGCCCATGTCCTATAAACGAAACATTATCTTCTCTATTCGTGTTCGTAACTAGCCAAAATATTGGAGTATTTTACTATTTTGTTGACATGGTATTCATTTTCTTCCCAAAGGCCAAGCTAAGGAGTCCGTCATGGTGGCTGAAGTATTTTGTTCAGACTGGGCTAGAAGTAAATGAAGATTTTGCCAAGAAGTTTGAGAAGGCCAGTAGCAAGCAATCTTACAAACCAAACTGCCAAATCTTTCACCTAAGCTCGTAGCAGCAGCGCATCACATGGTCACAAAACTAGAAGTACATGTTCTTTCATCTCGCCACCTTGTGCATCTGCTCTACCATGCATCCAAAGGTTCCAAATGCAACAATTATTTTCCTTTTGATTTTGGTGCGAAGGAAATTTGTATAACTAGCTATTTGGATTCATGTTATGTTATTATAAAGCAAGATACTTTATGTTAATTTGCTTGCTACCATTTATGTACTGGCTCGGCTATACACACTCCACCATCTACTTAACACACCTCATATTAAATTAAATAAAGAGTAAATATATATTAAAAGACATGATTATCCACATTTCAAACATCCCCACCTAATATAATTTCTATTGGATATAAGAGATGGAAATTTAATTTTGGGGTGTGTTTAGAACCGCCAGAGCGCGCCGGCGAATGATCTTGCCAGCGATTCTTTCGTCTCGTAGGGGCATCGAGGACGCCCCGACGAAGACTCTGCCACTCGGTCGCCGCAAGCACAACGCCACTCGTCCGTCACGAGCGCAGCACCACTCGGCCAACTTCGACTGCGACGCCAGGCACCATGGCAAGCACCGATGACGAGCTCCCTGACCCTCGAGCTCTGGCCCCACCCTTGACTTCGAGCTCCCACGGCAAGCACCGCCGCATGGCCGCCCGCAACGAGCTCCCCGGCCCTCGTGTGCCGCGAGATCTGGACGTCGGCGGTGTCAGGTGTAAGATTTGGAGCAGCGCCTCGAGCATTGAGTCGAGCTCCACAGGCATCGGTGGCCGCGGAGGATTTGGGGGTGGAGGGCGCGGCGTACGTTGAGGTTGGTCGGAGACGACGAGGTCGGTGGTAGAGGGAGAGAAGAGAGGAGTTAGTGAAGAGAGAGGGGAGAGAGGGGAGAGAGAGAGAAGAGTGCGAAAATGGGGGGTGGGGTTTGGTTGTGGCGTCCGGGCGACGAGGGAGTTGAGGTAGTTGTGGTAGGTCGAGGAGGAGGCGGTCTCGATAACGAAGCCGTTGCCGTGGTAGTAGACGAGGACGGGGAGCTTGGGGGTGGTGGTGGGGTTGGGGGGAGGTAGAGGCGGACGGAGAGGCCAGTGCCGGGGTGTTGGGTTAGGTCTTTGGAGAGGACGTCGGTGTCGGGGTCGAGGCCTGGGAGGTGTTTAGAAATTATATCCAAAAATTTAATTTTGGGATGTGTTTAGAAATTATATTATGTGAGGATGTTTGGAATGTAGATAATCATGTCTTTTAATATATATTTATTTTTTATTTAATATAATATGGGATGTGTTAAGTAGAGGGTGTGGTGTGTATAGCCGGGCCCTTTATATACTTAATAGAATTTTGTACTCATCTCTGGTAATCTAAATAATCAGTTATTTAGGGCTGCAAATGAGCCAAGCCGTTCGCAAGCTGCTCGAAGCTCGGCTTGATAAAAGCTCGTTTGAGCTCGGTTCGTTTAGTAAACAAGCCAAGCTCAAGCTTCATTTTCGAGCTCGTTTAATAAACGAGCCAAGCTCAAGCTTAGAAGTACTCGGCTCGTTTGAGCTCGCGAGCTGGTTCGTTTAGAAGCTTGCGAGCTGACTCGTGAGTTGGCTCGTTTAGAAGCTCGTTTAGGATCTCGTTGTTGGCAGTCTACAAATTTATTTTATTATTTAAATTTAAATTTGTTCTTTGTTGAATTCTAATTGTATGCATGTTTGTATAATAATATGGTTGTGTGCATTGTATATAATTATATGTCCTTAATAATTGATATTAAGAAACTATTTAAATTAAATTTTTATAAATAAATTGTTAACATTATAGGTACTTGAATTCAAGCCTAACTAGCTTGAAATCAAGTTCGTTAAGCTCGAAATCAAGCTTAATGAGCTTGAAATAAAGCTGAACAAGCTCAAAATCAAGCTTAACGAGCTTGAGTTTGAGCTTATCAAGCTTGTTTATCAAGCTCGAATCAAGCTTGCTTATCAAGCCAAGCTCGAGCTTAAACCAAGCCAAGCTCAAGCTTAATATAAACGAGCTGGAGCCAAGCTCAAGCTCTAAAATAAAACATTTATCAAGCTCGAGCTCGAGCTTGAACTCGGTTAATTCTAATCAAGCCAAGCTCAAGCTTATGAAAGCTTGGCTCGGCTTGGCTCGTTTGCACCCCTGCAGTTATTAACCCAGTCAATCTATTGAATGAGAAATCAATCCTGTTTCTTGATGAATGTTTCTAGTCTGTTCTTACCCAAAAGATGGACCGACTAATCCAGTCCCCTTCTTTTTCAGTTAGACCTCGTTTGGTTCGCGGAAACGAAAGGGAAGAAAATCAATTCTTTGTTCTTTTCTTTTCTTGAATAATTATAATTTTCATCAAATTTTTTTTTTCGGTGTTTGGAAAGACTAAGAAAATTGGAAGAAAAAGTAAATTATTAGAGTGGAAAAGTGAATCCTTGGATGGGTGGAAGAACCACTATTTTTCTAATATTTCTTTCCTTTGGGGGTCATTTTTCTTTCCTCCTTTCCTTTGCCATCCAAACACATAAAATGAATGACTTTTCTTTTCCAATGTACCGTGGCCTTACCGGCAAGTTTGTTTTCATTGTCGGTGAAACATTTCGCGCCTAGTGGCAAATAAAGATATTCTTGACACAAATGTAATATAAACAATCTTATGAACTTAATGTAGAAGATTGGCCTAAATCTACCAAATCTACGTAGAAATCCTAGGAAATTATTTATAAATTAATCCTAGCATGCAATGCTAGTCTATTCTAACTTGACCATAGTTTCCTACTTTAGTTGCCAGAATAAATGAATCATAATACAATGAACAATGAATTATAACACATGTATTATAACACATCCTCTTCTGCAAGTGGCACCTTACATTAACTATTGATATTATGCATCATTTGTTGCCGCTGGCTCTGAACGCATCTCCGCTTCGCACCATCTATTGCTATAGTTGATGTGCTCCATCGGTTTATATTCTCCCCCCTTCCAAATTGAGTATGATAATGAATCACCATAAAGGGAAAATATCAAGCGATCAAGTCTACATCAATATCTTGATTCGTGTCGTCATAGTTGTTACACTTCTGATATGTTGTCGTCACTAACAATATCTTTGGAAAAGATAGGAAGCCCTCTAATCATCAGATGCTATCTACACTTGAAGTGAACATTCGGTTTATTTGGTTTCACTGAACAGAACTTTTCAAACTGGACAAAAACAAATTTCTGAAAAACCAAACCAAAAAGAGTCATAATCGAATAAAACCAAAATAATATAACCGGGTTGGTTTGTTCGGTTTGTTTGTTGGACCGTTTTTATTGTTAATGGATCGGACTCAAAATTGGACTTGTGGACTTCCAAAAATATAAATATACACGTAAATGTCAGCTTTAAAAAAATAAAAAAGTTTTCATACATATTACATTAAATCTTGGTTCAAAAAGTTAAATGTGTATATATAATTGTTGTTTCCAAATACATAAAAATTTAGGAAAAAGTATACTAAAAAATCATTGGTTGTGGGGCACAGAAATAATTTCAGACAGTTGCAGCAACAAGAGCTATTACTTCAATCCCTCCCTATATCTCACTTACACACAATTGTAGCCAAGTCACGAAAACCTTCCAAATGAGCAAACATACAACATATTCAAGTCAATAGTATTAGTAAGTATTTAACCACTAATAAAAGTAAGTTACATCATTATAAGTACGGGAGCTAAAAAATAATTTGCTTTAGACCGACTAACAACTATGAATCCCTCCATATATCTCAATTATATACAATTGCAACCAAGGCGCCAAGCCATGAAACCCTTCTAAATTATACAAGTATAAAATATAATTGTTCAGACACATAAAATATGAAGGAAAATGACGGACAAAAACATATTTATGACCATTTTCACTTGTTTGGTACACAAATAGGATTGGATTAGAGCAGTCCTAGTCCTACCTAGTTATTGAGCTATAGTCCTACCTAGTAAATGAGTTTTAAATATAGAAACGTATGTCAATCCTACATAGGATTAGATTTTCATATATGGACACAGGACATGCTATATAAGTGGACCTAAGGTTTCTTTTCTATCATATCAATTGTGATCAATGAAAGATGTTGAATAAGTTTAACACAAGATTTTGAGAGAGAGAGAGAGAGAGAGAGAGAGAGAGAGTGTGAGATTTTATTTATCTTTGTGGTAGAGGGTCCTTGAGATTAAGAAGAAAAGTGTTGTGAGAGCTATTGTAATTCTTTTTCTTCTTCATAGTAGAACTAAATCACCATAATCCGTGGACGTAGGCATCTTGGCTAAACTACGTAAATTCTATCTTTGAAGTTATAAATTTTCTCTGAGGTGTTCTCTAATTTCTTGGATTTATTTTCGTTGTGCCATAAAAATTTGGTATCAGAGCTTTGGAATTCTAACAAGGTATCCGACAAGGTTTTCAGTGAAAGTTAATAGGGTAGATTCTTGAGATGGCTCCGTCAAGCAAGGTTGAAAAGTACAAAATTGATAAGTTCAATCGGAAGAATGATTTTGGCTTTTGGAAAAGTCAGATGAATGATGTATTCATATTTCAAAAGTTTTACAAGACTTTATGGAGAAAGTTCAGGAAGTCCGCTAACATGACCGATGATGATTGGGACGACATGGATCTTGAAGCATCTCTCTATTCGCCTGTGTTTGGAAAAGGGATATCGTGTACTCCGTGAAGGACGAAACAACCGCCGCTGGACTCTGGCTGAAGTTGGAATCATTCTACATGGCGAAGACTCTTACTAACCAACTTTATATCACTACCAAAATAATACATATTAGCGATGTCAACAAACGTCACTAATAGGTAAAAAAATGTTGCTAAAAATAATTAGCGACGTAATTTGTGACGTTTTGGTGTTGTCGCGTAAACCATGGTCGCTGACAATAAATTTGTCGCTATTCGTCGCTATAGCGACGTATATTTGCGACGCGGCCACGTCGCAGATTATTTTTTTATTAGCGACGTCCAGCGCCTCTACGTCGGTACATTAACGACGGAGTATATAATCGCATAACGTCACTAAATCAATGACAATACTAGCAACGTTTTGCTACATCAATGCTGACATGGCAGAAATTACCATGTCAACTATTTGGCGACGTGTAGCGACATTTTGACACAGGTTAGCGACATCACTGCTACCAGTCAACGACGTTTTGACACAGTTTAGCGATGCACTGTCATATTGGTAGACGTCGCAGGACGTCGCTAAATTTAAAAAAAATGAAAAAAATATACAGTTTCAAAAAATATTTTCCAACAAAAGTCTGCCTGTAGTTATAAAATTATAATTTTTATAAATAGACCCGAAGCAGCCCTTTGTTGAATTCCCTAGGTTCGTCGACCCCTTCGGTAGAACACTCAACACTGGTACATACACAAACACGTCAAGAATATCGAAACACGGAGGAATGTCCCAACAAATAAATACATGAATATAAAATAATGTCACATCCGTCTCATCTAAATAATGTAGTAAAAAAATATGAAATAAGTACATCAAAGACCCAAGAATGGGCTAATACACACAAACATACTAAAAATGTCCCAATAAGAACTACTGCGGATCAGGAGGAGGAGGAGCACTGCCGCGCATCTGGGATAAGATGAGGCAATATTGCTCCCGTGAAAGCGTCACCGGTCCCGATAGAGGAGGCAATGGAATCGATTGAGTCAATGTCGATGCCGGCGGACTAGGATGACGTATCTGCTCCAATGCTAGCAGTCGAGCATTGTATGAATCCATGGTAGATACCATCCTCGAAGTGTTCTCTGCCACCGAATGACTCAACAAATCCTGCGCCGCATGTATCCTCGCAAGTGAGTCACTCATGGCCGTATGCCAATTCAAGATCATATTTTAAAATTTAATCGAATTATTTCTGACTTGAAGAATGATGACATACATGAAGATGATCGTTTGGCTCTAATCCTATTATTTTTTGCCCGATTCTTTTAAGAATCTTATTCAAACATTACTATACACAAAGAACTCAATTTTTGTAGATGAGGGTACGAGTGCCTTATTGTCTAATGAGATACAGAGTTTTGCTTCTAATGGAAAAAACAGTGGAGATCAATCCCAATGTTTGACGGCAAAATGGAGGACAAATAATAGATCATCTTACATCAGAAGGTCAAGATCCAAGTCAAAGACAACTATTGAGAAGGTGAAGTGCTTCAACTGCAATAAGAAATGACATTATGCAAATACATGTCCTCATACAAAGAAGAATAACAAGAAAAAAAGAATAAGACAAAGATAGAATGTGATGAAGCGAACTGCACTTCAGAAGCTGATAGTGACAATGTCTGTTTTTCGGTGGCACATGACAATATGAGTGACCGTTGGATTTTCGATTATGAATGTTCCTACTATATGTCTCCAAAGAGGGAGTGGTTTTCTTCCTACAAAGCTATAGATGGTGGTTCTGTGTTGATGGAAAACAACAACGCATATTGAGTTGTTGGAATCTATCAATGTGAAGATGCATGATGGAATTGTGCGGAGCTTGGCCGATGTCAGACATATTTTTGACCCCAGAAAAAAATCTTATTTCTCTTGGTACGCTTGACTCGAATGGTAACAAATTTGTTCCCGAGGTTGGAGTCTTGCGGGTTGTTCATGGTTTCTTGATGGTAACAAAATTCACCAACATGGTACCTTTTATACCTTATTGGGAAGCACTGTGACTGAGACTTTTGCAGTCAGTACATATGATTCATTTGATAGTATAAATCTTTGGCATATACGGCTTGGACATATGAGTGATAAGGACCTATCCTTACTAAGCAAGTAGGGTTACCGAAGAACTTGTAGAAGCCAAGTATGGATTTCTGTGAGCATTGTGTTTATGGAAAGCAACACAGTGTGACCTTTAGTACAAGCAAGCCAAAGACAAGAGGTATTCTCGACTATGTGTATACAGATGTATGGGGACCTAGCATTATTTCTTCCAAGAAGGGAGAGAGCTACTATGTTACTTTTATTGATGATTATACACATTATGTTTGGCTGTATTTTACCAAAACCAAGGATCAAGTTTTTCAGAAGTTCAAGAAGTAGAAAGTAATAGTAGAGAACATAACATGTAGAATGGTAAAGACATTGAAGACTGACAATGGTACTGAATATACCTATGGACCTTCCAAAGATTTTTGTGCTCAAGAAGGCATTGTGCTACATTGGATTGTCAGGAACACGCTACAACAAAATGGGTTAGCAGAGAGGATAAACCGAACCTTGCTTGAGAAAGCAAGATGTATGCTTTCTAATGCCGATTTAGGCAAGGAATAGTGGACGAATGCTATATACATGGCACAATACTTCGTTAATAAATTACCAATTTTGATTCTAGAATGTAAGACTCCATATAAGGAGATGATCAACAAACCAGCAAATTACAACACTTTTTGCGTGTTTGGATGCAAAGCTTACTATCATCTCACTAAAGGTAAGTTAGATTTGAGAGCCAAAAAGGCCATTTTCTTAGGATATGCACAAGGAGTGAAGGATTATCATATGTACTGTCTGGAGGATAACAAGTTCTTGATCAGCAGGGATGTCACCTTCGATGGGTCTTCAATGTTGGCTTCAAGCAAGAAAAGTGAGTCCGATCAGGATGGTGGTGAATCTAACAAATCTTAAACTATTGATATTGAGTCATCTGAGGATGCATAAGATAAGGTAGAAATTTGTGAAGATGTTTATTAAACCCCATAAGAACAACAACCAAAGGAAGAGCAGCACTAGAAATAAGATTCCTTGGCTACCACTAGGCCAAATAGACTGGTCAAGCTAGTGTATATGTATGGATTTGATGAACCGCTCAAGTACTATGGACAGTTGAATGTGATGGCATATGCACTTCCAGTAGAGGATGACGAGCCTACCACCTTCAGACAGGCTATCAAAGATATTAGCAGAGAAAGCTGGATGGTAGCTATGCAGGAAGAGATTGAGTCTCTTCACAAAAACTGTACATGGGATTTGTTTCCATAACCCAAGGGCAAACGAGCTATAGGCTTCAAGTGGGTGTACAAAAAGAAGAAAGATTCTCTAGAATCAGGTAGTACTCGATTCAAGGAAAGAATAATGTTAAAGGGTTCACATACAAGGAGTGAGTAAACTACAATGAGATCTTTTCTACGGTGGTCAAGCACACTTCTATTCATGTATTGTTGATCTTGGTAGCTCATCATGATCATGAGTTAGAGAAACTCGATGTGAATACGACATTTTTGCATGACGACTTCATAAAGAGATTTATATGTATCAACCAGAGGGCTTCAAGGTGATTGACAAGGAGAATCATGTATAACTTTACTCGATGATAGTTGGACCTCAAATTCATCTTAGAGAACACTCTTGCTCCACTAAGTTGGTCAAACAAATCATATGTCCTGGCAATAGGTATTATTCTTGACTGTCAATGCATTTAATGCTAAATAATCAATAAATATACTTACCAACTCATGATTCTTCAGCACAAATAGATCTGGTGCTCTCAACGCTAACACATTTGGTCGAATAAAACCCTTACTCTCTAGGTCCATGCTTCTTCAATTTTTCCATATTCTTCGCGTTAATACAAAAACATTATGCATCATCAATGTTGCTTCTGGCACTAAGTCAATAAAAAATTCTACCTCTCGATTAGACAGTAGTCTAAACAAATCCTTGGGCAAATCATCCATAAAATCCAAAATGGCTGAATGTTGCATTGCCTCTTTGGCTATTAGTGTTCCACAAATTGTCTTTACACTCAACTCTCTTGCTCCTCGTGCAAATTCTTATTTTCGATGGTGGTTTAATATGATGGTTTCTTGATGACAGTCTATCATGGTGTGGTTAGCCAATCTATTCTAATATCACATCGAAACTAGGGATTGACATAGCCACAAATAATTATAGGACAAGTTCTATAATCTTCGCTAACTAGTATAATACCTCTACCTATAAGAATCTTAAGGCTTTTACTAAGGGGTTCAATTACCATAATATGTTTCATCAAGAAATCAACTGATAGAAAAGAGTATGATGGTCCAGAATCAAAATGCTATGGTAGGTAAAGAATTGACTAGAACTGAACTTGTAATTATCTCTCCTAAGCTTCCGTATCCTCCAAAGTCATAGTAAAAGCTTGCACAAGGAGTTGAGCAGCTCCCTACTGCTTGTGTTGAGTAAACCTTTGCTACTATGGTGGCAAAGCTGGCCCCATTGTGTAGTCATGGTGCTATTGGGCATGTCTATATTAGAGCTTTATGTCCTATTAATATTGGTTATGTTTATCTCTGAGCATGTAGAGGAGGAGTTGCAGGACAATTTTGTACCTAATGGTCATGCGATATGCAATGCAGACATTATTCCAATCACTTCCTACAAATAGCCCAAGTATGTCTCATCCTCATGTAGTAATGATAAGAAGATATTGTCTGTGTTGGAGTCCAGTCTGTGACATTTGGGACCTAACTAGGGTTGAGTTCGGTCCGAACTCAGGGCATTTTGAGTTAGAACCTTTTGGCAGGGGCCAATCGAACTCTGGTTGAGTTTGTTCGGTTAGGGAGTTTTGGATTTTTATCTACATCAGTGGATGCTAGTGACGGCCAGATCAGATGGTGGGCTATTTTGGAGATTTCCTAAAAACCTAAAATAGGGTTCTCATCCTATTTATGTGGGTTGAGGGTAGAGGCACAAAGAAGAGCACAAGATGGAAGATTCATGGTGCTTGCCCACAGAAAATATAAGATAAAGTACATACTTTGCTTTTAGGGATTGTCGTTCGTGACAGCAGAAAGATGATATTTATGCAGGAAATTCATCATCTTTGTACAGGGAGATCGCTACTGGTAGAGTGAGTGATTTAATTTGTAGTCCCTCTCTTTCTTCTTGAGTTCGGTGAGAGTATTGAACATTTGGGCAAATGATTCACCATTTTTTTTTCAATCGTGTTCTTTTGTCGAAAGTTATAAAGATCAAAATTTGTCTAGGTAACGTAGTTACCGAACATATACGTTGTTTTATCTGTCTTGGCGTTCATAGTATATTAGTTCATTATCTTCATGTGGGTTGGCATTGCTTTCGCGTCTGTGTCCATGGCCGATTCTAGTTTGGGTCATGCGCAGTTTTCCAACAAGTGGTCAAAGGGCTTATAGGGTGTTGATGATTCCAACAACTGGTATCAGAGCTCTCAGGTTCATGAAAGGAAATGTGCAACCATGTCTACGGAGCAGATGAACACACATATGATCACTCTCACAGGGAAAACTTGGCAATTTAGAAGCCAAGGATAGAGGATCTACTCTGGTTTAAGGACTTGCATGGTCTGTTGGGGGGCGATAACGCCAAGCCATTGAACAAAGCTACTTGTCACGACCCGAACCCAGAATAAGGGCACGAGTACGTGAGCAACACCCAGCCTACGTCGTAAGAATGACATAAAATGCTGTCTAGGTCCACAATACTATATAACATCTCATACAATATATATAAGGTACCTGTCAATGTCATCTCAACTCCGAACGGAGAAACAATATAATGACATGATAATGATATCAATACTCAATCACAATATCAAACTAAGAAAGAGAAAGCACAATATGGAATGGGAAAGATGAAATAAGTATCACAATACATTCACAAATCCACACTATGAGTCTAGGCACAATACAACTCTCCAAAATAATAATATACATGCCATGAGTCTAAAATAAGACTAAAACAAGTCCAACATATAAGTCTAAGCCTCCTCAGTCACTGGCACTAGGTTCTCCTGCTCTAGGAGAGTATCCTCTAATGGCTCACCGTCCTGCTGCCCGTAGTAATTGGGATACCAATCATCTGAAAAATATATCCAATCAGGATTTGAGCGAAGTACAAAACTCTGAAAGCAGTTCCAGATACATAGAATAGCATATATGACAGGTAATAGAAAATAATACAAGATAACTAGCAATAGAAAATAGAAATAAAATAAGTAAACAAGTAATGTACTGGAAAGGAAAAACAGGCAATATGGAATAACTACAAGTAATAAAAATATATAATACTAGCTAATGTTTGTTAGAGTACAAGTTCGTTATGTGATCAGTTTAGGTTGAACACGAATGCAATAAGGTAACTTGAGTACACGTGTGATGTGTAATCGACATATACATGAATACACCGGGCTTTGATCATATAATCAACTCCTACTCTCCCGTCCCCGACCAATACTCATGGATCCGATCACGAGTAATATAGGCATACTGTACACGAAACAGTGTGTGAACACAAAGTACATGATAATCAATATCCGATGCATACGATGAAATATATGTGAAGGAGTACCCGCTGAACACGGTAAGAATATAACATCTCCTGACATGATCCATATAGTACCAGTCCGTCTAACCACTGTGTCGGAACCAAGTATACAGTTCTAAAACATGTGATATATACACTATCATAAAATAAAAACTGACAGAGAGATGTACTCGCCTCTGGTCCTGAGAAAATGTGTCTCTCGATGCCCAAGCTGGTGTCACAGTCTATTTAGGAATAATTATGTCAAAATGGTGTAACAAGGAGAAACAAATTCTAGATGAGCTAAAATATGCCTTTCTAGGTCAATATTAGGTTCACACTAAGATTTTAGGTCAAATACTAATTAATGGTCTAAATTGGTCATTAGCTAACTAGTACTAGCTTACACTAGATATACAGGGTCTTTATCTAGGTGTATCTTTAATATCTCAATTATTCTTACACTAACTTACCTACTATAGTATACTAAACTGATAAGTACTAATTAGCACTTACTAACTAACTAATTGCTAACTAGTATCTATATAACTATCTAACTAATATTACAACTAACTAATTTATATGTATATACTAACTGACCTCTATAATACCAATGCTAGCCAATCTACTAACTGAAACTGACTGATATTATACTAACTATTTGATAAATGATACTTACCTATATACATTAATTTACACAACTACTAACATACCCTAACTAGGTACCAACACATAACTAACTGACATATAGCTGACATAAGGTAATTACACTAACTGATTGATACTATATGACTACTAACTAATCTTAACTAACAACTCTCTGCTACCAGAATCTGATACCCACTAATGATACTTAACATCTACTAACTGATAATATAAGCTAACTGCTAACCAAATACTATATCTATAACATCAACACACTAACTGATCTAACTAACATCTAATACTCTAATCAATAACTGAAACTAACTACATCCCCTCTAACTTGCTTAACCTGATAACCCAAATACTCTGATACTTGTATCAAATAGCTGCTGCTACTGATGTTCAGTCTCCAGGTAACACCCTACATACCTTGCTGTTACTGTAAGTGTATTCTTTAATTCATCCTCTTACACATTATACATGTAATGCATACTAGAACCAATGCTTGCTACTAAACACACCAAAACAAGCACAATACTCTCAAACCTCTACTACCAGTACACAATTTTACTAACACATATTAGTGTATAACTGATCCAGGAGGCTATTGGCAGACGATCGAGGCATCCCAGTATAGCCATACCAGCCAGAGCTTAGCCCAGAACGGAAGGATCGATCCGTCGTCCGAGAGCGCAAACACAACAAAGGCTATTACCATACCAACACAAGGAGCTCCCGACTTGTCACCATTGTGGCAAGAAGGGACATATTATCAGAGATTGCCGGAAGAAGCTGAAATTGTGTATGATCTGTGGATCGAGTCAACACCTTGCCCGAGATTGCCCACAACACAGGGATGCATCGTCGCAGACAGGACATAGGCCAGCGACACCAGTCCAGAGGATACCATCCCAGGCAGGAGGTCAACGTCCACCGGTACCCGGTGGATTTCAGATGGGACCACCCCTGGCCCCACATGAGACATATTTTGATTGGGCCAGACAGCAGGACGGAGGGTAGAGGCGCGGGCAGGCCTTTGCACTAGCAGTGACAGAGGAGGAACCAGAAGGGGAAGCTATCACAGGTACCATTTTAGTTGCATCATTACCTCCGACTGTATTATTTGATTCTGGTGCTACATTATCTTTCATATCTAGTAGTTTCGTAGCTATGCATAGAGTAGCTACTCCCCCCTTACCTAAGAGTTAAAATATTCTTACCGGAGGAGGTATCGTACCGGTTACAAGTACTATTAGAATGTGCTCGGTAGTTGTGTGTGGTCGGAAGATGAGAGTTCAATTTTTGGTATTTCTGATGTCAAACTTCGACGTTGTGCTAGGTATGGATTGGTTGAGCCAGTACAATGCCATACTGGATTGCCGGAGGGGTAGCATCATTTTTAGACCGCTAGATCAACCGGAGTTTGAGTACATACGGGGTACCATTGAGCATAGAGTAGGCCAGATAGCTAGAGTTTACATGGCTATGGAGACGGCACCCCCACCGATAGTTGCAGAGTTCGAGGATGTCTTCCCGGAGGAGTTGCCAGGCCTACCGCCGGATAGAAAGGTGGAGTTCACTATTGAGTTGGTACCCAGAGCAGCACTGGTATCTTCAAATGTGTATCGGTTGGCAAAGAGGGAACTGGATGAGCTGAAGCTACAGTTAGAGGAGTTGCAGAGTAAGAGATTTGTCCGTCCTAGTGCATCATCCTGGGGAGCACCAGTGTTGTTTGTACCAAAGAAGGATGGAACAGTCCGTATGTGCATTGATTACAGAACCCTTAATGCTTTGACTATCAAGAACAAGTACCCCCTATCACGGATTAATGATTTGTTCGACCAGCTGATAGGAGCAGTGGTGTTCACGAAGATCGACTTGAGATCGGGATATCATCAGGTGAAGGTGCGAAAAAAGATATTCCAAAGACGGTATTCAGGACTCGTTATGGCCACTACGAGTTATTAGTAATGCCTTTTGGACGGACGAATGTGCCTATAGTATTTATGAACCTAATGAACAGAGTCTTCTACCAGTATTTAGACCAGTTCGTGGTAGTCTTCATCGATGACATCTTGGTGTATTCAAGGAGCCACGATGAGCACTTGAGGATAGTGTTGGAAACGCTGAGGCGTGAGGGGCTCTATGCCAAGTTGAGCAAGTATGAGTTCCTTCTAGACCGTGTCTCTTTTCTTGGACATGTTATCTCAGGAGATGTTATTTCAGTAGATCCAGCGAAGATTTCATCAGTAGAGGCATGGCCGACCCCTACCAACGTCTCAGAGGTGAGGAGTTTCCTAGGAATTGTCGAATATTACCGGAGGTTCGTAGAGAACTTTGCGAGGATCGCAGAGCCGATGACCCGCTTGACCAGCAATAAGCAGGAGTTCATTTGGACAGAGGAGTGTCAGACGGTGTTCGATGAACTAAAGAAGGATCTGACTACGACACCTATTTTGACTATACCTTTTGGACTCCGAGGATTTATGATCTACAGTGATGCATTTGGAAAATGATTAGGATGTGTCTTGATGCAGCATGGGAAAGTTGTGGCCTATGCCTCTAGGCAGCTGATGACCCATAAGAAAAACTATCCCACTCATGACTTGGAGCTTGTCGCAGTGATCTTTGCCCTGAAGCTTTGGAGGCACTACCTATACGGAGAGCGGGTGGAGATATTCACAGATCACAAAAGCCTGAAGTACGTCTATACTTAGAAGGACCTAAACCAGAGACAAAGACGTTGGCTCGAGGTGATGACAGACTTTGAGATTGAGCTACATTACCATCCGGGGAAGGCCAACGTGGTAATTGACGCATTGAGAAGAAGGCCCATGGCATTCTTTTTGACTACCCAGCAACATCTATTGAGAGGTCTATAGAACTTGGGTATAGAGGTTATTATGCCCGGTGCAGATGACCAGTTGTCGAGTCTTCAAGTGCAATTGATATTGGTTGAGAGGATCAAGGCTGCCTTGCCAAAATATGCAAGATTCCAGAGACTTCGACAGAGGACAGAGGCCGGGATGCAGACATGATTGCACATACATGAGGACAAAATTTTGAGATGTGGAGATCGTCTCTATGTTTCGAACGAAGAGCTTCGTCAGGAGCTGATGTCGAAGGTACACAGTTCAGCATACTATATTCATCCAGGGGGCACAAAGATGTACAAAGACTTGAGGCAGTGCTATTTGTGGCATAAAATAAAGAGGGAGATAGACCGCTTTATGGCAAAGTGCCTGGTGTATCAACAGGTCAAGGCCGATCATCAGAGATCTGCAGGCTTACTTCAGTTGCTTCCGATACCTGAGTGGAAATAGGAGCACATTACTATGGACTTCGTTACAGGATTTCTGAGGAGTCCTAGTGGTCGCAATGCGGTATGGGTGATCATGGATTGACTCACAAAGTCCGCTCACTTTCTACCTTTCAGAGTTGGGCAGTCTACAAAGGTCTTAGCAAAAATGTATATGACTGAGATCGTACGACTGCATGGGGTTCCAGTCAGTATAGTGTCTGACAGGGATACGAGGTTCACATCTTACTTTGGCGGAGCATGCAAGAGAGTCTCGGTACCCGCCTGAAGTTCAACATATCGTATCATCCGTAGACAGATGGCCAGTCCAAGCGCACCATTCAGACACTGGAGGACATGTTGAGGGCGTGCATGCTTGATTTCAATGGATCATGGGAGGACCATTTATATTTGGTCGAGTTTTTCTATAATAATATCTATCAAGCGAGCATTCAGATGGCTCCTTATGAGGCGTTGTATGGCAGAAAGTGTCATTCCCTAGTGTGCTGGAGTGATATGGGCGGGAGGTAGATTCTTGGACCAGAGTTGGTTGTTCGTACGGTGGAGAAGGTAAAGCAGATCCAAGGGCACCTGCGAGCAGCACAGGACAGGCAGAAGCATTGGGCAAACGCACACCAATGACCCCTAGAGTTCCAGGTTGGAGATCATGTGTTTCTAAAAATCTTGCCTACCCGAGAGACCATCAGGTTTGGAGGCAGAGGAAAGTTGAGTCCGAGGTACATCAGATCATTTGATGTGTTGGAGCTCATTGGAGAGGTTTCCTACAGGTTAATATTGCCACATACATTAGAGGGAGTTCATGACATCTTCCATGTATCTCATTTAAGGAGGTACATGTCAGATCTGAGTCATATGCTTGACCACTCGGAGATCACTGTTGGGCCGAGTTTGTCATATTAGGAGGATCCTGTAGAGATCCTAGATAGAATCGAGAAGGTGTTGCAAGGTCAGACTATTCCTTTAGTTCGTGTCACATGGAGGCATCATGAACCAGGCGAGTCGACCTGGGAACGAAGGGATGATATTAGGAAGTGTTTCCCCCATCTCTTTCAAGGCCTAGGTAGGTAGTAGCATTTAATTTCAATCAATAGTTTATACCATATATCTGTTTTAATTTCGAGGACAAAATACTCTAAGGAGGGTAGATTGTAAATTCTCTTGACCAAATTAGGTATACTTGGCTTAGAGAGAGACTATGGTTAGTTTGAAGCCATTTAGAATTAGAACATGGTATTTTAAATTAATGTACAAAATTTTTTTGTATCACTTAGTGCACCTTGTTGTTGTTTCGATATTTGGAGCGCTACTCTAGCTTTTTCTTTCAAACAAATTTTACAAATTTGACCTTGACATGCCAGTCTTCCAATTTGACCTTTGGGTCACTCATAAATACCCTCTCTTGTGCATCATTTTAGCCGCACAATATTCGTTATAAATATCTAATTTAAAATCTAAATAAATCTAACTTTGCATCTTTGTCCGTTCCAATTGAAATTGGAGACACAATCTCGACCCTTTTCTCGCAACCAAATTTATGACAATAATCTATTCCGAGTCTACTACGTCCATGACAATTGTGTCGCACCCAATTTAAATCCTATACATTTTCTATTAATTAAAGAACACTATTGACACTAATTTTAACTAAATTTGTACAATGACTCAACCTAACGCAAAACTAGACCCAACACCAACCCAAACTCCCGCTCACACCCTCATGATTCATACAAAATACCACATACCAATTTTTTCCTCTACATCACACCAAACATAGATTACACCCTCATCCAATCCTTTTCCCTATTTTGTAAACACCTAAACATTAGCGACCTAAGTGTAAATATAATGCTAGGTGGCAATCCCCTATAGGAGCAAACCAAATGAAAGAAACCCCATGGCATGCTTGACCAGTCATGTGCTCCACTTTTTTCTCTCCTTTGTTTGCATGTGACTATTCATCATAATCTACATTCAATCTCTACCCTCCATTCAAATTTCAACACATCACCTCCACCCATTCCTTCATGAAAAACTACCCTCTCCTTGGGAACCTAGCCGACCCTAATCCCAATGCTCTCTCTTCATTATATATACCTCTTCCCTCTCTCCTCACTTATCATTCTTCTTCTCCTTCCCTTCTACTTCATTTTTAGCCACCACCATCACCACCCACCAGAGCACACCCCCCTCGGTCGGAGCTCCGCCACCTCACTGCCACCGCCAACCACCATCACCTCCGCCACCCTCACCACCATCACCTCCAACACAGCCACCACCATTCCCATCTCCTCCTCCTTCCCAACATCACTACCATCAACCACCATCACCTCCGCCACCATCACTACCATCACCTCCAACATAGCTACCACCATTCCCATCTCCTCCTCCTTCTCCACGACAGCCACCGCCATTGTCCCCATCACCACCATCACCCCCCACGACCACCGCCATTATCACCATCACCACCTCACCACCTCCTCGACCTCCTCTTCCACTCCACCATATCCACCACTAGCTTCACCACCATCACCACATGTCGGAGCACCTGCCACCACCTGTCGGAGCACCCGCCACCACCACCAGCAAGCTGCTGCCTAGCTGCTGTGACTGCGTACACTGCTGCTGCCTTGCCAAGCCACCGGAGTACAGTTCCCCCTCCTAGTCGATCACCTCCATCTCGAGTTCCTCCCTCTTTCCATCCGAGCTCCTCCTTCCCACTCTAGGTAACTACTTAATTATCACGATCTCTTTCTACTCCATCTACTTCTATATCAACTTCTTCTTGTAATAAAAACCACTTGATTTTCTTGCAATATAACCCCCATTATATGTCCAGAAATTCGAGATTAAATTAAGTGTTAAGTATTGTTGAAACACCTGGTTTTAGATAGTGTTAATACATGCTTAGAATATAATTTTTATACCAAGCTTGATGTACATCCAGATTTGAGTCTAAATAGGTGAAACACCATGCTAGAGAGTATATTCATACCATGCTAAGATGGTATACATGTTTAGGAGATGCATGCATTTGTGTATGACGGGCAATGCAAGTTGGAATGAGATTTATGCCATATTTAGTATATAATTTCATATTTGATTATTCACTTGTGTAGACTTGATTATTATAGTTCAAGCATAATTTGTAAAGGGTTAGTGGTTGTAAGTCAAAGAGAATGATAAAGTGACATTTACGTGTTAAGTGATGGAACCTAACTTATTTATGATATGCACATATTTATGATAATAGGGAATGAGGATGAACACTAGAAAGTACTTGATTTAATTTGACACTTGATAAATACAAAGGTTGGGGATATTAATAACATAATTTGTGTACAAAAACCCTAGTGTGAGAACACATAGTACACATGTATTTGAGGAGAAACTTAGCACGTACACAAACCCTAGTTATGACCTTGGTTGTAATATTTGAGAAAATGTATATTTAGAGGGACTTGACACTTGTGCATTTTTTTAGACTCTTGCACAGTCAACCCTTCTAGTTGACCTGGTTAGAACCCCTACTTGCGTTAGCTTCTAGGTACAGTATATAGATGTACTTTTGTGCGTATTCTAGTATAATGACTGATTGTTATCATATTATGTTATATATAGGCTCGTTGGATCATTCGGGCGAGGCTTCGGGAGCAGGACTTTGGCATTTGCAGCTTGATGATTCAGGCAAGTATACCTTGCCTTATTTACTGTTTAATTCAAGTTATTAAATATTGCATAAGTTGTCGTTGCAAATATTATTTATAACTGTACGCGTCCGAGAATGACTCGGGTGCAGTCGACGATTGCGTCGATGAGTAGTGTATCGACTTAGTCTCAAGCAGACTCACCTACTATTGTGGAGATATTCTGATATCTTCCAAGACCCTGACACTTCTTACACTCATCATGATAACAAACTCATGTTGGAATACGAGTTGGTGTACCCGACTAGCTATAGATGCGTGCGACATGCATCAAGTTTTAGTGCGTAGTCAGGTTAGTCTAGTTATTTGAGACCTGGCATGTTAGTTACGAAGTGTGCACATTGTGTATTCGATTATTATATTTGTATTGGGCGAGAAGGACAACAGGTAGGCGTATGGAATACACACATTGGTATCCGTAGTGTCCAGAGGAGCCACAGATCCAATGACCCCCTTTATTCAGATACCGCGTTCTTCGGAGCGTTACAGACGTATATATATATGCAGATATGTCGTTCTTTAGAATAATGGACGTTACATGTGCAGATACCATGCTCTTCGGAGTGTTGGACGTTATGCCTACTCCTACCCATACGTACAAAGGTTGTCCTCATATTGTATTTACTTAGATGGTTAGTACCCCCCCTTACTTATTCAGTATTTTTATTCGGCGTATATTTTTGTATCTAGTTACGTCCCTTTGAGGACCTGGCTCCCTTTCAGATTTGGATGAGGCGTACTATCCGACCGTGTACGGGCCCGGACATGAGGCGAGGTACGTGACCGAGGAGGAGCTTGAGGTGTTACCCTCGGAGTTTCCCTGATCATTGATAGGCCTTCCTCCTAGGGCTGGAGCATTTTTATCTAGCTAGTCGATGTTCTAGTCTAGTATTCTTATTTGTCCTTTCGTACTCTTATTTCAAAATTTGTATTCAGTGGGTTTGTTCCCATCAGACTTTTTTGTGTTGTATTATGACATCCAGACTCCGTACTTATTTTCAGTATTTATTTCAACAGTCTTTATTTATATTCTGTAGATGAGATTAGATATTTACTGCTGCATGTTAGCATATTAGACTTGATAGTATTTTAGGATAATATAGTACGCTTTGTCGGGTCCATTAAATTAGAAAATCTTCCGGAGTCGTATTAGCTGGCCATTGCCACGTGGCCTGGTCCTGTGTATTTTGGGACTGGAGCATGACAAAAGTGGTAGGAAGTCTCCTCTAAATAAATGTATCTCAGCCAACAATCATTTCTCCCACATCACCTCGCACAGGCTAACTGCCATAGCCTTGTACTCGGCCTCAACTGTAGACCTAGCCACTATATCTTGCTTTTTTCTGCGCCAAGATACAAGATTGCCTCTAACAAAAATACAGTAACCTGTAGTGGACCTGCGATCGTCCATACAACCTGCTCAATCCGCATCACAGTAGCCTTCAACTCTCAGATGTCCAAAACTTCTGAACCATAACCCCTTTTCCGGGCTTCCTTTAATATACCTGAGAATTCTGCGAACTGCCTCCATATACTGCTATCTGGGATTATGCATATATCTACTCACAACACTCTCGGCATAAGTAATATCAGGTCTCGTATGACATAGATATAAAAGTTGGCCAACTAATCTTTGATATTGCTCCTTACTCATTGGATCACCACCCTCAACACACAACTTATGATTCTGCTTGATAGGAGTAGAAGCAACCCTGCAACCCAGCATTCCTATCTCTGAAAGAAGGTCTAGAGTGTACTTTCGCTGAGAAAATACTATACCCTTTTGTGACCTTGCAATTTTAATTCTGAGGAAGTACTTCAACTGTCCCGGGTCCTTAACTTCCAATTTCTCTCCAAGACTTTTCTTCATCCATAGGAACTCCATAGTATCATCTCCAGTAATTATAATATCATCAACATAGACTGCAAGAACAGTGATACGAGTCTTGGAGTTCCTGTAAAATATAGTATGATCTCCATTCCACTGCCTATATCCTATACCATAGACTGCAAGCCTGAATATATCAGACCATGCTATCAGAGACTGCTTTAGCCCATACAAAGACTTCTTCAATTTACATACCTTTCTCGTTGCTTATGAATTAGTAAATCCTGGTGGAATCTCCATATACACCTACTCCTGGAGATCCCTACGCAAAAAGACGTTCTTGACATCTAGCTGATATAGTTGTTAATTGAAGTTAGCAGCACATGACACTAACACTCGCACAGTGTTCATCTTTGCTACTGGAGCAAAGGTCTCATCATAGTCAATACCATAAGTTTGGCTATACCCTTTAGAAACCAATCTGGCCTTAACCTGTCAATCTTGTCCTCTGGAGTCTGCTTAACATTATAAACCCATTTACATCCAACAACACGCTTTCCAGCTGGCAGTGGTACCAGCTCCCATGTGTCGTTCTTCTTCAAGGCTTAAAGTTTCTCCTCTATGGCACTCAACCACCTAGGATCTTGCTTAGCTACCTGACAGTTGTTATGTACAAGCACTGAATCTAATGATGCAAGAAAGAACTTATATGCAGGTGGAGTGGATGCATATGAAATATAATGTGCAATGTCAATATCCCAACTGCCAAACTTAGATGGAGGTTTTTCAGCATTGACTCTAAAAGTTCTACGAAGCAAGACATGAGTATTAGAAGTATCAGGGAAGGAATTGTTACTAGGTGACTCAGGTGGAAGGGCCAAAGAAGGTCCTGGAGAAGAGGGACTTGGGACATGAGCATTTGTGGGCACTAGCCTAGGCATAGACGGAGGAGGCTCATGTTGCTGCTGCTCATGCTCCCTATATACTCTCAGCTCCCCCTGACTGTCGGCTCCCCTGAGACACCATCACTCCTCGGTGACTCAAAATGACATGGAATCATATCAACCACGATGCCACTCTCATTCTCCCCCCCCTCTACTAGCATTAGTAGAGCCGTCCTCGAACAAGGAACTTAACTCTGTCTTCTTCCCATAAAATGGTTCAAACTCCCGGAAGGTCATGTCCATACTGACAAACAACCTTCTTTCAGTGGGACACCAACACTTGTATCCTTTCTGACTTGATGAGTATACCACAAAGATACATTTAACTGCTTGTTGATCCAATTTTCTCACCATCATTCTGTGATCTCGCACAAATTATGTGCAGCTAAACACTCTTGGTGGAACAATAAAAATATTAGAGTCCAAGAGCATCTCACATGGTGTCTTTATCCCTAATACTCTTGACGATATCCTGTTCATTAGATAAGCTGCTGTCATAACAGCCTCACTCCACAAGAACTTTGGCACATTCATTGTCAGCATCAAAGTACAAGCTTCTAGCAGATGCCTATTTTTGCGTTTAACCACCCCATTCTGAGTAGGAGTGTCTGGACAAGTGGTTTGATGAAGAATTCTCTAACTAGAGATAAAATTAGCAAACTCCTTGTTGGTGTACTCGATCCCATTATCTGTTCGAAGAATCTTCATATTTACTCCAAACTGGGTCTTCACATACGCCGAGAAATTTTGAAAATATTTGTACACCTCAAATTTTTTCTTCATCATGTAGATCCAGGTCATACGTGAGTAGCAATCAATGAAGGTAACAAACCATCTTAGTACACTGATAGAAGTAGTAGAACACGGTCCCCAAATATCAGAATAAATAAGTGTAAATGACTCAAGACTTCAAAAATCAACTATTTTATAAGTAGAACGTGTATGCTTCCCAAGTTCACAAGCATTACAAAATAACCTTTTTTTTGTCTACTTTATGCATTATCTCAGGTTCTAACTTATTAAACCTATCAAAAAATAAATGCCCCAATCTACAATGTTAAAATATTGCTTCTGTCTCTGGCCCTCCATTAATAGTAGCAGCGAGCTTTGCAGTCTCCCTCTCCAGATACCAAAGGCCACCCAAGCCTCTTTCTTGTGGCCTTCTCTTGGAAAGAACACATATCCCGATAAAAAAGATCAGTGTAATTCAATTGATCAATGAGAGAGCTAACAGAAAGTAAGTTGACCAAAAATGAAGGAACATGCAAGACAGATGACAGGGTAACATATGAAGTACAATTGACTGAGCCAGTATCGTTGATAGATTGTGATGTCCCACCAGCAATCTGAACTGTCTCGTGATGCATATGCTTGCTCGAATAATATAATACAAACTTACTAGATGCACCTGTGATATGCCTAGATTCACATGAGTCTATGATCCAATCAATATGAGATTTAGTGGATGCAAGTGCCTGAACCGGGATACCTTTGTCCATATGGGCAACGTAACCAGTAAAGTTACCAAGGTAAGTAGTGTCAGCCAGATTCTGAGTGGCCTGTCCTTTGCCCTTAAAACTCTCAACCTGAAGCTTGAACTGACGTAGTTCCTCCAGCTCTGTCATCCCAGCTCCAGCCATCTTAGTAGTGGTCTCCTTTGGCACAACTAGGTGAGCAACTTCCCGACCTCTACGTCCCCTGTCATGTCCCGGTTCCGCAAAATCGATTCGTTCTCGCATTTGATTTCGCAGAACCGTTCGTCCTCGCTAGGGCATGATGTAGTACAAGTCTGGGATTACACTAGTACAAGGCAAGAATGTGCACATGTATAAAAATATTTTGTAAATAGTTCTATAACACAACAACAGATTGTGAAACACACATTTGTACAGGAAAAAAATAATTCTTTTATTGATTCATTGTAACAAAGTATAATTTTCTCAGTACTGAAATGGAAATGCCTGAACGACTTACATAGATTTTGTATAAAAGAAAAAAAACTGATAGATTGACATAAAATAATGTTCTTATCCTATACATTATGCCCCTTTATTACATTCTTGAAACTTGAAAGCAGCGACTAGAATCTTTGAGTACTTTGAAATAGGAAGAAGCTTGAAAAGACTGTATCAAAAGCTTTATCTTCCTTGAGCGCCCGTGGTACCCTGGTCACCTGGGTTGTCCACAGAGACGTGGGTCAGTTCATAGTAAGCAGAACTAGCCGACTCACCTAAACCAACACTTCTAAATTAAAGCAACAGTTTAATAGGTAATAATTTATAAGCATTAGTTTATAGGCAACAATCTAATATGCAATAGTTTAAGCAGTGAAACATATAATCTTTGCAGCATTTGTAATCTTACCCCGGCCAATGGCCGTTCATGTACAAAGTACATGATTGTTCTTACAGTCCCTGCATAAGACAATATTAGCATGCAACTCTCTCTTAGGGTCATTGGTGTTGTTTCATCATATTTGACTTTTACTATGGTACGCAGTGCACCTCCTCAGGAAGGTAGCTAGCCTACTATGAGAATCCCGTAATATCTCGTGCCTATAGCACGTCCGAATGTTTCCCCCTAGGAAGAAGCAGTCCCCGTTGCCCCGTGTCCAGATCGAGGAAACTAATTACCTTATGCACAAGTTATCCATGACCATGCAAATGTATAAATGACTAGGTTATAAACATATTGCATGGTAAAGAAATGATATAATTACAACCGACATATTCTCAATAGGGACTTCTTAGTCCATACTTTTCTCGCTTGGGGACTTGAACAGTCCATACCTGCCTGTATTTATTGATTTTTTATAGCATATCATACAATGAAATGAAATAGTGTTTTGTACTTGCGTTGCATAAGATGCAATAATTAACTTGTGGCATTAGTGATTTTATCGATCATTGGACTTAGCAAGGTCACAAGAGAACTTATTGATTATTGGCATGAAGGAGTAGAGAAGAAGGGACAAAATCGCTCACCAAATAGAGAATGCCGAGAGAAAAGGACGCTTGCTCGCTCAAGCTCCAGTCACGCATCTATCTGCATTGGCACCAACATTTGGTTAGACTATCATCTTCTTTTCTCTTAGAGTTCTCTAGAATGAATACATGCAATCGATGAAAATAGGCTAAACAATCAATCATCGAAAACCAATCACGAAAACGCATTCATTAAAATCAAGCAGCGAAAATCCAAGAAAGTTAACCAAAAATACATCGAAAACTATTGGACTCATTCCAACAGATGCCGATCCATCAATTGAAAATGTTCATTGCATTGTCTGTGATCGATTCCGCCGTAAAGTTTTTCCATACTCAATTTCGACTGAGTCAATCGAGTCACAAACCTTATATAGTGAATCGCTAGGAGCGAGGGACTACATCCCCTTCCTCCTTGACCTGCACGTCCACCTCTTTGTCCTTTGCCTCCTCGGCCACGACCGAAGTTGCGAGGTTGAGGGCAGTTGTAGATGAGGTGCCCTTTCTTCCCGCAATTATAGCACTCTCTGTCATCGTTGATGGGAGCACTAGGAATCACCATTGTCGAGCGGACAGCGAGTGAGGTCTCGCCTTTCATCACCTTCTGTCTGATCTTCTCTTGCTCCATCGATTCAACAGTCTCATCTAGAGATGAAAAAGATGGCAGATGACCCATTGCTGCCCTCCTAGCCTCAAACCGTAGTCCAGACCATTGAGAAAATGAGCCACATCGGCTTAGTCCCAGTCCACTTTCGGGACCGGGTTTCTCCGTCCCCGTCCTCCGCCCCGTTAACAATTTTGTCTGTGCAGTATAAGCTTTAAAAATAATTTCATTCAAATTTCTTATATACAGAGTGACAAGCTTGTAATTAATAAAGATATTAATATCTAACTAATACTAATGAGTTTACATATATGGGTATAAGCAATCATGATCATAGATTTACAACAACGGAGAGTACTATATTCATATCCGACTCCGAACTTGACCGAGTTTTTTTAAATCCTTATTTCCGTCTTCATCCACACTTTTAAATTTCCAAATCTGTCCAGAAAAAAAATCCATGTCCCATCGGGTTCGAGGAAAATAGCCATCCCTGCTCTCCCCTCTCCATCCCACCTATCAGCGACAAGTGCACCCTCAATGCTACAAAACTAAGGTGGGGATAAATGCCTGAAGATGGTCACGTTTTCCGCTCCCTGTTGTAGGGCCTGCGGAAATAATTGGAGAGAACCAACCCACCAAACACCTCCAAAATCTCTACAAGTTGTGTAAATTATTATAAGTACCACAGAAACTGGTTTGAAGAATTATTTTTTATGCACGACAAGCATTTGGAACTATGCCTGTATGTTCCCAGCTCGTTATATACTTTTAGCTCAAGTTGCTTTGCAAAATCACAACCGTTATATATGACGCTTTTAGTATGTTTATATTCTGTCAAGCATATATACACTTGAAACCCTATATATAAAATAGAATTAATTACTGTTACCCCATATAAAATAACACAATGCAGACATAATTAGTAAAAACCCCATATATATATATAAAAACAGGACACGACAATATGCCCCAACAATGTTCCATGAAGTATATTGGAATACAAGGCAAAGCATGCCCACATGCATAGCTTTGCTCGCTCCATGTTGCTCCTGTTGTACAAAATGACACAAACATTGTCAGTCATGATCGACCACTGACCGACCATGGCTTCCGCCATTAATGAATTCTTCCCTGCAAACATCTTTGCATGGCATGAAACCTACACCTTAATTTACATGCCATTCAATTCCCTCTCGTATGCATGGAATTGGTCTAGCCTAGATCCTCCATGTGTGGCCTCGTGGTCTTGCAGTGTGGGGGCCGAGCTCATGGCCCTGGGGCCTGCATGCATGGCCATGGGGACCAATCATATATATATGCATGGCTGACCACAACTAACATGGTGTGCTTGATTGTTGCGTTTCTCTAGGCTAGCTAGTTCAGGCCCAACCACAACTTGCATTGGAGGAGAGACCAGGACTTGGACCTACTGCTTGCTTCTTCAATGTTGTAGGACCATGCATGGCGTTTGTATTTCTTACTCTGGACAGGGATTCTTCCTTGCTTTTGTTAGGGGTAACATCCCGTTCCGTTCAAACGGACTGTCGATTCAAATGGCAAAAGTGCAATGTCTCGATCCGCTTTGCTCAGACGAGAATACTCGTTTGAGGCAAAGGATATCCAGACTTGTCCCTACAAGAGTTCGGCTTAGGCTTTCAGAGGCTCGCTTGACGTATCGCTCAACCGAGGCGAATCATCGCTAAGGTGGGTGGCTACGGTGAACTTGTCTTTGCTTAGCCAGCACACTTAAAATCTGGAACGATACATGCTAGTCGCTAGGTGAATCACCCCCTGCATGCTAATAAGAATACAACGCACCTAGCTAAGGGAATAATCCCAACTTGTATTGCTTTTGTAGAACATGGAAATAAAATATTGCTTATATTCAGACCCTTGCATGCTACCCTAGATCATGTCGCTCGGTAAGTCCCTATACGGTTTCGCTCCTCGGCTTACCTTCGGGCCCGAGCTAATGTGAATGATTATGTTTATACAAATGCATGCTTGCCTGCTTGTATATTGCCTCGTTCAATGCTTGTCGCATAAACTATGCCTTAAAATGTGTATCACTGTGCATATCATGCATTCATCTAGTTCTCCTCGAAAGACTATCTAATAGTCGTTCCGTGCAAGAATGAACCTGCAAGTATCCGGGACCGTTAGGTCACTAAGGCAATCCCCAAACCAGGGGAAATGCATCAAGATAAGTTGTTCATTGAAGAAAGAATCATAGCTCATGAAGCAAGACTCATTCAGGTATTCAGACCTCTGCAAGTCTCTCTCGAGCGGGCTCCATCTCAGCCCAAGAGACTGTGCACATCCAATGGCTAAGTGAATCAAGAAACAATATGTTATTCATGAATCCAGTAAATCTGAAACCCAAGATTTGAATGTCGCGGACAACTTGGAAACATGGTACAGTTTCGCGGACGGTCACCGGGGCACTGGGACCGATCCGATCAGGACGAAACTTCATGATAGTCTCTCGAGCGGGCGGGTTGGTATGCTTCACCTCGAGAACCTAGCATTGCATACCACTCTCACCCAAGACTAGATTGGTCCTTTATGGCTATGCCAGCGACTCTTGTTCATATAGATAAGTCATCCTCGCTTAGCGGCTATCCGCGTGTGAGTCATTGTATCGCATCAAAGAACAACTGAACACCTGAACACCTGAACGATCATGATATAGCAACTCTCGTGTTTGCATATGCTATTGTCTTGATTTTCATTATGAATGCTCATGCTTGAATTAATTTGGTTTGCCTTGGACAGGGAAGGTAAATGGTAAGTTGGTAAGTCTCGCCGTGTTTTCTCTTATATCGCACGACACACTGCCACACGAGTTAGTCCATTCAATATGCCATAAAACTGATCCTAAGGCAACTAGAAAGACAACATAATAGTTGGTGCACGGAACCTATATTACGTGTTTGGATTTGTCGAGCGGGCGAGTAGCCTCCCCACCAGTGCATTCAATGTACTAATAACCCACCAGATCGTTTGCAGGGTACGGAAGAACCTCGTTCGGTGCAGATGCCTCCTTCGTGTGTGCTAAGGCGTGGAGTACACTCTGGAGCCTTGGAGTGCTGCATCCGGAACTGAAGCACATATAGAAGACATAATGTTGGAACATTCCCTGAACATCGTCTGTACAATCATTCCACAATTATAGCCACTTGGCATGCTTTTATTGTTTTAGAGAGAGGCTTGAGCGACTTGTAATCTCGGCTATACGCCGCCTGTAACACATGTTCAATATCAATAAAAGAGTTGCTTTATTTCAACTTATGTTATTCAATGCTTCCGCTATATTGTCGACTCAGTGAACTTGTTACCAAATTGCCTATGCGTTTATGCTTCCGCTGCACTCGGACAATCTGTACGACTCTGTGGCTTAGAACTCTTACCGCCAGCCAATGAACCACGGCCTTGCATGGGCGTGGCTCACGCTCGTGCGGCATCACGTCCGGATGGGTCAAAGCGATCATTCCGCGGGAGCGCTGGCGCGGTGATTCTCGCCTAGCGGGGACGGCCGATTTAGCCTGCGGGAGATCGGGGCGTGACAGGGGGGGTTGGGGGTTCTATGTGGAGGGTGATTCCAAAGTACGATAACAGGGCGAAAGGGCCCATGGACCAGGATAACCCAAAATAATATCAGTTTAAATATAATTATATAAAGAATTTTGTATTTAAAATAGAACTAGTATATACTATGGGCTTCCCTTGACACAAAGTTATTATAGTGTAGTATTTATTGTGTTAGACTTGTATACAAGTGGTTCTTAGTTCAAATCTTGGTGGTGATTTTTTTTTATACTTTTATTTCATTATTTTATTTACATTATGTACGGGGGGGCCATTTTGAAAGTTCGTCTAGGCCCCCCATGATCTCTGGGCCGACCCTGTAGGACGAGTGTCATTCGTGGGTCAGAAAAGTTCGAAAGAAAATTGAGGATGAACGGAGCTAGATGTGGAGCAAGGTTCAGCTAAAACAGGGGAAAAATAGTTCAACTGGTATGACGACAACATACTGGTGAACAATACCGACATATGGTTTGCACTGCAAAAATATAGCAAAATAGCGACGAAAATGTCCGTCGCTATATAGCTGCATTTCGTCACTAAACAATAATAGCGACAGAACAACGACCATAATTTTTTCTCGCTAGAGTAGATGTCGCTATTTTTTTGTCACTGATCTGCTCTCGAGCGACTAATCAACGATGAACATAACAACAAAAATTCAACGACTTACTAGCGACAACTATTTTCGTCGCTAAGTCAGTGACTAACTTAGCGACAAAAAAATGAGTATTTTAATACTATTAATGTATTAGACATAATTTTAGCGACAAAAGTTTTCCAAGTTTCGTCGCTAGTTAAATTTTTTTAGATTTTTGTCATTATTCCGTCGCTAACCTTGATATTTTTGTCAGAATCAAATTTTTTCTGCTAGACATAAACTTGTAACACTATATATATATATATATATATATATATATATATATATATATATATATATGAGGAGGGATCCACATCCCCAATTTTTTGTATCCCTAAGCATCCCCATGTTATCAACCATTGGATCTTGTTTAAGTCATCTAATCTTAACCGTTGATTTGAACCAAATCAACAGTTAAGATTATATGACTTAAACAAGATCCAACGGTTGTAAACATGGGGATGCATTATCGGTGGGGATGTGGATCCTTCCTATCCTTCCTCTCTCTTTCTCTCTTTCTCTCTCTCTCTCTCTCTCTCTATATATATATATATATATATATATATATATATATATATATATATATATATATATATATATATATATAAACACACATCATCATATCCAACCCAAATTCATATAATCAAATACATATCCAAATATATATATAACCAAGTGATGATAAAATCCAATAAACTAGATATAATACATAGTTCAACTAACCAACACAGATCCATATAGTACAAGAGTAATATATACAAAGATCCCAAATTCACAATAGTACAAATGTCCAAAAGAACTCTCAAAATACATTAACTCATAGGTGGGGGTGGTGGCGACGACTGTCGGCTCTGAATCAACTATATCGCAATTGATTATCCATGATATGATGTATATCCTCAGGAATAATATGAGCCAAAGTAGGAGCCAGAGTAGAAGCAAAAGACGGAGCAGTGGAAATAGCAAGAGTTTCCAGAGGTCAAGAGCATCACGGGCATTTCTTATCTCTCTCAACTGCCTCTGTAAGTTATACATCGGGAGCTGCTACATACTGAGAAGGCTAGAAGGATCGTCGGAGGTATTAGGTTATGATGATGCAAGTGGAGCTGGAGGAGGAGTTCTGGAGTAAATCGACGGCTGCGATGCCAACGATCCGGTATCGTACATGCTGCCACCTTTTCCTCTTCCAACATCTTGTATCAACAGATCGTTCCTCCCAGTTGGCGTACATGACTGACAAGTCTCACCCCCCACTCAACGTTCTAGATCTCTAATGTCTCATATATCTCCTATATTTAAATAAATAATATATATTTAGGTTTATTATCTAGATTAGAGTCATATTTAGGGTTTTTTAGGTAATGTGGTTTAGGGTTAGGATTTAGGTTGGGGTTATGGTTATGGTTATGGTTATGGTTCATATTGTTAGTTGGGGTTAGGGTTAGATTAAGGTTAGGGTTAGGCTAAAAAATATTATAAAAATAATATAATAAAATTAATTTGATAAAATTCTAAGAAAATAAACACTTACATATGAGAATCCAATCATTCTTCCATTTGTGAGTCTCTTAAAAAATTCTGGAAAAGTCGACGGTGTTCCGGTCTCCGCTTGTCCTAGCGGCCTCCTCGTATTATAACAATTAAGTAATTAATTACTAAAATATGAGAAATAAAAAATACACAAAAAAAATACTTACCATCTGTTGATAATGCTTGAAGCACGGGATGGATCCACTTGTGTGGAGACGAGCCTTAGCACGGGCTGCCCTCGCCTTCTTAGACCGACCCTTGTATTCTGGAGTGGCAATCTTCTTCATCTCCTCCCAAAATTCTTTCTTTAGCCACTCCTTGCATCAATCTCTCGGAAGTTTAGCCAGTGCGTTCCGGTCGTTTATCCTTTTGCTTGCGACGAACTTGTAGCACTTCCGGATTGCAACATCTCTATGGTCCGGTCATCGGTACTCCTCTACAAATAAAGAAAAGAAAAATCTAAAATAAGAAGATATTTTAGCATTGTAATAAAAAATATATATTATTCTAAATAAAATTCTTATACATACCCTCAGAATCTCAAGCCAAATGAATGTCTTCTTCTTTGGTATGGATTTGAAGTTGAGATATCTCTTCTATTCCTTCATACCTTAAGAAAATAGAATTATTATTATCTTTACAACATCCTTAGATCGATGATGCCTAGTGTATTATAATAGATAAATAAAAATCACATGCATGTTGTAACAGTAAGAATGAAACATTGAATAATTATAACTGTTGAGTGCATCTGTGCACAAAATTTATGTAGTAAGAGCTTCGTATGAGAAGTGGTGCATCACGATGGAATAGTCAGAATGGTTTGGGAGCAATGGGTCACCTATCAAAACAACACTAAATCACAAGAATGAAATGATGTACAAGTATAGATTTACATTGCTTTATTTCAGTTTATGTACCATTCATATATTTTTATAGTAAAATTATTCACACATTTGTATGGTCATCGACAACTTGTTCATAAGGTTTGATTTCCCTCAAAAAGGATCCAGAGCATTAGAATCGAATCGACATAGGAAAAATTATGTAGAAGGTTCTTCACGCACGAGGTATTATAGGACATTAAGTGGGTTTAACCCAGAATGGAAGGAAGTGTCACAATACCATGTAATATCCTTTATGGTGTCGGATTCACCAATGATCTCATATAGACATCCTTTATGGTATCACTCTAGTCCCATAGAACCAATTAGTCTCCACTGAGTCTAATGTTGTACAAGTCTAAATTGTACTTGTATAAGCCTTGAATGTGCATAGTTAATAAATGATCACAAAATAATTTTATTGCAGCAAAAATAAGCAAACATATTAAATCAAAAATATATAATGAAAATAATCTCTTTATCGATAAACTTTGCAGCGGAATGCATACGACTCTTAATATCCCCTGGAAATGCCAAACTTGGCTGGCAATTCATAAATCTAGTATAATAAACGATGTTCCACACATTATATCCTTTATTACGAAGATAGAACATCTTTCAAGAGAAGAGCTTCCAGTTTCCAAAGAAAATTTGAATACCTCAGAATGCCCGAGTGACTCACCCACCTGTAGAGGAGGGGTTCAACACATCGGATATTGCACTGGTGAGCGATAATAACCCAACTCATATAAACCAACACAATAATCATGTGAAAGCATATACAATTATTAAATGGTCCAACTTTTTATAGGGTCTGTTAACAAATTCATAATCTATGAACACAAATAATAAATGTCACTCATGGTGATTTTACCCTCTGCTATATTTCCTTTTTTGTAAGACAAGTATTAGAATACAATAATAGAGTTTGTATTTTCCCGTATCTACACACCAACATTAGAAATTATATTTCCATCCCTAAATTAAATGATTTGTTCTGCAAAGTAGTTGTTATTAATATGCAATCTAACTACATGACGACCACTGATGATACACCATTTTGGACTATCTACGATATTACGACAACCTTCCAATATAGGTAGCCAGTCTTATTGGAGGTCTATAATACTCGTTCCCTTCTTCTTTCTCGAAGCCATACACCCGTGCCACTTGATTTGCAGTTCATATGGAAAAGTTATGTCCTCTCAATGTGGGCCTAACTGTTGGAATTAACAGCAGGAAAACCGGTTAAACAACACCCCCCACAAAATAATAAAAATAATAATAATAATAATAATAATAATAATAATAATAATAATAATAATAATAATAATAATAATAATAATAATAATAATCAGAAACTAGCTATTTATAGAAGTTTTTCAAATAAGAAAACCATAGAAAACTCTAAAAAATTCTTTAGGCCATAAAGAACATGGAAATAAGTTTGAGCCTAATTTATGGTAGGAATTAGTTAGAATAAATATCACACCCCAGTACCGGAATACGGAGACGGACATGGCCAGCTACCCCGTACAAGGTACTATACGTCGTATACGATGATCACGGCTGTAGCTAGACAAGGGGGTACATGCTACAATCAAGTCATTTAGGATCATAAAGAGCATCTATTGTCTCAATTATTCAAACAAGATTAGTAAATATAGAACATGTATGACAAGGAAGTAAGGCGTCCCAAACGCCCTGCCACAATATTCTGGAAACCAGTTGTGCAAAATAAAAGCTGACAGAGTAGAAAAGTACATGACCATGATCAGCTGTAGTCTGATTAATTACAATCATGTAAAGGAAACTAAATGTCCAGATTTACGGCTAACAAGTGCCGGTGGCTAAAGGCCCAAAAGAGTAAAATATATGATAACGAGCAGGGAAGAAGAAACTGACTCGTGTCCTTCAGCGACTATCCGGCTGGTGCACGCTATCAGGAAGGGGAAAGTAAGATGGATCCTATGGAACTGGCTCAAAATCTGGCCATGCAAAACCAGTAGGGTTAGACCCCAAATAGCAAGTACCACAAAGGAAGCACAAAAATGGAGAAACAAAACCCAAAGCAATAGATAGGCATAAGTATAGGTTCTGTGTCATGGTTTTGGTCCATGTCTATCTTAGCATAATAGTCCAAACCTACAACCAAACAAGGACAATGGTTGAACCATCACACTATGATAGTCCATGTCCCTAGACTACTAACAGAATAATACAATCACAACCAAGTCCAGTTATATAACGGCCAATCATTTGTACGACTTGCTACCGTGGAGTCTGAGTTATCTCAGATCGGATGTATAAGAGAAATCCTTAGATCGTGAGCTGTTTAGCGGGGCTAACCGAGCCATAGTTTTGCATATCATATTGTATATTATGCACCGGACCCTAGTAAGACCACCATACTAAGATCACATAGAACGTATTATACAATATAAGTGTTCGGATATTGCCGTCCACTAGTGTGGACGTGACCAATATCCATAGGGGTCAGCCTTGCACGTCATGACAGTTGTCTGAGGTGGCTAATGCGCATGATCTCAGGATTTTATCCCTCCCAATACTCTACTAATTTTAGTTGCCTAAATTAGCCCTATGGTTATATTAGAAATCCTATGGCATGGTCATATGATCAATCCTCCTATATATTATACCGTAGTACGGCCCACGCTAGATACGAATCCACTTTGTTGCTTGGTAGCTAAAACTGGATTCACCCGAGCATGATATAACAATCAACCAAGTCCTAGCCACACTTTGGTAGTGGACCCATATACTATGCCCCTTGTCACTTCCCGCTCCCAGAATACTGGGTAAATACGGAGAATGACATGGCCAACCGCACCTTGCAGAATATCGAAGTAAGCCGCAACGTATTAAGGTTGTCTAGAAGACAGATAGGTGAACTCTAGCATACTATGACGTCAGTCCTAAGGCCGATAAATCCTATTATCTCAATCCAGCAACACAAGTACAAAAGTGTATCATACATAAAAGTAAAGTGGCGTCCCAAATTATATGTCACATATAATCATGAAACTAGTGAATACAAAATGCTGCACTAACAGAGTTTAATAATATATGATCAAATATACCAGCCATGGTCTAATATATACATTATGTTGACCGAAGTCTCAAAAGTATATGGAGCTAACTCTGCCCCTACTAAATACCACAAAATAAAGTAATCAAGACAAGGGGTGAAAGAAAGAAACCCACTCGCGAGCTTCGGCCACAGTCCTACGAGTACGAGCCATCTTGCTGGAAATGCGACGGATCCTGGTTCTCTTCGGGATAACCTGGCCATGCAAAGCCAGTGGGGTCAGAACCCTAAGCAGCAAGTACCACAAAGGAGCTCGAGGTGATAGACTAAACACATCACAACATTAACAGAAAGAGACATATAAAAAATAAATGCTGATCGAGACTTGTACGAAACCAATGTACTTGTCTCAAGAATAATATTGAAAGAACTGATAACAAGTGCAAAAAATAAAAGTAAGGCGACGAGTGGCAAGAGAGCATAGGAACTACTCTGGATCGGGACCATAACCCTTAAACCAAACAAGGACCGGAGTTGCAGACCTTCACCCAAGCAAAACTTAGCACCCTAACCACGCGCCGAAAGAAAATGAAACTAGAAGAGCGAGCTATAATGAAAGTAACATCATTCATCATACGACCAAACAACTTTACGACTTGCTACGATTAACTAGATAGGGTTGTCACAGACATTAATTACTAAATACATATTTTTAAGAATATTGCTACCACCAATACTGCAGTTAAGAATATTACTCCGGACAAAAGTCCACTCTTTTGGACAAGTGCCAAAGTGATGTGTCAGAGAAGTGACTGAAGTGATGGATGTGACAGGCCATAAAGTGTGTCAGGAAGAAAAGATAAAACCGTAGAAAGATGTGCAAGAGCTGTAGAAGCATAAAAAAGATGCAGCCATGTGACCAACGTCCATGCGCCCCCAAATAAAAAATTCAACAGATGGACCACATGGAAACCATACGGCCCAGAAAAGGGTCACCCAGGCGATCAAAACAAGCATCCTGACAACTGACCGTAGGTCGACCTGACATAACATCCTAACAACAAAGATGACGCCTGATACAGAATTATGACAAAAATGACTTTTCTGATCGCCTCGAAGGACGAGAACACACTAAGAGGCAGAAGTCCCAAGGATGGTGCAGAGCCACGTGGACAACCCGACAAAAAGATCCCATGCATCTCTGGCCCATGCGTCCCAGACTCCATGCGTTCCATGCGACTCTGGCTCATGCGTCCCAGACTCTATACGTTCCATGCGACTCTGGCCCATGCGTTCTAGATTTTATGCAGTTCATGCGTCTCTGGCCCCGTGTGTTCCAGACTCTATGCGTCCCAAGCGACTCTGGCCTATGCATTCCAGACTCCATACAGTCCATGCGTCTCTGGCCCCATGCGTTTCAGACTCCGTGCGTCCCATCCGTCTTTGGCCACATGTGTCCCAGATTCTACATTGACCAAGTCTTGCTGTTACAACTGAGCAGTCTTCTCCAACCAAATAGCGACCACGTGTCCATTTGACCAAGTCCCCTACACAGTTAAGAACCTTCCAGATATTCAGCAAAATAACAAAATTTTAACAAATGTTCACATAGCAGCGGAGCCTGGATTCCCGTGCATAGCTGTAGCACCCTTCAATTGAGAGGGAACACGTGGCAAACCTCGCCGCCCATGCTGCCACAAATACTACTATAAATAGCAGGGTGCTACCCCCATACAGGGAAGCTGGCTATCGGCGAAGCAACACTCAAGGAAGAGAGAAGAGCTTCCGCATCTGATCGTCCACGGAGTAAAGAGAGTTGCTACACTCCTAACCCTCCATTGTCATCCCCCAGAAAACAAATTTGTACTTAGATTGTCTCCTATGACTCTTTTTTGTACTTTCTTAGTTTGTTAAATCAAATATAGTTCTCCCAATTCTTGTTTTGATATTGAATGGCAAACACGATGGCAACTCTATTGGTGACTTTCTTCTCCTTTGTTGAGAAGTCGATGATGCAATTCGATGCGGCCAAGCTCGGCTCGACACCAAAGATGCTGGTGGTCCGCTTCTACTAGAAAGTGTTTGAGGATATGCTCTCCAGGGACAGCGCGAGTCCTTATCCAAGGCAAGCAAATCCCAAGAAGACCCGCAGGGCGTGGGTAGCCAAGGTCGCTGTGCCTCACCCAACTGCGGAGCATGTACTCCCTATCTCTTTTCTAACCGCAGGAACCGCACATCATGCGGCCATTGTTTATGTGGTAGCCTCTTCCAGCCAAAAGGGTGCTCCTCACTCGAGGACCTGCAGAACGTTGGTGGCCAAGACCGATGTGCCCCACCCAGCTGCAGAGCAGACGCTTCCAGCCTCTCACTCTGTTTCCAATGACGGTTGTCGGACGAACACCCATAACGTCCATATCCATGCGGCATCAAGGGCTGACGTAGAAACTGTTCAGCACCCTGACTCTGGCAGCAAAAAATACTATGATGCCAGGCATCTTGATGCTGAGGCAGCTTCTATGCAGCCAAGGACGAGGCCTCATAAGACTGCCCATGCGGCATCAGCTCAGAACTACAACAGAACCTCTATTTTAAACCGTATCTCCTGCGGCACAGATCCTATGCGATCCACCGAGAATGGTAAAAATCTAAAGCTGGACTTTTCATAATACGTGTCTGCGGTATCTAAGATGAAGAAGTCCAGGGCAGTGTGAGCCCGTCAAGCTCAAACTACTGCTCATACGACCGGCCACCAATATGCATCGCTAGTTATTATGCGAGCCTCTGACAGACAGTTGTACGAGAGTGACTCATGCGTCCAGCCTACAGGGACCAACGGACAGGGACAGTCTCAAAAGTCTTTTACCAGTACCTTGGGGAAAGTTCGTGTACGAACCCCAGGCCAGGGAGAAAAGACAGCACCTGCGCATCCGTGTGCCAGGGATACCCGGACTCACAAAGAGGATGCAAAGGTAAAATATCCTTCGCATGATTTGCGTGACATGATTACTCACAAGCGCAAATTAAGAGAAACTACTATGGCGTACGATGTTCCCTCTCCGAGGCACAGCTGCGCCAGCACAATTATCAACTGCTATTGTAATAAAGTAGCAGTACTCACAGACAGATAGTCGGCCTTCGAGCAACTGCACTGGAAAGCCCCTACCTAGCGGCAACCCGGAGATTAGGTACAAGTATCAAAGGAGGAGGAGTTTCCCTTCGCCTCATGCTACTCAATGGGAAAGTTTTCCACCGCCAAGAGAAGAAAGCCGTCGGATACCTCTTGTCCGACGCTTCTACCACCGTATCGCAAAGCCGATTACCTGAAAGGCTGACGACGGCAACCGCGGAAGGCATCTTCCAAGGCACCCGCTCAAGGAAGAAACTGTCATCCCCTGGGGGTAGTTCGTCCTCAGAACCCCTGGGGGTAGCCCAAGCTGGAGATAGTGTCCCCCTGAAAGTATGCGATAACCTGACATTCTGAGGAGACTACGATTCTCAACGAACGGACGTCGAGATCTCAGAGGATAGCTACGCCCACCAGGATGACACAATCTTCTACACTAGGGGTATTATCCCCTCCAAATTTGAGGAAGACATAACGGCTCCTGCCCTCCTTGAAGACCACTTACTACAAGGATATGAAACAGGGAGCATGGCATCCACTGCCCTATCTATTTCTTCTCGTGTGAGGATGGTGTACATTGCCGAAGACGACTATGAAGGTCCTAGTGACCGATAGTGCCTCGAGATGCTTGAAGCCATGATGCACACGATGAGGGCATCAATGCAAGCTTTGACCCAGACTATGCTAAAGATTAAGGCAAACATGGCCTCCCAGTCATCAAGGGCCTCTGGGCAAGCAGACCTGGACCCCGGGACCAACGGGAATTCAAATACTACCGCTCCACCCGCGGGCGATGATACTCTCCGGCAGAAGATGAAGCTAAGGAAGCAAGGAGGAAGGTCCGAGAACTTCGGGCTTGCCTAGACTCCATGAGCAATCGAGACTCACTTTGTGATCTCGGGATGCGGCAACCATACCCGATAGAGTGGAGGGACGTGCCATATCCGTCCAAGTACAAGCCCTTCAACATTAACATATTTGACGGGAAGTCCACCCCTCGCCGCTTCATGTGCTACTTCATGATCACCATGGTACACTTATCCCCCATCGATGCTATCCTTACTAGGCTCTTTATCGGATCATTGGCGGGGGTAGCTTTCGATTGGTTCTACAGTCTCGAAGATAACTGCATCTCATCATTCGATGACCTCAAGCGTCTATTCCTTATGTAAACCCCCTCGACCAAAATTTAGGATTATTTAATTTAAATTGAGAGACTAGGACTAATTTTGTTACAATTAGGATTAACGTATAATAATTATGTGTCTTAATACACCTCACCGTTGCTTCGACGTTTGGAGCGCTACACTAGTAGTTACCTTCAAACAAATTTTATACTCAACTCCTAGACATGCTAGACTACCCATCTAACCCTTGTGTAACTTTTAGATACTCAATATTGTGCTTCATTTGAGCTGCACAATATTCGTTGGAAACGTCTACGTATAATTCCAATAAACCCAAATTCTCATAACTGTCCCTTCCTATTTAAATTAGAGGCACAACTTCAACCCAATTCCATAAAACCCAAATTATGGCATTTATCTATTCTGAGCCTGCTACGCCCATGACTCTCGTGTTTCACCCAATTTTAATCCCATATGTCCTCAATTGACAAAATAACGCCGTATGCATTATTTTTAATTAAATTAAATTAGAGGGCGACTCACCCAAAGCAAGACCTAACCAAGCCCATGTACACCTTTCATGTGGACCAGCCCCCACCCCGAGGAGCCAGGTCGGCCCAAGTCCCGAGGTCAGCCCAAAATCCCCTCCTATATAAATATATATTTTTCTATACATGAAAACCTAAAATTTTAACCACCACCACCACCATCAAACGCTAGCCGAATCCTTTCATCCTACCGAGCACCCCTTCTCCCCCTATCCGACCGGACAACACCACCACCTCAGGCCCCCACCACCGCCGTCCCCCAGGCCGCCTGACCTCCACTCCCATCCACCTTCATCATCAAACCACGCCGCCGCCATCAACCCCATCACAACCGACCCGAGCACCCTTGTCGAGCCGCCGACTGCCCAAAGCCACCACCACCGCCTCCAGCACTGTCCACCGACCAGCAATACCTCTTTTCCCCTCGACCAGCAGCATCCCAGCTAGCCAAAGCCACCGCTGCCACCGCTGCCACCGCTGCAAAGCCGCTGCTGTCGCTGTTGCAACTGCTACAGTTGCTGCAGCTGCTGCCATGATCTGCTGCCGACGTCGGAGCTCCGCTGACCGCCGACGAGCGTGCACGTCGACGAGCAGAACCCCCCCCGTTCAGCCACGCCTAGGTAAACACTTAAATTCCTCTTTTCTTTATGATATCATCGTATAGTTGCGTAGAGTTGTGTCGTCGTGTCGTCGTGTCATTGCATGGACACGAGATAGTTAATTTGAAACCCTATATGTGAATGTGCATATGCTTAATCAGATTACATAATGATTAATAAGTTAGTAATTAATAAATTGGTAAATGCCCTAATAGCAGGACTTGTTATTAAAGAGTTGTAATTCACCAATAAAACCTAGACATCGACAAGTATGCTTAACATGGAAAATAAGGACATGTAATTGTACTAAATGTAATTAGTTTTGTGACCCATGACTTTAGTATTTTACTGTTGTGAGGTACACGGTGACTGAGGACAGGATACGTGTGCACCTTAGCTAGTGCACACGCGACTCTGTAGTCGACCAGCCGTGACCCTTGCGTCAGTATCTAAGAGCAATATCATAGTTTATGTAAGTATTGCTTTAGTGTCTGATGCTAGATTTCTATACTATATTGTGTGTTTAGGGTCATTGGACCAGCCAGGAGACACTGCAGGAGCAGGCTATTAGCATTCACAGCTTGAGGACCCAGGCAAGATACCTTTCCATATTTACTATCTAATTTAAATTATGCTTATGTTGTATGATATCTTGTTACTTTATTTTCATATGAATGTGCCCGTCCGAGATTGACTCGGATGCAGTCGACGGATGCGTCGATGATTAGTGTACTTGACCTAGTCACTAGTAGACTCACCCATTGGGAGGATACTATGATATTTTCCAAGACATGACACTCTTACACGTTTTATAGTGACAAATTCATATTGGGATGTGGGTTCGCGTACTCGACTAGCTATCGGTGCGTGTGACATGCATCATGGTTAGTACGTGATTCATAATTTTGTATTATTAGAGACTTGGCATATAGATACGTGGTATACGCGTTGAGTATTCGACTTGTGTGCCTACATTGGGTGGAAAGGACGACTAGAAGGCGTATGGTGTAGCGCCCCGTTCTCCCGGTGCGGAGAGCGCGGCTAAGAAACACAAGACGGTATCGTTCGATCGGGATAGATTGAATTAAGAACTCGTCCTCGTTATGGATTTGTTTCTTCGGAATCGATTCCCATATTCAGTGGACTGCGCCCCAAGGATCGGCTTAGCGGCAGAGTCAGGAGGGACCTCTCCGCTGCTATCTTTTATTGCCTCGGTTTTCGATGTCGCTTGTTGCTTTCGTGCTTTGAGTTGGTTTTGGGATTTGCTTGTTTTCCTTGAACGGTTTCGATGGTTTTCATTGTTTTCGTTTATTGACTTGCACTTCTATTCCGAGATTGGAAAGAGAGGAAGAAGTTTTAATCGAGCTGTTCGTGTGCAGGTGAACGAGCAGTAGGCGGCTTGCGAGCGGAGTCGTGAAGCGCCTCTTTCCTTCTTCTTTCCAAAATCTAAGTGAGTGGCTACCAACCCGATTAGCTAGCTCTGCTTCCAGCTTCACTCCCTTGCCCCGATCAAACGATACCAAGTAATAATAAAAGAAACCAAGATAAAAGAAAATAGACTTGGTTATATGCTTGTCAATAAACTTCATGAACGGTTACTTACTTGCATGCTTGTTCGTTCGGAATATTTATCATACGCATAATTGTTCCTAGAGGCTATGCAAAATAAAGCATGCATTACTCGTGTTGCCTCAACTGCGTGAAATGATAACTTAACTAAACATCGTGTGTTCGATCATGGACAACTTGTGCACAAGGATATAAGTTCTGCGGACGGTCGCTGGGGCACTGGCACCGATCCGATCCGGGCGGAACTTCGTGTGTAGTCATCGTGTGCGGACTGGATAGCTTGCAACGCATCGTGTGTTTATCGTGTATCCATTATGAGCTCTCGTTGCATGCTACCTAGTCCATGACTAGTCCAAAATGGCTACCAAGCCAGTGATCACCTGTGGCATAGTCATCGTGGGCGGACTGGACGGCTTACAACGCCTCGTGTGTTTATCGTTGCATCCTATCCTTGTCCATGACTATTTCCACCCTGTATATTTAAACCTGTTGCATACTAACTTGTGTCTCCGTGGCAGGGAAGGCAAGGTAAGTATTGTGCAGGTAATTCAGACGGTCAGGTAAAATCTACCGAACGGTGGCACGTTCATTTTCAGTAAATTCAATATGCTGCTTAACTGTAAATGAACTAAGGCAAGATAGAAACCAACCAAATATGCATGCTTCGCTAAATAATGTGTTGATTGGTATAGTCAGGCTAGCTCGCCTTCACCAGCATGTTTCGATATGCTGACCCTCGTTGAAACAGGTTCTCCGCACTAAGGCGAACCGAGCGAGGAGCCGAAGTCGTCTTCCCGATCCAGTCCAGCTGTTAGCGCATCTTCACCGCGCCTCAAAGCCTTTGAAGTCCGAAGCTGCAACTCTTCATACACAAATGCAGCTCCGTGGCAAAGCGATCCTCCAGCCTGGAGGTCCTTATCATTTTGAGTTTATAAAAGGATGTAATGTACAGGACTGCTATCTCATTTTGAGTCAACCCTTTTGTAAGCCGTTCGGCATATTAGCTGACTCGTTCAAGAGTTTGTAATAGATGTTCATTATCAATAAAGAGAACTTTTCTATGTTTCAATCTGTGTTTCAATTTATCTGCGTACTCTGAATATGTGCTTGCTATACAAATCATTAAAGCCTTGTGCGGGCGCAACTCCAGGCCCGCACGGCGGTCATGACTCGGGGGACGCCTCGGGGCGTGACATAGTGGTATCAGAGCACAGATTCAAAGTTCCTTAGATTTCGTGCTGGAAAAGTTCCTTTAACGATCAAATTCCTGTGCGAACTCTTGAACTCGCTAGGCCAAAATGAGATACGTTCATGCAATAAGTCCATAATACATTATGATCCTAATATAATTTACCTTCTTTTGAAGGAATGGATACAGCGCAATCTACAGCGCAACCACCGATCGAAACACAAGAGAGCAGTTCAGGCAATTCGGGAAGCTCTCGGAGCCAAAGAGGCATGTCTCAAGTCGACCCGCTTGAGCGGGTAATGCAAATGTTAGAATCGCAACGACAACGAGACGATGCTCGCCAAGCCAGGCTCGAGAGTAATCTAGAGACCCGTTTCTCAGTCCAACAGAAGCAGGTCGATGCCCTGCAACAAATTGTTCAGACTTTGGCTGCCAATCATTCCGCCGCAACAGCAGCGACTCCGGTGGAACAGCCCGTGCTTGAAGTGGAGACGCCTCAAATCCCAAGGCCGAGGGACGTGACTGTCTTCAACTTGGGCCATTTCAAGAAAGTTTGCAATACCCCGTTCAACGGGACTGAGGACCCAGTGGTAGCTCTAGATTGGCTAGCCGAGATCGAAGATCACTTCACTCTGCTAGAGGTCCCCGAAGATAAGCGCGTCGCCTGCGCGTAACTACAGCTCCGCCTCGACGCACACGATTGGTGGGACGTGCATCGACGATCTCTCCAATTTGATCACGGAGAGGAGGCGATCTCGTGGACGACCTTTCGTGCCGCGTTCGAAGAGGAGTTTATACCGCCTCCAGTACAACGTAAAATGGAAAATGACTTCGTGCAGCTGAGGCAGGGCAGTATGACAGTTAAGCAATACTCCGCCGAGTTCAACCGACTCTCGAAGTTCGCTAGGGCCTATTTACCTGATGCAGCGAGTCGAGCTAGAAGGTTTGAAGGTGGACTACGCCCTGCCATCCATTCGCACGTAGTCAATAATCAGTACGGAACAATGCGTGAAGTCATGAATCACGCCCTATCGCTTGAACCACAGTACCCTCACGTTTCCACCGGCACTGTGCATACCTACAATCACAAACGCCAAGGTAACGATGGAGGAAACACCGCTGCAAAGCGTCCTAACCACGGCGGTTCCCGAAGAGGAAATCAAGAATGGTGTAACTTCTGTAAGAAATCTGGGCACACCATTGGTCAATGTCGTAAGAGACTTAGATTATGTCTTGCTTGTGGCAATCTAGGCCATGCCATAAATTCCTGCCCGAACCTTCCTGATCGTCGTTCTCGACGAGAATAATCCCTAATGGTAAGCATTGTTCTTAAGTTTCGGGACGAAACTACCAATTGGTTGGGTAGGATGTAGCACCCCGTTCTCCCGGTGCGGAGAGCGCGGCTAAGAAACACAAGACGGTATCGTTCGATCGGGATAGATTGAATTAAGAACTCGTCCTCGTTATGGATTTGTTTCTTCGGAATCGATTTCCATATTCAGTGGACTGCGCCCCAAGGATCGGCTTAGCGGCAGAGTCAGGAGGGACCTCTCCGCTGCTATCTTTTATTGCCTCGATTTTCGATGTCGCTTGTTGCTTTCGTGCTTTGAGTTGGTTTTGGGATTTGCTTGTTTTCCTTGAACGGTTTCGATGGTTTTCATTGTTTTCGTTCATTGACTTGCACTTCTATTCCGAGATTGGAAAGAGAGGAAGAAGTATTAATCGAGCTGTTCGTGTGCAGGTGAACGAGCAGTAGGCGGCTTGCGAGCGGAGTCGTGAAGCGCCTCTTTCCTTCTTCTTTCCAAAATCTAAGTGAGTGGCTACCAACCCGATTAGCTAGCTCTGCTTCCAGCTTCACTCCCTTGCCCCGATCAAACGATACCAAGTAATAATAAAAGAAACCAAGATAAAAGAAAATAGACTTGGTTATATGCTTGTCAATAAACTTCATGAACGGTTACTTACTTGCATGCTTGTTCGTTCGGAATATTTATCATACGCATAATTATTCCTAGAGGCTATGCAAAATAAAGCATGCATTACTCGTGTTGCCTCAACTGCGTGAAATGATAACTTAACTAAACATCGTGTGTTCGATCATGGACAACTTGTGCACAAGGATATAAGTTCAGCGGACGGTCGCTGGGGCACTGGCACCGATCCGATCCGGGCGGAACTTCGTGTGTAGTCATCGTGTGCGGACTGGATAGCTTGCAACGCATCATGTGTTTATCGTGTATCCATTATGAGCTCTCGTTGCATGCTACCTAGTCCATGACTAGTCCAAAATGGCTACCAAGCCAGTGATCACCTGTGGCATAGTCATCGTGGGCGGACTGGACGGCTTGCAATGCCTCGTGTGTTTATCGTTGCATCCTATCCTTGTCCATGACTATTTCCACCCTGTATATTTAAACCTGTTGCATACTAACTTGTGTCTCCGTGGCAGGGAAGGCAACGTAAGTATTGTGCAGGTAATTCAGACGGTCAGGTAAAATCCACCGAACGGTGGCACGTTCATTTTCAGTAAATTCAATATGCTGCTTAACTGTAAATGAACTAAGGCAAGATAGAAACCAACCAAATATGCATGCTTCGCTAAACAATGTGTTGATTGGTATAGTCAGGCTAGCTCGCCTTCACCAGCATGTTTCGATATGCTGACCCTCGTTGAAACAGGTTCTCCGAACTAAGGCGAACCGAGCGAGGAGCCGAAGTCGTCTTCCCGATCCAGTCCAGCTGTTAGCGCATCTTCACCGCGCCTCAAAGCCTTTGAAGTCCGAAGCTGCAACTCTTCATACACAAATGCAGCTCCGTGGCAAAGCGATCCTCCAGCCTGGAGGTCCTTATCGTTTTGAGTTTATAAAAGGATGTAATGTACAGGACTGCTATCTCATTTTGAGTCAACCCTTTTGTAAGCCGTTCGGCATATTAGCTGACTCGTTCAAGAGTTTGTAATAGATGTTCATTATCAATAAAGAGAACTTTTCTATGTTTCAATCTGTGTTTCAATTTATCTGCGTACTCTGAATATGTGCTTGCTATACAAATCATTAAAGCCATGTGCGGGCGCAACTCCAGGCCCGCACGGCGGTCACGACTCGGGGGACGCCTCGGGGCGTGACTTATGGGACACCCACCCCTTTTATACAGATACCGCACTTGACGAAGTGATACAGACGAATATATATTTTACAGATACCACGTTCTTTAGGGTGTTGGACGTTACTTGGTGATTTTACAGATACCACACTCTATAGAACGTTGGACGTTATTATATTCATACACCCGTGTTATAGGGGGCATATGTGGCATATACTAGCCGGTTGTCACAATTGGTGAATTACGTCGGCATATGTCTAGCCTACACCTTCCCATACACTCAAGGTTTTCTTCACATTGCATTCACTTAGATGGTTAGCACACCCTTTATTGTATTTATTTTATTTAGTATTTATATATGGCATGCTTCTATGTATCTTGTTACGTCTTTCTGAGGACCTGGTACCTTTCTAGATTTGGACGAGGCATATTACCCCACAGTGTACGTCCCAGGCCAGGAGACTAGGTACACTACAGCGGAGGAGCTAGAGGTGCTACCATCAGAGTTTTCGTGATCAGTTGTTAGGCCTTCTGCCTAGGATTGGGAGCATCATTATCTAGTCAGCCGATGTCCTAGTCATTACTCTTTTTATCTATCATTCATTACTTTTATTTCGTCATAGTAGTGGGTTTGTCCCCACCAGACATTCTTGGTTGTACTATGATATTTTGAGACTGGCGTTTATCTTCCAGCATTTATTATTAGTACATTCTTGCTGTTTATATTGTGGATGAGATTAGATTATCTGTTGTTGATTTATATGGGACATGTTAGTATTTAGGACAGCGTAGCACTCTTCGTTAGGATCCATTAAATTGGAATATCCTCGGAGATGTGACAGCTGGCTATTGTCACGTGGCCTGTTCCCGTATATTTTTAGGACTGGGGCGTGGTATGGTTTTAGTTGTGGCCCATGCAGATCAAAATTATCGCTTGTGGTATGGTAACATGCCCAGTGAGCCTGCAATAGGATAGAAATTACTAGGTCTCAACCACCTTGATTACGCCTTTGAACTTCCTTCGTATTGCTTCTAAATATCTGCATCTTGTTGCTTGATTCCGTACTCTTTTAATGAAGTCCTATCACTTGCAGCAAGATGAACTTGCGCAGCGGACGAGGGGCACCCAGTGCCGTAGTGCCAGACGACACCACCCAAAGAGAGGAGGTACCCCAGGGACTACCTGGAGGGCAACTACCATTACAGGCCCCGCTGATACACTGGCGCGAGACTTCTCAGGGCGATCCTACCCAGCAGCACGAGGGACAGACTTCGCAGACGATCCCCACACAGCATTTTGAGGGCCAGACTTCAGGGGCTACGCCAATGCCGTAAACCGATAGGCCGACATCTGAGGAGACACCTACTGCACACCCAGAGGTTCCATTACCACCACCTCCACCTTATCCACCTCAGATGCTACAATCAGATGGACAGCCATAGATGCTTCAGTTCTTCCAGACTATGATGCAAGCACAGTGGCATCCGATCGAGACGTTGAGACAGAGTTTGATGGCAGTACTAGAGAGGACACCTGTCACAGCACCAGTACCAGTACCTCCACCAGCTCAGACAGGTGGTACTGTACGATGGTTTCGCCAGATGGGTCCGAATACTTTTTTGGGCAACGAGACTGCAGAGGAGATCTCCGATTGGGTCGCCAATACAGAGATATTACTAGAGGCTTCTCAACTACATCCAAACCTTTGGATGACCACAGTAAGGGCCCAACTGAAAGGCAACGTCAATCACTGGTGGGATTCTATTGAGCACAGTGTAAGCAAGAACCAGACTTGGGAACAGTTCTTAGAATACTTTAATACAAAGTATTTTCCAGCTACAGTCAGAAATGCCCTATACTCCCAGTTCCTACATCTAGAACAAGAGAATATGACTGTTGACGCATACGACGCAGAGTTTAGCCGACTTAGCAGATTTGGTGTCGTCCTGATACCCAATGACCTAGAGAAGGCTCAGAGATTCCATCACGGTCTTACTTTTGAGCTGCAGAGGTATACCACAACACAAGCAAGGATTTCTTATGAGGAGGTTCTTTCAGAGGCAAGGATTCAGGAGGCCATCGGTAGAGGAGCAAGACGTTCCAGCACGACCATACCAGCCAGAGCCCAGCCCGGAGCAGGAGGACAGATCCGTCGTCCCATAGCACAGACACAGCAAAGGGCAGCACCATACCCACAAAAGGAGCTTTCGACTTGTCACTATTGTGGCAAGAAGGGACACGTCATTAGAGATTGTCGAAAGAAGCTTGGATTGTGCATGATATGTGGAGCGAGTCAGCACCTTGTCAGATATTGCCCACAGCGCAGAGATATAGCACCGCAGATCGGACAGAGGCCAGCAGCACCAGTTCCGAGGATACTACCCCTGCCAGGAAGTCAACGTCCACCAGCACCCGGAGGATTTCAGAGGGGACCACCCTTGGCCCCACAGGAGGTGCAGTTTGATCGAGCCCGACAGCAGACCGAAGGAAAGAGGCACGGACAGGCCTTTGCATTAGCAGCTACTGAGGAGTAAACAAAAAGGGAAGCTATCACAGGTACCATTTTAGTTGCATTATTACCTGTGACTGCATTATTTGATTCTGGTGCTATGCTATCTTTTACATCTAGTAGATTCGTAGCAATGCATAGAGTAGCTACTTCTCCCTTACCTAAGAGTTGAAAGATTCTTACCGGAGGAGGCATCGTGCCGGTTACCAGCACTATTAGAATGTCCTCAGTAGTCATATATGGTAGAGAGATGAGAGTACGATTCTTGGTATTACCCATGCCATACTTTGATGTTGTGCTAGGCATGGACTGGTTAAGCCAGTATAATGCCGTATTGGATTACCGGAAGGGTAGCATCACTTTTAGACCGCCAGATCAACCGAAGTTCGAGTACATGCGAGGGACCGTCGAGCAAGGAGTAGGATAGATAGCTAGAGCTTACATGGATATGGAGATGGTACCCCCACTGATAGTTACATAATTCGAGGATATTTTCCCGGAGGAGTTGCCAGGCTTGCCGCCAGATAGAGATGTAGAGTTCACTATTGAGCTAGTACCCGGAGCAACACATGTATCTTCTAATGTATACAGATTGGCAAAGAAGGAACTAGATGAGCTGAAGCTACAATTAGAGGAGTTGCAGAGCAAGGGATTTATCCGTCCTAGTGCATCACCCTGGGGAGTACCAGTATTTTTTGTACCTAAGAAGGATGGAACAGTACACATGTGCATTGATTAAAGAGCCTTTAATGCTTTGACTATCAAGAACAAGTACCCCCTGCCGCAGATTGATAATTTATTTGACCAGCTGACAGGAGCAGTGGTATTCACAAAGATCGACTTGAGATCGAGTTATCATCAAGTGAAGGTGCGAAGAGAAGACATTCAAAAGACAGCATTCATGACTCGTTATGGTCACTACGAGTTCTTAGTGATGCCTTTTGGACTGACGAATGCGCCTACTGTATTTATGAACTTGATGAACAGAGTTTTTCACCAATACTTAGACCAGTTCGTGGTAGCCTTCATTGACGACATCTTGGTGTATTCAAAGATCCACGAGGAGCACGAAGAGCACTTGAGACTAGTATTAGAGATGCTGAGGAGGGAGAGGCTTTATGCCAAGCTGAGCAAGTGCGAGTTTTTTCTAGACCGTGTCTCTTTTCTTGGACAAGTCATCTCATGAGATGGTATTTCAGTAGATCTGGCAAAGATTTCATCAGTAGAGACATGGCCAACCCCTACTAATGTCTCAGAGGTGAGGAGTTTCCTAGGGCTTGCCGGATATTATCGGAGGTTCATGGAGAACTTTGGAAGATCGCAGAACCAATGATCCGCTTGACCCGTAAGGAGCAGGAGTTCACCTGGACAGATGAGTGACAGACAGCGTTTGATGAGCTGAAGAAGCGTCTGACTACAGCACCTATCTTGACCATACCTTCTGGACCCGGAGGATTCGTGATCTATAGCGATGCATCCGGGAAAGGATTAGGATGTATTTTGATACAGCATGGAAAGGTTGTGGCATATGCCTCTAGGCAGTTAAGGACCCATGAGAAGAACTATCCCACCCACGACTTGGAGCTTGCCGCAGTGATCTTTGCTTTAAAGCTTTGGAGACACTACCTATACGGAGAATGAGTGGAGATATTCACTGATCACAAGAGCCTAAAGTACGTCTACACTCAGAAGGACCTGAACCAGAGACAGAGATGTTGGCTCGAGGTGATGACAGACTTTGATATTGAGCTACAGTACCACCCGGGAAAGGCCAACGTAGTAGCTGACGCGTTGAGCAGAAGACCCATGGCATTCTTCTTGACTACCCAACAACATCTGTTGAGAGATCTAGAGCAGATGGATATAGAGGTCGTTATGCCCGGAGTAGACAGACAGTTGTCGAGTTTCCAGCTGTAATCGACATTAGTGGAGAGGATCAAGACTGCTTTGCCAACAGACACCAGATTCCATAGGCTTCGACAGAGGACAGAGGCCGGAACAGACAGGATTGCGTATATATGAAGACGGAACCTTGAGATGTGGAGACCGTCTCTATGTTCCAAATGGAGAACTTCGTCCGGAGTTGATGTCAAAGGCACACAGTTCAACCTACTCTATTCATCCAGGAGGCACGAAGATGTATAGAGACTTAAGGTAGTACTACTGGTGGCATAGAATAAAGAGGGAGATAGCCCGCTTTGTGGCGAAGTGCCTGGTGTGTCAGCAAGTCAAGGATGAGCATCAGAGGTCTGCAGGATTACTTCAGCCGCTCCCGATACCTGAGTAGAAATGGGAGCATATCACTATAGACTTTGTTACGGGATTTTCGAGGAGTCCTAGTGGTCGAAATACAGTATGGGTAATCGTGGATAGACTCACCAAGTCCGCTCACTTTTTATCCTTCAGAGTTGGGTAATCTACAGAGGTCTTAGCAGATATGTACATGAGAGAGATTGCGCGACTACATGGAGTGCCAGTTAGTATAGTGTCTGACAAGGATACGAGGTTTATATCTTACTTTTGGCGGAGTATGCAAGAGAGTCTCGGTACCCGCCTAAAGTTTAGCACATCGTATCACCCATAGACAGATGGCCAGTCAGAGCGCACCATTCAGACGTTGGAGGACATGTTAAGAGCATGCATGCTTGATTTTGGAGGATCATGGGAGGACCATTTACACTTGGTCAAATTTTTCTACAACAACAGCTATCAAGCGAGCATTCAGATGGCTCCCTATAAAGAATAGTATGGAAGGAAGTGTCATTCCCCAGTGTGTTGGAGCAATATAGGCGAGAGACAAATTCTAGGGCCAGAGTTGGTTGTTCGTACAGTGGAGAAGGTGAAGAAGATCCAAGGACACCTGCGAGCAGCACAGGACAGACAGAAGCATTGGGCGAATGCGCATCGACGACCACTAGAGTTCCAGGTTGGAGATCATGTATTTTTAAAAATCTCACCTATTCGAGGGACTATCAGATTTGGAGGCAGAGGAAAGCTGAGTCCGAGGTACATCGGACCATTCAATATGTTAGAACGCATCGGAGAGGTTGCTTACAGGTTAGCCTTACCACATACTTTGGAAGAAGTCTATGATGTCTTCTATGTATCTCAACTGAGAAGGTACATGCCAGATCCGAGTCATGTGCTTGACCATTCAGAGATCACAGTCGGCCCAAGCTTATCATACCAAGAGGAGCCTGTTGAGATTCTCGATAGAAGTGATAAGGTATTACGAGGTCAGACTATCCCCCTAGTTCGTATCGCATAGAGGCATCATGCGCCAGGCGAGTCGACATGGGAACGCGAGGAGGATATCCAACAGCGTTATCCCCATCTCTTCGAAGGACTAGGTATGTAGTAGCATTTTTATTTCAGACAATAGTTCTTACCATGCGTATATTTTAATTTCGAGTATAAAATGCTCTAAGGAGAGTAGATTGTAAACCCCCTCGACCAAAATTTAGGATTATTTAATTTAAATTGAGAGACTAGGACTAATTTGGTTACAATTAGGATTAATGTACAATAATTATGTGTCTTAATACACCTCACCGTTGCTTCGACGTTTGGAGCGCTACACTAGTAGTTACCTTCAAACAAATTTCATACTCAACTCCTAGACATGCCAGACTACCCATCTGACCCTTGTGTAACTTTTAGATACTCAATATTGTGCTTCATTTGAGTTGCGCAATATTCGTTGCAAACGTCTACGTATAATTCTAATAAACCCAAATTCTCATAACCGGCCCTTCCTATTTGAATTAGAGGCACAACCTCAACCCAATTCCATAAAACCCAAATTATGGCATTTATCTATTCTGAGCCTGCTACGCCCATGACTCCCGTGTTCCACCCAATTTTAATCCTATGTGTTCTTAATTGACAAAAGAATACCATGCACATTATTTATAATTAAATTAAATTGGAGGGCAGACTCACCCAAAGCAAGACCTAACCAAGCCCATGTACACCTTTCATATGGACCAGCCCCCACCCCGAGGAGCCAGGCCGGCCCAAGTCCAAAGGTCAGCCCAAAATCCCCTCCTATATAAATATACATTTTTCTATACATGAAACCCTAAAATTTTAACCACCACCACCATCAAACCCTAGCCGAATCCTTTCATCCAACCGAGCACCCCTTCTCTCCCTACCCGACCGGATACCACCACCACCTCAGGCCGCCACCACCGTCGTCCCCCAAGTCGCCTGACCTCCATTCCCATCCACCTTCATCATCAAACTACACCGCCGCCATCAACCCCATCACAACCGACCCGAGCACCCTTGCCGAGCCACCGACTACCCAAAGCCACCACCACCGACTCCAGCACTGTCCATCGACCAGCAACATCTCTTTTCCCCTCGACCAGTAGCATCCCAGCCAGCCAAAGCCGCCGCTGCCGCCGCTGCAAAGCCGCTGCTGCCGCTGCTGCAATTATTGCAGTTACTGCCGCTGTTGCCGTGATCTGCTGCCGACGTCGGAGCTTCGTTGACCGCCGACGAGCGTGCATGTCGACGAGCAGACCCCCCCCCCCCGTTCATCCACGCCTAGGTAAACACCTAAATTTCTCTCTTCTTCATGATATCGTCGTATAGTTGCGTAAAGTTGTGTCATCGTGTCGTCGTGTCGTGTCATTGCATGGACACGAGATAGTTAATTTGAACCCCTATATGTGAATGTGCGTATGCTTAATCAAATTACATAATGATTAATAAGTTAGTAATTAATAAATTGGTAAATTCCCTAATAGCAGGACTTGTTATTAAAGGCTTGTAATTCACCAATAATACCTAGACATCGACAAGTATGCTTAACATGGGAAATAAGGACATGTAATTGTACTAAACGTAATTAGTTTTTTGACCCATGACTTTAGTATTTTACTGTCGTGAGGTACACGGTAACTGAGGACAGGACACGTGTGCACCTTAGCTACGTGCACACGCGACTCTGTAGTCGACCAGCCGTGACCCTTGCGTCAGTACCTAAGAGCAGTGTCGTAGTTTGTGTATGTATTGCTTTAGTGTCTGATGCTAGATTGCTATACTATATTGTGTGTACGCATGAAGGTCGGGCGCATGAACCAATCAAGCACATGATCAGGGTGCCACATGAAGTCTGGGGCGCATAAAGTATCATGAAGTCAGCGGCACATAAAGCCCGCAAGCTACAAAAGGGGTGGCGCACAAACACACTGAAGTAAGATTGGTGCACAAACTCACAGAAATAAGCTTGGCGCACTTCGTCAAGTTAACCAACACGGCACACTTGACAAAAGTGTGTCACGACCTGCACCCAGAATGAGGATACGAGTACGTGAATAATGTCCAGCCTACGTCGCAGCATCGACGGTAGAAGCTGTTTGGGTCAACAATACTATCTAACATCTCATACCAAAATATATAAGGTACCTGTCATGCTATCTCAACTCCAAATGGAGAAACAATATGGTATATGATAATGAAACCAATACTCAATCACAATATCAAACTAGGGGAAAAAATAGCACGATATGGAATAAAGGAAAGAAGTACAAGAGTCACAAATACATCCACAAGTCCACAATATAAGTCTAGGCACAAAGTAACTCACAAAATAATAATACATACCAAGAGTCTAAAATAAGACTAATATAATGTCTAAATAATATAAGTCTAAGCCTCCTCAGTCACTGGCACTAGGTTCTCCTGCTCTAGGAGAGTATCCTCTAATGGTTCATCGTCATACGGCCCGTAGTAAGTGGGACACTGCTCCTCAAGCCAATCATCTGAAAAATATATCCAATCAGGATTGGAATGAAGTATAAAACTCTAAAAACAGTTTCAAATACATGGTAGAATATATATGACATGCAATAAGCAACTAGGAAATATAAATGAACCAAAGTAAACAGATAATGTACTGGAAAGAAAGAACATGCAATAAGAAATAATTGATGGTTAAAAAAAAGATAAAACTAGCTAATGTGCCTTAGAGTACAAGTTTGTTATATGATCGGTTTGGGTTAAATACGAATATAATATGGTAAATGGATTATACGTGTGATATATAACCGACATGTACACGAATACACTGGCTTGATCACATAACCAACTCCTACTCCCCCATCCCTAACCAATACTTATGGATCCAATCACGACATATTACGAACACAAATATAAGTACACTGGATATGAGAAGTGTGTGAACATGAAGTACACGATAATCAATATCCGATACACACGATAAATACATGTGAAGGAGTACCCACTGAACACGGTAGGGGATAACATCCCATGAAAGGATCCATATAGTACCAATCCGTGTAGCCACTATGTCAGAATCAAGTAAACAGTTTTAGAACATGTGATATATCTACTATAATAAAATAAAACTATCCGAGAGATGTACAAGCCTGTGGTCTTGAGCAAAGAACGCAAAATGGTGTCCGAACTGGTGTCACACTGACCTATATATGAAATACCATGTCAATTAATATTTTAAAGTGATAAACATACTTAAATAGGCTAAAATGTGATTTATATGTCATTTCTAGGTCAAAACTAGGTCATACTAGTCAAACTAGGTCAATTAGGTCAAACTAGGTCATTACCCCAATTTGGGTTTATAACTAGCTTCTAAGTTGATTTATAGAGCCATACTAGTTAAAACTAGGTGTTACTATATCTCTGGATTTCTAGGTAATTTCGGTAGGTTACTAGATTATTATACTATAATATACACTAATACCTACTATAGCTACTAATACATTGGCCTGTAGATAATTTTCTTAGTATCCTAATCAATTACCTTAGTCGTATCTCATATAACTTAACTATGGCCAAATACCTTGGTTATGGGTCAGTGCCTTAGCTATGAGTTAATACCTTGGCTTTGAGCCAATACCTTATCCCCGTATCCTAGTATCTTATGTCGTATCATGATAACTATCCGATACCTTAATATAACTCATAACTATATATCTTGAATACTTTAATATAAATAACTTAACTAACACACACAATTGAACATGGTACCACACACACACTTAATACCCAAATATCATAACACTAAGCTTTAGTCAACACACTACTTACTCACTAACACCTATCAATATCTTGACACTCTAATACCCCTCACTCAACCTTGCTACTTGATATCTTGATATCAAGATACCACTTAACTATGCATACCCTCTAGAATATATTCTCACTAAAGCACACTTGACACAAATACCAACATACTCAAATACCCCACTCTAATATACACTAACCCTACACATACACTAGGACACAATTGTGCATCACTAACTTCTATAACAGCTGCTGCTTATACTTATGTTGCTGCTATAAGTTGTTGCTTATGTTGTTGTTACTACTGCTTATGCTGCTTATGATGTTGTTGCTATAAATGTTGCTTATGCTGAAAAGCACTAAAAAGCTGCTAAATGTGGCAAAAGAGTTCCCCCAAAATCACACCAAGCACACTCTCCTCAACCCCAACACAAACACACACCAAAACACTACCAAATATCTTCATGATATCTGCATTAACACTTGATACCAATTGTCAAATACCTAAAATGTACTAGTATCACACTACACCATGGTGCACCAAGATACTCTATCCCTACTCCAACACCACCATGATACTAACCTCTAAAATACATGAAACCCTCTTAATATATAAATTATGATATATAAACATATATAATATCTAATTATCATGTAATTATAAGAAATTATACATATTGGCTTAAAATTTTCAAATCTACTGACACGTACCACGATGTATTATAATACGACCTACACGTATCTAATTGTGGACACGTAGCTAGTATCCCAAACCCGATCAAAGTCTCATATAATTAATTAGCGTCATGGTACATACTTGATGTGTCAATCTCGTAATTCTCCCAAAATAGACACAAAATACCATATAGAAATCATAATACACATTCAATTAGCCTAGAACTTGTTCCTATAGGTAGCCCTAACCATGGGAGGGTTCATAATAGTCAAATACATGATTTACAACCTACAATAAAGGTAAAATCAGAATTATACCTATTAGGAGATGGATTCCCAATAAATTATTTTCACGGACACGATCTTCTTGCCAAAGCTCCTTCTTCTAGTGCTCCTTGCAATTTTAAGCTCCAATGCTCCTTGAGTAAAGAGAATGAGAGAGAATATGAATGAATTGAGAGGGATTGTGTAAACCCCCTCGACCAAATTTAGGTCTACTTAGCTTAGATAGAGAGACTAGGGTTAATTTGGAGCCAATTAGAATTAGAACACAGTATTTTATATTTATTGTGCAATATTTATATCATATAGTGCACCTTACCGTTGCTTCAATATTTGGAATGCTACACTAGCATTTACCTTTAAATAAATTCCATACATTTTTTCTAGACATGCCAGCCTACTATTCTGACCTTTGTGTAATTATAACTATCCTATCTTGTACTTCATTTTAGTCGCACAATATTTGTTACAAATGTCCATGATCAAATTTATTTAAATCCAACTTTGCAACTTTGTCTGTTCCAATCAAAATTAGAGACACAACCTCGACCCGTTTTGTACAACCCAAATTATGACAATATTCTATTCTAAGTTTACTACATCCATAATACTTGTGTCCCACCCAATTTTAACCCTATATATTTCCAATTAATTAAAGAGCACCACTTACACTAATTTTAATTAAATTGGTGTAAGGACCTAACCTCATCCAAAACTAAACCCAATTCCAACCCAAACCCCCACTCACACCCTTAAGGTTCATACAAAATACTACACACCATTTTAGCCCACTACATAACACCAAACATGGTATTTTGCCTCATCCAATCCCAGATTCCATTTATTGTGCAATTTTTTAATTGTTAAGGGACTTTTATGCAAATAAGCAATGAGGTGTCCCCCTTTCATTGGCCCCAACACATGAAGAACCTCATCCCCTCTCCTTGATCGGTCTACCCTATTTTCTCCCTCCCCCATTTGTTGTACTTGCTACAACTTTCCCTCCTCACATCTCCACCCTACATTTCAAAATCCCTCAATCCTAGCCCTCCCTTCATCATGTTGAGGTTTTCCACCTCCCCAAAAATATTTCCCAGCCGGCCCTAATCCCAAGGAGAGCCCCCTCTCTCTCTCTCTCTCCTACATATACTACACTCTTTCTCTCTCTAAAAATACCCACAGCAGCCACCTACAAGGAAACCCTAGAAAATCCACACTACCTCCTCCCATCACCCAACTTTAACCCCGGCCACCTCCCTCTCCCAACTTCGATCGTCTCCTCCTCCGAGCACCACCAGCCCGACCTCCTCCGACCTTCCTCCTCCCCGACACCAACCGCCGCCACCGCCAGCAGCCACCTCCGCCTCAACAGGCCACCACAGCAGCCACCCAACTTCTTCTTCCCCGGCCAACCTCCTCCTCTGACTCCCCGTCTCCACCACTGTCACCCCACCTCACCGTCTCTACCGCCACCAACATCACCATCTCCTCCGCCTGTCCTCGCCCTCGACCACCGCCAGCCTCACCACCACCAGCCATCACCACCACCTTCACCTCCATTCTTCATCACTAGCACCATCACCCGATACTTCTCCCCCTCGACCCGACTTCCCCTCCCACTCGTCTCCACCGCCTCGACCACCGTCGACCTCACCATCTTCACCACCGTCACCCCCACCTCACCGGCTCCACCACCACCAACAACCATCACCGCCACCACCGTCGTCTCCACCACCCTCGACCATCACCAGCATCCCCATCACAACACCATCATTATCACCCCCGATACCCCCTACCGTTACCACAATGATCCGGCCACCCCCACTGTAACACCCCACGAGATTGGGGCGTGACACCCACCACTGCCTTAGCCAGCAACCCTGGCCACCCCCTACCACCAGTAACCACCACCACGACCCCCTGCCACCGCCGCTATCACTGCAGCTGCTGCCGGAGCTGCTGCCATTGCCTGCTGCTGTGAGTGCAGCTGTGACCCGTAGCCTCCGAAATCACTGTGCACGCCGGAGACCGGCTACCTCGTGCAGCGGATACACCCCCCTCCCCCCCCCCCCGCGGATACGATCATCGACTAGGTATTCCCCTCTCGTCATATACGTATGTCGACGTATTATTGTGTAGGCATACGTAGTATAGTGTACGTATAGTGTATGTATTTGTGTTTAAGTATAATGTTTTATTATATATATTTATGTAAATAAATTACCTCATAATAATTTATGACTATTTTAATAAGGAGCACGATGTTAACTAAGGTTTAGACACTGGGTTTTTTGCACACTAATATGTTAGCTTTATTAATGTAGTATAATACGTCATTTAATTTGTAGCATATTTTTATAGCATGTTAGCTGGGACCTGTGTTGCGTTATCTGGTATTATAGCATCTTTTACAAATTTTTTGTCTTGGTGTACATAAAAATTTAGGATATGACATGTGTATATTTTAGCTACGTGCACACGCGATCCAGCTATATGACCAATTGTGACCCCTGCGTCAGTCGTAATTGCAACATAGTATTTCCTGTGCATATTATTGTAGTGACTGATGATTGTATTATTATATTATATGTATAGGGGCTGTTGGACCATTCAGGCGAGACTTCAGGAGCAGGTTATTGGCACTCGCAGCTTGAGGACCCAGGCAAGTATACCTTGCCATATTTACTGTTTAATTTAAATTAGACAATATTGTATGATATCTTGTTGCATTATTTTATATAACTGTGCGCTTCCGAGATTGACTCGGGTGTAGTCGACGAATGCGTCGATGTGTAGTGTAATTGACTTAGTCACTAGCAGACTCACCCACCATTGTGAGGGTATTCTAATATCTTCCTAGACCCTGACACTCTTACACGCATCATGGTGACAAACTCATATTGGGATGCGGGTTCGCGTACCCGACTAGCTATCGGTGCGTGTGACATGCATCACGGTTTAGTACGTAATCAGGATTATATAATTTGTTGAGACTTGGCATATAGTTACGTGGTATGCACGTCGTGTATTCGACTTGTATATCTGCATTGGGTGGGGCAGACAACTAGTAGGCGTATGAGATACACACATTAGAATCCGTAGTATCCGGAGAAGCCACGGATCCAATGACTTCTTTTATACAGATACCGTATTCTTCGGAGCGATACGGACGTATATATTACAGATACCTCATTCTTCGGAATGATGGATGTTACATGTACAGATACCACGCTCTTCGGAGTATGAACGTTATGCCTATACCTACCCATACGTACCAAGGTTGTCCTCATATTGCATTCACTTAGATGGTTAGCACACCCTTTATTTTATTCAGTATTTATATATAGCATATATTTTTGTATCTTGTTATGTTCCTCTGAGGACCTGGTTTCCTTCCAGATTTGGACGTGACTTATTATCCTACCGTGTATGGACCCAGGCAGGAGACGAGGTTCGCATCCGAGGAGGAGCTAGAGGTGCTTCCGTCAGAGTTTTCTTGATCATTGGTAGGCCTTCCGCTTAGGACTGGAGCATTCCTTATCTAGTTAGCCGATGCTCTAGTCGTACCCTTTATTCTGTCTTTTAGTACTCTTATTTCATCATTTGTAGTGGATTTGTTCCCATCAGACATATCTGGATTGTACTATGATATTTCAGACTCTACACTTATTTTCCAGTATTTATTTTAGTACTTCTTGTTTATATTGTGGATAAGATTAGACATTACCTGATGTATGATAATATTAGTCTTGTTAGTATTTAGGACAGCGTAGTATATTTTGTTGGGTCCATTAAATTGGATAATCCCTCGAAGACGTATTAGTTGGCCATTGTCACGTGGCCTGGTCCCGTGTATTTTGGGACTGAAACATGACATGGGTTTAGTGGTGGCCCATACAGGTCTCTTGTTTATCGCTTATGGTATGGTAACATGCCTAGCGAGCCTGCAATAGGATAGAAATTACTAGATCTCATCCACTTTGATGCCTTTGAACCTCTTTCATATTTTTGAATATCTGCTGCCTGGTTGCTTGTTTCTGTACTCTTTTAATGAAGTTCTATCTCTTGTAGCCAGATGAACTTACGCAGTGTACGCGAGGCATACGGTACCATAGTACCATCCGTCACCGCACCGAGAGAGGAGACGTCCCAGGGACCACCCGGAGAGCAACCACCATCCCAGGCCCCGGTAATCCCACAAGCCCCGCTGATACATTGGTAACAAACTTCTCCTAATGACCCGACGCAGCAGCACGAGGGTCAGATTTCTCAGACTATCCCGATGCAGCACTTCGAGGGCCAAATTTTGAGGGCTATGCCGATGCCACAGCCCGGGAGACCGACATCGGAGGAGACACCTACGACGCCGGAGGTCTCATTGCCACCACCTCCACCCTTTCCATCTCAGATGTCGTGTCCGGAGGGACAGTCACTGATGTTCCTATTCTTCCAGACTATGATGCAGGCGCAGTGGCATCAGACCGAGATATTGAGCCAGAGCTTGATGGCAGTTCTGAAGAGGATACCTGCCCCAGCACCAGTACCAGCACCTATACCAGTTCAGCCAGCTGGTATTGTTAGAGGATTTTGCCAGATGGGCCCGGATATCTTCTCGGGCAGCGAGACCGTAGAGGAGATCTCTGATTGGTTCGCCAACACGGAGATGCTACTGGAGACTTCTTAGCTACATCCAGACCTTTGGATGACCGCAGTGAGGGCCCAACTGAAAGGCAACGTCCATCACTGGTGGGATTTCGTAGAGCCCAACGTCGGCAAGACACAGACCTGGGAGCAGTTCTTAGAGTACTTCAATACGAAGTATTTTTTAGCTACAGTCAGAAATGCCCTATACTCCCAGTTCCTGCACCTGGAGCAAGAAAATATGACCGTAGACGCATACGACGCGGAGTTCAGTCGACTTAGCAGATTTGGTGCCACCTTGATACCCAACGATCTGGAGAAGGCCAGAAGATTCCATCATAACCTTACTTTTGAGCTGCAAAGGTACACCACCTGTAAACCCCCTGATTTTTTAGGAATTTTTAATTTGGATTTTTCATAATTTTTCTGTAATTTTTGGAAATTAAAACCTAGGTATTTTAAATTTAATAATTTTTAATGGTTATTAATTAATATTAAAATATTAAGAAAATAATATTTTCTAGTATAAAATAAAAAACTGGACATAGAGTAATTTTCTATGAATTTATTGGACTCCTGAAACATTTTTAAAGCCCTAAAAACTAATGTATATTTAAACCTAATTAAATCCTAAACTGAACCCGGTTTATTCTTAAATAAACCAAACCAAACCGACCCAAACCGTGTTAAACTGGACCAACCCAGCCTTAACGGGTCGGGTCGGGTCGGATCCGAATCGAACCCGACCCGGACCCGAAACCCTAACCGAACCCTACTTTCCAATCTTAGCCGGATTACTGTTCCTACCCTATTTAAACCGCCTCGGCCGGCCGCCTGAACCCTAGCACCGCCTTCCTCCTCTTCCTCCTGATGAACCCCCTCTCCGCTCGCCCCCTCGCCTCGCTGACCTCCGCCTCTGCCCAGCCACCCTGACTCGACGAGCAGCCCCGCCGTCGCCTGAACGCTGACCCGCAGCCCCTCGTCGACGAGAACCGCCATTACCGACACCACCGTCATCCTCTCGACGTCCCCATAAGATGCACCTCGAATCCTCTCGACCACCATCCAGAACCCCCCACAACCTGTCGTCGTCCACCGTCTGCACATCCTCGACTCCCCGCTGAACCCGTCGTGCTCCTCCTACCTCGCCCGAGCCGCCTGGTCGACCACCAGCCTCCCTCCTACATCTCCTCCTCCTCGCCTGACGGCAGAACCCTATCTCCCTCGCCGGACTACCAGCACTCGCAGCCGAGCGCCGCTGCACTCGCCTCCTCCGTTCCTCTCCTCCCCTCGAGCCTCCGCCTCCATCTCCCTCGGCCAGTCACCACCACACGACTCCGGCCACACCTAGACCTCTACCCTCGACCTCCTCTCCATCTCCTCCCTCCGGATGTCAGCCACCCATGTCGAGCAACCCTCTCCGGCCGACCCACTGACACGGACACAGCAGGATCCGACACAGCAGAACCTTAAACCCTAACCCAGTACACAGTGACCGGATACGGCAGACTCGACCCGGACACGAGAAACCCCGTTCCATGAAGCCCTGTTCAGGTAACCCGTTCTCTCTCCTCGTTGTTCCATTTTCCGTTCTGTCAGTTGTGTCGCGTAGACTGTGTAACCCCCTCGATGGCCGTGCAACCCGCTCGGTGCGTCGCGTCTTGTGGCGATCGTGAACCGCGATCCAAAAACAGGAAAAACAATGCCCTGTTTCACCCCGGAACTGAGTGCGCCCCGCCAAACGGGACGACTTGGTCTCGTGCGAACTTTACCGAAACGTGCGCGCCGTTGATACGGACGTGCGAGATTTCACAGAAGTTGATTTGGATGTGCGTGCACACCGAAATCAATACGTATCCGCCGACAACGCCCCGTATCTGCCTATTCTGGAACACGTCATAAATTTGTGTACACACGTCGGATCGAGACGAAACTTGTGCTATCGGACTCGTAGAAATACGCTGGTCCCGTGACCCAAGTTTGGTTCGATTCTAAGAACGTTGACAAAATTGCGTATGGTGGGCCCCGCGGCTCCACTTGACGAACGATTTTGTGATCGACTCATCGGAATCCAATTCTGGAAGTTTCGTTGTGTTCGTATCATCGTTCCTGACTTATTGACACTAAGTTTGACGAATTTGGGGACCTTGGACCCTGACATGCTTTTCGGTGCAAAGTGGGCCACACGTGGACCCCACTGTTCCGAAATTACGGTTTTGCCTCTGTGTCCAAATTGGACGAAAGGAAAGTACTTTCTAGCTATTTTGCTTATTCTGGGAATGTTGGTGATATCTATTTCAGTATCCGGAAACATTTGTTCTGAGACCATAGCTTCTGGTCCTGTGTATTGGACATCTGGACGGGACATTTTGCAGCTTCTTGCCAGGCAAGTATACCTTGCCATTGTACTGTTATTCATATTCCATATGTTGCATGCATCTTTATTTTTTGTCTTTAGTTCATATATTTTAACTGTTATATAAAATACGCGCGACGGTGTCGTCGCGATATATTTTTATCTATGTATTGCATTGACATTGTTCATGAGACTACCCCATTATCATGTAGCATCTTTAGGTTCATTGGCCGTGACACAGTTGTTACACGAGTTGTGAGTCTCATATAGATCACGGACTGGTATGCAGGGTTTGGCCTCTTGTACGTGTGGACCGTGCGTTAGGAATAACTGCTGTTATAAACTTTGCATGCTAGTAGACTGAGCAGTTATTAGAGGTCTAGGTACATAGCCTATTGTAGTACGGTGGTCCCATCCTTGTCCTCGTTTGGTTGCCGGATTGGGCTAGGGTACTAAGAATAGGCTATGAACCAAATTGTGTCATGGATGTGACATGCTTAGAGCATGGGGTGGGGAGAACAACAAGTACCGCATTTGAGCTCCTTTGCACTTTTTCTATTGTGCGCTCGGATTCTTCGCTGGAGATACGAGTGGTGATGACCACTATATATTATATTATTACCAGGCGGGCCTCCGGCGTTCGAAAGACACCGTACCTTTTTAGGCCCCTGGATCCCCAAAAGGGAATCATGCCAAATCCCAGTTTTCAGCCAGATAGCTCACTTGTGGGAAAAGTTGTTCTTAACTGCATTCACTTAGACGGTTAGGTAACCCTTTGGATATTTATTTCAGTACTTTATTGGTATGTGTTTAAGTATCTTGTTATGTCCATCTATGGACCTGGTCCCCTGCCAGGTGTATCTGTTCTTGAGTATTCGCAGGAGCGCAGATTCGGATGGTTACGTATGTTTCGAGGATGCCTTCTCTTCGAGCGTGATTACTAGCTGGTATACTTATATTGTATTTATTGTGTTGTACTTTCCATTCGAGTTGGTAGTGGATTTATTTCCATCCAACTATCATCCTTAGATACTTCTTATTGAGATCTAGTTTCATAGATGTTGGTAATTAGTTATATTTGATTTTCGTGGATGAGATTTAGATTATACCCTGTGACTTGTGACGTATGTTTTATACCACTTGTGGATTTGATATTCATATTACATCGTACGTGTGGATTTAGTTTTCATATATTGGAGTTGTCATATCCAAATGGCTGGCATGCTTACGTGTCCTAGTCCTACATATTTTTGGGACTGGGGCGTGACACCACCACCCAGGCGAGGATCTCTTATGAGGAGGTTTTGTCAGAGGCAGGATCCAGGAGGCCATTGGCAGAGGATCGAGGCATTCCAGCATGACCGTACCAGCCAGAGCCCAGCCCGAAATAGGAGGACCGATCCGTCGTCCCAGAACACAGACACAGCAGAGGATAGTGCCATACCAGCACAAGGAGCTTCCGACTTGTCACCATTGTGGCAAAAATGGACACATTATCAGAGGTTACCGGAAGAAGCTAGGATTATGCATGATCTATGGAGCGAGTCAGCACCTTACCAGAGATTGCCCACAGCGCAGGGTTGCAGCACCACAGACAGGACAGAGGCCAGCAGCACCAATACTGAGGATACTACCCCCGCTAGGAGGCCAACGTCCACCATCACCCGGAGGATTTTAGAGGGGACCACCCTTGGCCCCACAGGAGGCACAGTTTGATCGAGCCAGACAGCAGGCCGAAGGGCAGAGGCACGGACATGCCTTTGCACTAGTAGCGATCAAGGAGGAACCAGAAGGGAAAGCTTTCACATGTACCATTTTAGTTACATCATTGCCAGCGACTGCATTGTTTGATTCTGGTACTACACTATCTTTCATATCTAGTAGTTTCGTAGCTATGCATAGAGTAGCTCCTTCCCCCTTACCTAAGAGTTGGAAGATTCTTACCGGAGGAGGCATCGTACCGGCTACCAGCACTATTAGAACGTGCTCGATAGTCGTGTATGGTAGGGAGATAAGAGCATAATTTTTGGTATTCCCGATGCCAAACTTCGATGTTGTGCTAGGCATGGACTGGTTGAGCCAGTACAATGCCATACTGGATTGCCGGAGGGGTAGCATCATTTTTAGATCGCCAGATCACCCGGAGTTCGAGTACATGTTGGGCACCATCGAACGAGGAGTAGGACAGACAGTTGGAGCTTACATGGATATGGAGACGACACCCCCATCGATAGTTGCAGAGTTCGAGGATGTTTTTCCGTAGGAGTTGCCAGGCTTACCGCCAGATAGAGACATGGAGTTCACTATCGAGTTAGTACCCGGAGTAGCGCCGGTATCTTCAAATGTGTACCGGTTAGCGAAGAAGGAATTGGATGAGCTGAAGCCACAGTTAAAGGAGTTGCAGATCAAGGGATATGTCCGTCCTACTACATCACCCTAGGGAGCACCAATGTTATTTGTGCCAAAGAAGGATGGGACAGTCCATATGTGCATTGATTACAGAGCCCTTAATGCTTTTACTAACAAGAACAAGTATCCCCTGCCGCGGATTGATGATTTGTTCGACCAGCTGACAGGAGCAGTGGTGTTCACGAAGATCGACTTGAGATCGGGTTATCATCAGGTAAAGGTGCAGAGAGAAGACATTCCAAAGACGGCATTCAGGACTCGTTATGGTCACTCTGAGTTCTTGGTGATGTCTTTTGGACTGACAAATATGCCTATCGTATTTATGAACCTGATGAACAGGGTCTTCCACTAATATCTGGACCAGTTCATGGTAGTCTTCATCGATGACATCTTGGTGTATTCAAAGAGCCACGAGGAGCACGGAGAGCACTTGAGGCTAGTGTTAGAGACGCTGAGGTGTGAGAGGCTTTATGCCAAGTTGAGCAAGTGTGAGTTTCTTCTAGATTGTGTCGCTTTTCTCGGACACGTTATATCAGGAGATGGTATTTCGGTAGATCCAGCGAAGATTTCGTCAGTAGAGACGTAGCTTACCCCTACCAACGTCTCAGAGGTGAGGATTTTCCTAGGACTTGCCGGATATTACCGGAGGTTCGTAGAGAACTTTGCAAGGATCGCAGAGCCGATGACCCGCTTGACCCATAAGGAGCAAGAGTTCACCTAGACAGAGGAGTGTCAGATGGCGTTCGATGAGCTGAAGAAGCGTCTGACTACGGCACCTATCTTGACCAAACCTTCTGGACCCGGAGGATTCGTGATCTACAGCGATGCGTCCAGGAACGTCCGGGAAAGGATTAGGATGCATCTTAATGCAGCATGGGAAGGTTGTGGCCTATGCCTCTAGGCAGCTGAGGACCCATAAGAAAAACTATCCCACTCACGACTTGGAGTTTGCATTAAAGCTTTGAAGGCACTACCTATACGGAGAGTAAGTGAAGATATTCACAGATCACAAAAGCCTGAAGTACGTCTATACTCAGAAGGACCTAAACCAGAGACAAAGACATTGGCTCGAGGTGATGACAGACTTTGAGATCGAGCTATAGTACCATCCGGAAAAGGCCAATGTGATAGCTGACGCATTGAGCAGGAGGCCCATGACATTCTTTTTGACTATCCAGCTACATCTGTTGAGAGATCTAGAACAGTTGGGTATAGAGGTCATTATGCCCGGAGCAGACAGCCAGTTGTCGAGTTTCTAGGTGCAATCAACATTGGTTGAGAGGATCAAGGCTGCCTTGCCAACAAATGCCAGATTCTAGAGGCTTTGACAGAGGACAGAGGCCGGGATACAGACAGGATTGCGCATACACGAGAATGGGACTTTAAGATGTGGAGATCGTCTCTATGTTCCGAATGGAGAACTTTGTCAGGAGCTGATATCGAAGGCGCACAGTTCAAGATACTCTATTCATCCAGGAGACACGAAGATGCATAGAGACTTGAAGCAGTACTATTGGTGGCATAGAATGAAGAGAGAGATAGCCCGCTTTATGGCAAAGTGCCTGGTGTGTCAGCAAGTCAAGGCTGAGCATCAGAGGTCTGCAGGTTTACTTCAGCCGCTCCCAATACCTGAGTGGAAATGGGAGCATGTCACTATGGACTTTGTTACGGGCTTTTCGAGGAGTCCTAGTGGTCGCAATGCAGTATGGGTAATCGTGGATAGACTCACTAAGTCCGCTCACTTTTTACCCTTCAGAGTTGGGCAGTCTACAGAGGTCTTAGCAGATATGTATATGAGGGAGATCGTGCGACTTCATGGAGTGCTAGTCAGTATAGTGTCTGACAGGGATACGAGATTCATATCTTATTTTTGGCGGAGTATGCAAGAGAGTCTCGATACCCGCCTAAAGTTCAGCACATCATATCATCCGCAGACAGATGGCCAGTTCGAGCGCACCATTCAGACATTGGAGGATATGTTGAGGGCGTGCATGCTTGATTTCAGTGGATCATGGGAGGACCATTTATATTTGGTTAAATTTTCCTACAACAATAGCTATCAAGCGAGCATTCAGATGGCTTCCTATGAAGCATTGAATGGCAGAAAGTGTCATTCTCCAGTATGTTGGAGCGATGTGGGTGAGAGACAGATCTTGGACCAAAGTTGGTTGTTTGTATAGTGGAGAAAGTAAAGAAGATCCAAGGGCACCTGCGATCAGCACAGGACAAACAAAAGCATTGGGCAAACGCGCATCGATGACCCCTAGAGTTCCAGGTTGGAGATCATGTGTTTCTGAAAATCTCACCTACCCGAGGAACCATCAGGTTTGGAGGCAGAGAAAAGCTGAGTCTGAGGTACATCGGACCATTCGATGTGTTGGAGCGCATTAGAGAGGTTGCCTACAGATTAGCCTTGCCCCAGACATTAGAAGGAGTTTATGACGTCTTCCATGTATCTCAGCTAAGGAGGTACATGCCAGATCTGAGTCATGTGCTTGACCACTCAGAGATCACAGTCGGGCCGAGTTTGTCATACCAGGAGGAGCCTGTAGAGATTCTGGATAGAAGCGAGAAGGTATTGCGAGGTTAAACTATCCATCTAGTTCATGTCGCATGGAGGCATCATGCACCAGGCGAGTCGACCTGGGAACGAGGGGATGATATTCGGCAGCGTTTTCTCCATCTCTTCGAAGGCCTAGGTATGTAGTAGCATTTTATTTTAGTCAATAGTTTTTACCATATGTCTGTTTTAATTTCAAGGACGAAATGCTCTAAGGAGGGTAGATTATAAACCCCCTCGACCAAATTTAGGTCTACTTAGCTTAGATAGAGAGACTAGGGTTAATTTGGAGCCAATTAGAATTATAACACAGTGTTATATATTTATTGTGCAATATCTATATCACTTAGTGCCCCCTTACCGTTGCTTCGATATTCGGAACGCTAAACTAGCATTTACCTTCAAACAAATTCCATACACTTTTCCTAGACATGCCAACCTACCATTCTGACCTCTGTGTAACTTATAACTACTCTATCTTGTGCTTCATTTTAGTCGACAATATTCGTTATAAACGTCCATGATCAAATTTATTTAAATCTAACTTTGTAACTTTGTTCGTTCCAATCAAAATTAGAGACACAATCTCGACCCATTTTGTACAACCCAATTATGACAATATTCTATTCTGAGTCTACTACGTCCATGATACTTGTGTCCCACCCAATTTTAATCTTATGTATTTCCAATTAATTATAGAGCACCACTTACACTAATTTTAATTAAATTGGTGTAAGGACCCAACCTCATCCAAAACTAGACCCAACTCCAACCCAAACCCCCACTCACACCCTCAAGGTTCATATAAAATACTACACACCATTTTACCCCACTACATAACACCATACATGGTGTTTTGCCTCATTCAATCCCAGATTCCATTAATTGTGTAATTTCCCAATTGTTAAGGGAATTTTATGCAAATAAGCAATGAGGTGTCCCCCTCTCATTGGCCCCAACACATGAAGAACCTCATCCCCTCTCCTTGACCGGTCCACCCTATTCCCCCCCCCATTTGTTGTACTTACTACAACTTTTCCTCCTCACATCTCCACCCTACATTTTAAAATCCCTCAATCCTAGCCCTCCCTTCATCATGTTGAGGTTTCCCACCTCCCTAAAAATATTTCCCAGCCGGCCCAAATCCCAAGGAGAGCCCCCCTCTCTCTCCTACATATACTACACTCTTCCTCTCTTTAAAAATACCCACAGCGGCCACCTACAAGGAACCCCTAAAAAATCTATACTACCTCCTCCCATAACTCGACTTCAACCCCGGCCACCTCCCACTCCCAACTCCGATCGTCTCCTCCTACGAGCACCACCAACCCGACCTCTTCATACCTTCCTTCTCCCCTACACCAACCACCGCCACCGCCAGCAGCCGCCTCTGCCTCAACAGGCCACCACAGCAGCCACCCTACTTTTTCTTTCCCGGCCAACCTCCTCCCTCGACTCCCCGACTCCACCACTGTCACCCCATCTCACCGTCTCCACCGCCACCAGCATCACCATTTCCTCCACTTGCCCCCGCCCTCGACCACCGCCAGCCTCACCACCAGCAACCATCACCACCACCTTCACCTTCGTTCATCATCACCAGCACCATCACCCTATACTTCTCTCCCTCGACCCGACTCCCCCCCCCCCCGCTCGTCTCCACCGCCTCGACCACCATCGACCTCACCACCGTCACCCCCACCTCACCGGCTCTACCACCACCAATAACCATCACCGCCACCACTGTCGTCTCCACCACCCTCAACCATCACCAACATCCCCATCACAATACCATCATCATCACCCCCGACACCCCCACCGTCACTACGATGATCCGGCCACCCCCACCCCTGCCTTAGCTAGCAACCCCGTCCACCCCCTACCACCAGTAACCACCACCACGACCCCCTGCCACCGCCGCTACCGCTGCAGCTGCTGCCATTGCCTGCTGTTGTGAGTGCAGCTGTGACCCGTAGCCGCTGGAATCACTATGCACGCCGGAAGCCGGCCACCTCGTACAGCAGATACCCCCCCCGGACACGATCATCGACTAGGTATTCCCCTCTCGTCATATACGTATGTCGACGTATTATTGTGTAGGCACACATAGTGTAGTGTACGTATAGTGTATGTATTTGTGTTTAAGTATTATGTTTTATTATATATATTTAAGTAAATAAATTATCTCATAATAATTTATGACTATTTTAATAAGGAGCACGATGTTAGCCTAGGTTTAGACACTGGGTTTGTCACGCCCCAGTCCCAAAATACATGAAACTAGGCCACGTGGCAATAGCCAGCTGACATGTCTCCGTGGATATCCCAATTTAATGGATCCTAACGAAGAGTGCTATACTGTCCTAAAATACTAGCATGAACCCTAACAATGAATCAACAGGTAACTAATCTCATCCACAACGTAAACTGCAAGAATGATAATAAACTGCTGGAAGATACACACCAGTCTCAATATATCATAGTACAACCGATAATGTCTGGTGGGAACAAACCCACTACTATGACGAAAGAAAGTACTGAAAGGAATGATAAAAGATAAAGACTAGGGCATCGACTCTAGATAATGATGCACCCAATCTAGGCTGAAGGCCTACCAACGGGTCACAAAAACTCTGACGGCTGCACCTCTAACTCCTCAGCTGTAGCAAATCTCGTCTCCTGTCCGGGGCTGTATACTGTGGGGTAGAAAGCCTCGTCCAAATTTGGAAAGGTAACAGGTCCTCAGAGGGACGTAACAAGATACATAGAAACATGCCATATATAAATACTGAATGAAGTAAATGCAATAAAGGGTGTGCTAACCATCTAAGTGAATGCAATGTGAGGACAACTTTGGTACGTATGAGTAGGTGTAGGCATAACGTCCATACCGCTCCGAAGAACGAGGAATCTGCAAGTATATATACGTCCATACCGCTCCAAAGAACGGAGAATCTGAATAGTATAACGTCCATATCGCTCTGAAGAACGGGGAAACTGCCAGTATATATACGTCAATATCGCTCCGAAGAATGGGGAATCTGAATAACACGGGGGTCATTGGATCCGTGGCTCCTCCGGATGCTACGGATTCCAATGGGTGTATCCCATACGCCTACTAGTGGTCCTCCCCTCCCAATATAAATACGCAAATCGAATACTCGATGTGCATACCACGTAGCTACATGCCAGTCTCTACTAACCTAAAATATAAACCTGAACTACGTATTATCCGTGATGAATATCACACGCACCGATAGCTAGTCGAGTACGCAGACCCGCATCCCAACATGAATGTCACAGTGAAGCGTGTAGAGTGTCAGGTCTCAGAAGATATTAGAGTATCCTCCCATGGGGTGAGTCTGCTAGTGACTAGGTCAAGTATACTAAATCATCAACGCATCCGTCAATGGCACCCGAATCAACCTCGGACGCGCACAGTCATATAAAATAGAACATCCACTAACATACAACATATGCAGCATTTAATTTAAACAAAAATATGGCAAGGTATCTTGCCTGAGTCCTCGAGCTGCGAATGCCAAAAGCCGATTCCTGTAGTGTCTCATGGTTGATCCAATGATCCTAAACATAAAATATAATATAACAATCTAATATCAAATACTAAGAAATACATAATTAATTATGACGTTGCTCCTCGATATTGTTGTCGGTTTACTGTTGACCGAATACAGCGTCACGTGTGCACGTAGCTAGGGTGTACCCGTGTTCTGTCTTTGGTCAACGTGCGCCTTGCAACAATAAATTATCGAGTTAAGGTTTGACAACTACTTCTACTCTGCACGGAAATATGTCCTTGATTTCCTTGCTCAACATACTGGGTTTATGCCCAGGGGTCCAGTAAAATACTGGTCATTGACGACAGGTCTTAAGATTAATGCACTCGCTGGTTATTAGATGAGTTCTAATTCTTGCTATTCATCACCGTTATATATATAATTTAGGGTTAACTAAGTTGTGTCCAGAATACAACTCTCGCGACGACGAGATGCTTACATACGAACACGATACAAAGAGTATAGGCATTTACCTTGCTGGCTAGTTCTTCTCGTCGCCTGGTCGTCCTCCGGCGAATGGAAACTCCGACGTCGGCCGGCGAGCAGCGTCAGCGACAGCGGCAGCGGCTGAATCAGCAAGGGCAGGGACCATAGCAGTAGCAGCTGCTCCGGCAGCGGCATTGCTGGGTGGAGTCGTACGGGGGTGGTCGTCCAGACACGGGGCGGTCGGGCGACGTTGGCCTGTGACAATGCTCCGGTCGGAACAGTCGGGGGCTGGGGTGTACACCGGTCGGGAAGCAGTCGGTTGGGGGTGTGCGCCGGTCGGGTTGGGATGCAGTCGGTTGAGGGAAGTCCGACGGGATGGGGAGCAGTCGGCAGGGGGTGTCCGGCGGGTTGGGGAGCAGTCGGTTGGGGGAATTCTGGCGGGTTGGGGAGCATTCGGCAGGGGGAAGTCCGGCAGGTTGGGGAGCAGTCGGCAGGGGGAAGTCCGGCAGGTTGGGGAGTAGTCGGCTAGGGTTTTGGGGAGGAGGGTGAATAGTAGTTTATTAGGGTTTTGTATGAGGGGGTTTTGTATTTATAGTTGGTGATAGAGATTATGGGCTGGACTCGAGGGTTGGGCCTGTCCGGCTTGTTGGGATGGAAATGGTCCACTTGAAAGGCGCATGTGGGCTTAGTTTGGTTCTGCTTGAGGTAAATTGGCCTTAAATTTAAATTAATTAACAATTCAACTTGGTAACTCCAAATGCGTCGAAAATATAAAGATCTAGATTTTTGGGTGGTACACAGGAGTCGTGGCATAACAAGCTTGGTATAGACTGATACCCTAATTTGGGTATGTGGGATTTGGGTTGTGGTTGCATCTTAATAAAATAATTAAATAAATCCTATATTTGACGAAGGGGTTTACAATCTACCCTCCTTAGAGCATTTTGCCCTCGAAATTTAAACATACGTATGGTAAGAACTAAAGGCTAAATTTAAATGTTACTACATACATAGGCCTTCAAAGAGGTGGGGGTAACGCTGGCGAATATCCTCCTCGCATTCCCAGGTTGACTCGCCGGGTGCATGATGTCTCCATGCGACATGAACTAGGAGGATGGTCTACCCTCACAATACTTCTCACTTCTGTCTAGAATCTCCACAGGCTCCTCTTCATATGATAGGCTCGGGCCGACTGTGATTTCGGAATGGTCAAGCACGTGACTAGGATCCGGTATGTACCTTCTCAATTGAGATATATGGAAGATGTCATGGACTCCTTCCAAAGTCTGAGGCAAGGCTAATCTATAAGCAATCTCTCCGACGCGTTCTAGCACATCGAACGGTCTGATGTACCTCGGACTCAGCTTTTCTCGACCTCCAAATCTGATAGTCCCTCGAGTAGGCGAGATCTTTAGAAATACGTAATCTCCAACCTGAAACTCTAAGGGTCGTCGATGCCCATTTGCCCAATGCTTCTGTCGGTCTTGTGCTACTCGTAGGTGTCCTTGGATCTTCTTCACCTTCTCCACTATACGAACGACCAGCTCTGGACCGAGAATTTATCGCTCGCCTATATCACTCCAGCATACTGGGGAACGACACTTCCTTCCATACAACGCTTTATAGGGAGCCATCTGGATGCTCGCTTGATAGCTGTTGTTGTAGGAAAACTCGACCAGATGCAAATGGTCCTCCTACGATCCTTCGAAATCCAGCATGCATGCTCTCAACATGTCTTCCAACGTCTGAATGGTGCGCTCCGACTGGCCATCTGTTTGTGGGTGATACGTAGTGCTAAACTTCAGGCGGGTACCGAGACTCTCTTGTATACTCCGCCAAAAGTAAGATGTGAACCTCGTATCCCTGTCAGACACAATACTAACTGGCACTCCGTGCAGTCACACGATCTCCCTCATGTACATGTCTGCTAAGACCTCTGTAGATTGTCCAACTCGAAAGGGTAAAAAGTGTGCAAACTTGGTGAGTCTATCCATGATTACCCATACTGCGTTGCGACCACTAGGACTCCTAGGAAAGCCCGTAACAAAGTACATAGTGATGTGCTCCTATTTCTACTCCGGTATAGGTAGTGGTTGAAGCAATACTGTAGACCTCTGATATTCAGCCTTGACTTGCTGACACACCAGGCACTTGGCCATAAAGTACGCTATCTATCTCTTCATTCCATGCCACCAGTAGTACTGTCGCAAGTCCCTGTATATCTTCGTGCCTCCTGAATGAATAGAGTAGGTCAAACTGTGTGCTTCTGTCATCAACTCCTGCCGAAGTTCTCCATTTGGTACATAGAGGCGGTCTCCACATCTCAAGGTTCCGTCTTCGTGTATCCGCAGTCCTGTCTGTAATCCAGCCTCTGTCCTCTGCCTAAGCCTCTGAAATCTGGCATCTGGCGGCAAAGCAGCCTTGATTCTCTCCACCAATGTCGATTGCAACTGAAAACTCGACAATTGTCCATCTATTCCGGGTATGACAATCTCTATACCCATCTGCTCTAGATCCTTCAACAGATGTTGTTGGGTAGTCAGGAAGAATGACATAGGTCTTCTGCTCAACGCGTCAGCTACGACGTTGGCCTTTCCTGGATGGTACTATAGCTCGATCTAGAAATCTGTCATCACCTCGAGCCAACGTCTTTGTCTCTGGTTCAGATCCTTCTGGGTGTAGACGTACTTTAAGCTCTTATGATCAGTAAATATCTCCACTCTTTCTCCATATAAATAGTGTCTCCAAAGCTTCAAAGCAAAAATCACCGCGGCAAGCTCCAAGTCGTGGGTGGGATAGTTCTTCTCATGTGTCCTCAACTGTCTAGAAGTATAGGCTACAACATTTCCATGCTGCATCAAGACACATCCTAATCCTTTCCCAGATGCATCGCTGTAGATCACGAATCCTCCGGGTCCGGATGGTATGGTCAAGATGGGTGCTGTAGTCAAACGCTTCTTCAGCTCATCGAATGCCTTCTGACACTCCTCTGTCCAGGTAAACTCCTGTTCCTTACGGGTCAAGCGGGTTATCGACTCTGCAATCTTTGCAAAGTTCTCTACGAACCTCCGGTAATATCCGACAAGTCCTAGAAAGCTCCTCACTTCTGAGACATTGGTTGGGGTCGGCCATGTCTCTACCGATGAAATCTTGGCCGGATCTACTGAAATTCCTTCTCCTGAGATGACGTGTCCAAGAAAAGCGACACGATCTAAAAGAAACTCACACTTGCTCAGCTTGGCATAAAGTCTCTCTCTTCTCAGCGTCTCCAACACTAGTCTCAAGTGCTCTTCGTGCTCCTCGTGGCTCTTTGAGTACACTAAGATGTCGTCGATGAAGACTACCATGAACTGGTCTAAGTATTTATGGAATACTCTGTTCATTAAGTTCATAAATACAGTTGGCGCATTAGTCAGCCCAAAAGGCATCACTAAGAACTCTTAGTGACCATAACGAGTCCTAAATGCTGTCTTTTAAATGTCTTCTCTTTGCACCTTCACTTGATGATAGCCCGATCTCAAGTCAATCTTGGTGAACACCACTGCTCCTGTTAACTGGTCGAATAAATCGTTAATCTGCGGCAGGGGTACTTGTTCTTGATAGTCAAAGCATTAAGGGCTCTGTAATCAATGTACATGCATACTGTTTCATCCTTCTTGGGTACAAACAACACTGGTGCTCCCCAGGGTGATGCACTAGGACGGATAAATCTCTTGCTCTGCAACTCTTCCAATTGTAGCTTCAGCTTGTCTAACTCTTTCTTCGTCAATCTGTACACATTAGAAGATACCGGTGTTGCTCCGGGTACTAGCTCAATGGTGAACTCTACATCTCTATCTGGTGGTAAACCTGGCAATTCTTCAGGAAATACATCCTCAAATTCTGCAATTATTGGTGGGGGTGCAATTTCTATAGCCATGCAAGTTCCAGCTATCTGTCCTACTCCTTGTTCGACGGTCCCTCGCATGTACTCGAACTCCAGTTGATCTGGCGGTCTAAAAGTGACACTTTCCTTCCGGCAGTTCAGTACAGCATTATACTGGCTTAACCAGTCCATGCCTAGCTCAACATCAAAGTACGACATGGGTAATACCAAGAATCGCGCTCTCATCTCTCTTCCACATACGACTACCGAGCACGTTCTGATAGTGCTGGTAACCGACACGATACCTCCTCCGGTAAGAATCTTCCAACTCTTAGGTAAGGGAAAAGTAGCTACTCTATGCATTGCTACAAATCTACTAGATATAAATGACAATGTAGCTCCTGAATCAAATAATGCAGTCGCAGGTAATGAGACAACTAATATGGTACCTGTGATTGCTTCTCCTTCGGTTTCCTTCTCAGTAGTTGCTAATGCAAAGGCCTGTCCCTGCCTCTGTCCTCCGATCTGCTGTCAAGCTCGCTCAAACTGTGTCTGCTGCGGGGCCAAGGGTGGTCCCCTCTGAAATCCTCCGGGGGCTGGTGGACGCTGTCCTCCTGTTGGGGCATGGTATCCTCGAAACTGGTGCTGCTGGCCTCTGTCCAGTCTGGGGTGCTATGTCTCTGTGTTATGGGCAGTCTCGGGCATAGTGCTGACTCGCTCCACAAATCATGCATATTTCTAGTCTCTTCCAGCAATCCTTCTGGTAATGTCCTCTCTTACCGCAGTAGTTGCAAGATGGAAGGTCGTTCTGCTGGTATGGTGCTATCCTCTGATGTGTCTGTACTCCGGGACGACGGATCGGTCCTCCTGCTCTGGGCTGGGCTCTGGCTGGCGGTGTCGTGCTGGGACGCCTAGCTCTTCTGGCAATAGCCTCCTGGATTCTCGCTTCTGCAAGAACCTCCTGTAAGAAATCCTCGTATGTGTGGTGGTATACCTCTATAGTTCAAACTTGAGGCTGTGATGGAATCTCTAAGCTTTCTCTAGTTTATTGGGTATCAGGACGACACCAAATCTGCTAAGACGACTGAACTCAGCGTCATATGCGTCCACAGTCATATTCCCTTATTCAAGATATAGAAACTGGGAGTACAGGGCATTCCTAACTGTGGCTGGAAAATACTTCACATTGAAGTATTCTAAGAACTGTTTCCAGGTCTGGTTCTTGCCTATACTACGCTCAATAGAATCCCACCAGTGATGGGCGTTGCCTTTTAGTTGGGCCCTCACTGCAGTCATCCATAGGTCTGGGTGTAGTTGCGACGCCTCTAGTAGCATTTCTGTATTGGCGATCCAATTCGAGGTTTGTTCTGCAGTCTCATTGCCTGAGAATGTATCTGGTCCCATCTGTCGAAACCATCTAACAGTGCCACCGGTCTGGGCTGGTGGAGGTGCTGGTACGGGTGCTGGGACAGGTGTCCTTTCTATTACTGCCATCAAACTCTACCTCAAAGTCTCTGTCTGATGCCACTGTGCTTGCATCATAGTCTGAAGAAACTGTAGCATATGTGGCTGTCCGTCTAGCTGTGGTATCTGGGGTGGATAGGGTGGAGGTGGTGGTAATGGAACCTCTGGCCGTGCAGTAGGCGTCTCCTCAGATGTCGGCCTCTCAGTCTATGGCATCGGTGTAGCTCCTGAAGTCTGGCCCACACAATGCTTCGTGGGGATCGTCTGGGAAGTCTGTCCCTCGGGCTGTGGTGTAGGATCGTCCTGCGATGTCTCGTGCCAATGTATCATCGGTGTCTGTTGTAGTGCCTCAAATCCCGATCCGACCGGGATGTGCACTACGTAATTGGGCTTGTGGCTAGTCTGTCTGAGTCGTAGCTTAGATCTTCGGCATCTTCTTGCCACGGACGAAATGCGATGATCCTTTCCAACTCATGGAAAGGCCTCTATTGAAACGAGTCCAATAGTTTTCGTGTTTGGTTGCTTAGTTTTCTTGATTGCCGCTTTAGGATTTTGATTTGGTGTTGCTTTCGATTTGCTTGGTTTTTGCTGCTAGTTTTATCGTTTGGAGCTTTGATTCTTGGGGAGTTCAGCAAGGAAGGATAGGCAAGAATTCTAATTAGTGCTCGTGCTGTGCAGGTCCGCGTAACTGACGTTTGATCATCGCTAGGCGGGATTCGTGTTTCAGCTACCTTTTCTTTAACCAGTGAGTGGTTTGGACCCTTCTTTCCTACTTCTTCACGCCCACATCTCTAATGTTTCAAACGTTCACTTGATGATGACCAGTTGGACGCCTAGGAAATCCTTGCCATAATGCATGCCAGCCACTAAGAAAGGAACATAGGATTTGTAGACTAATTTTACTATATGCTTGCACCTTATAATCTGAGTTGTTTATAAAGGGAATTGGTTGTTGGTGGCGGCCTAGTGCCTCGGATGGAGTTTGGACCTATGGGATACCAAAATTGGAACACCGCATTGAGAAAATATGAACTGTTGCATGAGATATATATTGCTGCTTTACTTCTTTGTTTATTTCGATGCATTGTATGATAATATGAATTATTCATGCATTTGTATGGTCTGGGACAACTTGTGCACAAGGTTTGGCATTTCCTCAAAACGGCTTTCCAGGGCACTGGAACCGTATCGATCCGGAGGGAAATATTTGATTCGTGCTCGTCACGATGCATTGTGGGACCTCCAGCAGGGCTTGCTACCCGGGCTGATAGGGCGCGCCGCTAATGCTTGAAATATGTCCCTAAGGTGTCGATCACACCAATGACCGTATAGAATAGAACACATGCTAATTTATTGTCTTGTGCAGATGGTAAGTATACTTGTGTTTCGTTGCAGGGAAGGCGTGCATCGGTTGAGTAAGCAATCGATGCACTGGTTGGATTCAATGCTATTTTCATTCCTATCAAAACATGCAACTGATATGAATTGAATTCACTTGCTTCTTTATAGAAGTCATCTTAATGCATGCTCGCCCCTAATAAGCTAGTGTCAATTTAGTCGAGTGGGTTCATCCCGCTCACCAGTACAAGTTGAGTACTGACCCACGTTGTGGGCAACTATTTCAGGCACTCAGACGGTGCAACACTAGTGGATAGACGAGGAGGCGTTAGGAGCACCTCTATTTTGAAGTATAGTTGGAGTCAGATCATTTTGGAGGCTTGGACTTTCATCCTATACAAGGGCGTAATGTATGAACGACGTGGACTATCTGATGGAGCGCGCCCTGCCTTTTGAGTTATCTTTTGTAATGCAAATCAAGTAGCCGAGAGGCGCATCAATGTAAACTCTATGTAAATTACTCTGAATTATAAATGAAAAAGTATGTTTCTTCCTGTACTGTGTTCAAATCTCTGTGAATATGTTTTCTAAATTGTGTTTCAAAATGGGTTCCTATAACTGCAAGTTCTTGCCTTGTACGAGCGCAACTCCAGGCTCGTACGGCATCACGCCCCAGCGAGGACGAATCAGTTCCGAAGAAGGATCCAGCGAGGACGATTGACCCTATTCGGGATCGGGGCGTGACATATTGGTATCAGAGCCTAGGCTTTACTTCCATGGGATTTCAAAAGATTATAAAGGAGTTTGATGCGCCTCTCAATTGAGTTACGTTCGGCGTCCGCTGCATGAGATGAGTCGCCTATACAATGAGCCCATAGATACAAAATCTATCATTTTTGGAGTGTTAATAAGCTACTCTATTTTGTAGCCATGGCAAAGAAGAACACTGCAACTGACAGTAGTGCTCAACCCATTCAGAGCGATCCAGCAAGCTCTGGAGAATCCGGAGGAGCGGGTTCAACCGGTATGGCAGAACGGCTTATGCACCTCATGGAGGCGCAACAACAACAAGCTGTTACCCAACAAGCTAACATACAAGCGCAGTTTGATTCTCAACAGAAGCAAATGGATAAAATAATGCAACTGATTGCATCCCTGGTACCAAGCAACGGGGCAGCCACAGGGACGCCTGTCACGACGTCGGCCGTGGCGGTAGAAGATGAGTCAGAAGAGACGCAGCCTCCAGCAAGGAACTCCTGCCGTGCAGCCGAGTTCACTAAAATGCATCCGCCAACGTTCAATGGACGAGCTGAGCCGGACGCGGTGATGGGGTGGATTGCTAAACTGGAAGGACTCTTCAACCTGGTTGGCATCAGGGGATCCAAGCGAGTGGCCTGTGCATCGGTTCAGTTGGAACTGCGTGCGCATGATTGGTGGGAGGCCACGAAGCAAGAGATTTATGATGCCAATCCCAACTGTAAAATTACTTGGGAAATGTTCAAATCTGCCTTCATTGAACAATATATTCCCCGAGCCGTGCGTCAACAGAAGGAAGACGACTTCAGTAATCTGGTGCAAGGAAGTTTATCTGTTGACGATTATGACTCAGTATTCGCTAAACTGGCTAAGTTTGCAGGGCACTTCTTGCCTAATCAGCAGGCGTGGTGCTATCGGTTTCAGAAGGGTTTGAATGACGATTTGCGTAGGGACGTCATCAACCAAAAATGTCAAATATACAGGGAATGTTACGAAGCGGCTCTGAACAGCGAGCGGATCTTTGGGCGCCCTCTCCCAAAGGCCGAGGTGCAAACCCCCCGTACCAACAACAATAAACGTCCTCATAAAACGAAAGGGTCTGGAGCACACAAGCGATCGCATACGTCTGATAATAGGGGCCAATCCCAATCACTGAACTGCAGCCGGTGTGGCAAATCAGGGCATAAAGTGGATGAATGTCGGGTACAAAGATATTTTAAATATGGTCGCCTGGGCCACAAACAGTTTAACTGCCGAGAGGGCAAGCCATATCAGAGCAACGGGAATCAAAACAAGAGGCCTCCAGCAAGTGATGCCAATGCTGTGCCAGTCAATCCACAACGCCAGGGTACTCAAGGCCGAGTCTATGCACTGACTCGGGATGAGGCATCCGTCTCTGAAAATGTCATGACAGGTACTTTACTTTTCAGAGATTTGCCCGCTAGAGTCTTATTCGATTCAGGTGCTACGCATAGTTTCATATCTGCTGATTTTACTGTTGAGCATAAATTAGCTTCTACTCCTTTAAATATGAACCTTTGCGTAAGTACCCCTTCGGGAGTCGATATGCCCGCCCATGCGATCTGTAGGGATGGTTACATTTGCATCGGAGGAAGGAAGCTTTCCTTAGATGTTATTGTACTAGACATCAAGGATTATGATATTATTCTCGGTATGGAATGGTTGGGTGCTTGCCATGCAACAATCGAGTGCGCGGAGAAGCGAGTCGTATTCCGTCTACCCGGCGAGGCAGACTTCTACTATTCGTGCAGCGCTGCACCGAAGACGGCAATGGTGATATCAGCAATTTTGGCTAGGCGTATGTTGCATTCGGGCTGTGAAGGGTACTTAGCTTCTATTAGAGACACCCGGCGGAAATGTGCAAATGCAGCTCAGGCTGAAGTCATTGCAGATTTCCTCGACATGTTCCCAGACGAGCTGCCTGGAATGCCTCCTGATCGTGAGATCGAATTCAGCATTGACACTTTTCCGGATTCGCGACCGATATCAAAGGCACCTTATCGCATGGCCCCAGCAGAGCTTAAGGAACTTAAAGTTCAGTTGCAAGATCTGTTGGACCGAGAATACATTTGTCCAAGCGTTTCTCCGTGGGGCGCTCCGGTGCTGTTCGTGAAGAAGAAGGATGGATCCATGCGGCTGTGTATTGACTACCGAGAGCTGAATAAGGCGACCGTACGAAATCAGTACCCATTGCCAAGAATAGATGACTTGTTTAATCAGCTGCAAGGCGCAACAGTCTTCTCTAAAGTTGATCTCAGGTCAGGGTATCACCAGTTGAAAATCAAATCAGAGGATATTCAAAATTCTGCTTTCAGAACCCGTTACGGACACTATGAGTTCCTCGTGATGTCGTTTGGTTTGACGAACGCCCCTGCAGCTTTCATGGATCTGATGAACCGCGTGTTTCGGCCGTTTGTGGATAAGTTTGTGGTCGTGTTCATAGACAACATACTAATCTATTCCAAGAACGAGGCGGAGCACAAGGAACACCTGAAGATCGTGCTGCAGACATTACGAGACCATCAGTTGTTCGCTAAGCTCTGCAAGTGTGAGTTCTGGTTGAACAGCGTGGCGTTCCTTGGTCATGTCATCTCGGCCGAAGGCGTCGCCGTAGACCCGAAGAAAATAGAGGCGGTGGTGGACTGGAAACAACCTACGTCAGCCAGCGAAGTTTAAAGCTTTCTGGGCCTTGCGGGATACTACCGTAGGTTCGTGAAGGATTTTTCTAAACTGGCCTCGCCGATGACTCACCTTACTCAGAAAGGGATTGTATACGAATGGGGTGATGACTGCGAAGCCAGCTTTCGGGAACTTAAGCGGCGTCTTGTTTCAGCTCCGATTCTTGCACTTCCAGATGGGGTAGAAGAGTTTCAGATATACAGTGACGCTTCAGGACTCGGCTTAGGGTGTGTGCTCATGCAGAAGGATAAGGTAATATCGTACACCTCCAGGCAACTGAAGCCGCACGAGAAAAACTACCCGACGCATGATCTGGAATTGGCGGCAATTGTGTTTGCTCTGAAGTTGTGGAGGTATTATCTTTATGGTGTTGCTTGCAAAATCTTTACCGATCACAAGAGCCTCAAGTACCTATTCACCTAGCGGGAATTGAACCTCCGGCAGCGGCGTTGGCTAGAATTGATTAAGGACTATGACCTAACGATCGCGTATACACCGGGCAAGGGAAACGTCGTTGCTGATGCTCTGAGTCGAAAGCACGTGGGCTCGTTATCTATAGACAACCGTTTACTTCGAGATCTTGAGGCGATGGGCATCGAGTTTCGAGTTCGGCATCAAGGAGTGCAGCTGGCACCACTCCATCTTGAACTGGGTTTACGTGGTAGAATCAAATCAGCTCAGGAGGGCGATCAGTTCTTAGCGAAGGTACGCAGATTGATCTCGGCGGGGAAGACGCCTGATTTTGTGGCAGGCGAAGATGGGGCCTTACAGATGAAAGGAAGGCTATGTGTTCCTAGCGACCCAGAACTCCGAAGGGAAATTATGGCGGAAGCACACTACGCGAAGTATTCTTTACATCCGGGGAGCACTAAGATGTACAAGGACTTGTGCGGGACCTTCTGGTGGCACGGTATGAAGCGGGATATGGCGACCTTTGTGTCACAGTGCATGGCCTGTCAACAGGTTAAAGCTGAACATCAGAGGCCCGGCGGGGAGCTTCAGAACCTCGTTATTCCCGAGTAGAAATGGGACAACATCACTATGGATTTTATTGTAGGATTTCCGAAGACGCCACAGGGGCATAATGCGATTTGGGTCATAGTTGATCGTTTGACCAAATTAGCCCACTTTCTTCCTATAAAAGTTACTTGGAGCGTCGATCGGTTAGCACAAATTTACATAGATGAGATTGTCCGATTACACGGAGTACCTGCCTCAATCGTCTCTGACCGTGACGGACGTTTCTTATCTTGTTTTTGGACTAGTCTACAGGCTGCTTTGGGAACCAAGCTACAGTTCAGTACCGCATATCACCCGCAGACTGACGGACAGACAGAGAGGACAAATCAGATACTTGAAGATATGTTACGGCTGTGTGCTATTGATTTAAAGACTAGTTGGGACACGCATCTTCCATTGGCAGAGTTTGCGTACAACAACAGCTACCAATCAAGCATCCAGATGGCACCGTACGAAGCACTATATGGGCGAAAGTGTCGATCTCCAATCTGTTGGGACAAAGTCGGCGAGCGGCAGGTACTCGGGCCAGAGCTGGTAGAGCAGGCAGTTGAAAAAGTTTGCTTGATTCGGGAAAGACTCCGCACAGCACAGAGCCGACAGAAAAGTTATGCTGATGTTCATAGAAGGCCTTTGGAATTCTTGGTCGGGGATCATGTCTTCTTGAAAACGCCGATGCAAGGTATGATGCGTTTCGGTGTGAAGGGCAAACTGAGTCCCCGGTTTGTCGGCCCCTTTGAGATACTGGAACGAGTGGCAGCTGTGGCGTACCAGATTGCACTGCCTCCCGCCTTGGCAGAAGTGCATGACGTATTCCACGTTTCTCAACTCCGGAAGTATGTGCATGACCCTAGTCATGTGGTTAGCTTCGAACAATTGGAATTGCGCACGAATTTGTCATACTCAGAGGAGCCGGCGCAGATTCTGGATCGTAAGGAAAAAGTACTTCGCAACCGTACGATGTCCTTGGTTCGCGTGCTGTGGCAAAACCATTCTGTTGGGGAATCAACTTGGGAATTGGAATCGGAGATGAAGGAGAAGTATCCTTCATTGTTCATTCAGTCGGAGGTAGGGCCTTGTTCTTAAGTTTTTGGTCGGCCTTATTCTTAAGTTTCGGGTCAAAATTTTTTCTTAGTGGTATATTATGTAGTGCCTCAAATCCCGATCCGACCGGGATGTGTACTAAGTAATTGGGCTTGTGGCTAGTCTGTCTGAGTCTTAGCTTAGATCTTCGGCATCTTCTTGCCACGGACGAAATACGATGATCCTTTCCAACTCATGGAAAGGCCTCTATTGAAACGAGTCCAATAGTTTTCGTGTTTGGTTGCTTGGTTTTCTTGATTGTCGCTTTGGGATTTTGATTTGGTGTTGCTTTCGATTTGCTTGGTTTTCGCTGCTGGTTTTATCGTTTGGAGCTTTGATTCTTGGGGAGTTCGGCAAGGAAGGATAGGCAAGAATTCTAATTGGTGCTCGTGCTGTGCAGGTCCGCGTAACTGACGTTTGATCGTCGCTAGGCGGGATTCGTGTTTCAGCTACTTTTTTCTTAACCAGTGAGTGGTTTGGACCCTTTTTTCCTACTTCTTCATGCCCACATCTCTAATGTTTCAAACGTTCACTCGATGATGCCCGGTTGGACGCCTAGGAAATCCTTGCCACAATGCATGCCAGCCTCTAAGAAAGGAACATGGGATTTGTAGACTAATTTTACTATATGCTTGCACCTTATAATCTGAGTTGTTTATAAAGGGAATTGGTTGTTGGTGGCGGCCTAGTGCCTCAGATGGAGTTTGGACCTATGGGATACCAAAATTGGAATACCGCATTGAGAAAATATAAACTGTTGCATGAGATATATATTGCTGCTTTACTTCTTTGTTTATTTCGATGCATTGTATGATAATATGAATTGTTCATGCATTTGTATGGTCTGGGACAACTTGTGCACAAGGTTTGGCATTTCCTCGAAACGGCTTTCCGGGGCACTGGAACCGTATCGATCAGGAGAAAAATATTTGATTCATGCTCGTCACGATGCATTGCGGGACCTCCAGCAGGGCTTGCTACCCGGGCTGATAGGGCGCGCCGCTAATGCTTGAAATATGTCCCTAAGGTGTCGATCACACCAATGACCGCATAGAATAGAACACATGCTAATTTATTGTCTTGTGCAGATGGTAAGTATACTTGTGTTTCGTTGCAGGGAAGGCGTGCATCGGTTGAGTAAGCAATCGATGCACTGGTTGGATTTAATGCTATTTTCATTCCTATCAAAACATGCAACTAATATGAATTGAATTCACTTGCTTCTTTATAGAAGTCATCTTAATGCATGCTCGCCCCTAATAAGCTAGTGTCAATTTAGTCGAGTGGGTTCATCCCGCTCACCAGTACAAGTTGAGTACTGACCCACGTTGTGGGCAACTATTTCAGGCACTCAGACGGTGCAACGCTAGTGGATAGACGAGGAGGCGTTAGGAGCACCTCTATTTTGAAGTATAGTTGGAGTCAGATCATTTTGGAGGCTTGGACTTTCATCCTATACAAGGGCGTAATGTATGAACGACGTGGACTATCTGATGGAGCGCGCCCTGCCTTTTGAGTTATCTTTTGTAATGCAAATCAAGTAGCCGAGAGGCGCATTAATGTAAACTCTATATAAATTACTCTGAATTATAAATAAAAAAGCATGTTTTTTCCTGCACTGTATTCAAATCTCTGTGAATATATTTTCTAAATTGTGTTTCAAAATGGGTTCCTATAACTGCAAGTTCTTGCCTTGTACGAGCGCAACTCCAGGCTCGTACGACATCACGCCCCAGCGAGGACGAATCAGTTCCGAAGAAGGATCCAGCGAGGACGATTGACCCTATTCGGGATCGGGGCATGACATCTGTAGTGGGGGTTGCCCTTGGGGTACCTCCTCTCGGTGAGTGGTGTTGTCTGGTACCGCGGCTCTGGGTGCTTCTCGTCCACTGTGCAAGTTTATCTTGCTGCAAAAGATAGGACTTTATTAAAAAGAGAACGAAATCAAACAAACAGGATGCAGATATTTAGAAGCAATATGAAGGAAGTTCCAAAACGTAATCGATGCGGATGAGACCTAGTAATTCCTATCCTATTGCAGGCTCGCTGGGCACGTTACCATACCACAAGCGAATATGTCGAAGACCTGCATGGGCCACCACTAAAACCATATCACGCCCCAGTCCCAAAATACATGGAACTAGGCCATGTGGCAATAGCCAGCTGACACGTCTCCGTGGATATCCTAATTTAATGGATCCTAACGAAGAGTGCTACGCTGTCCTAAAATACTAACATGACCCCTAACAATGAATCAACAGGTAACTAATCTCATCCACAACGTAAACTGCAAGAATGATAATAAACTGCTGGAAGATACACACCAGTCTTAATATATCATAGTACAACCGATAATGTCTGGTAGGAACAAACCCACTACTATGACGAAAGAAAGTACTGAAATCAATGATAAAAGATAAAGACTAGGGCATCGGCTCTAGATAATGATGCACCCAATCTAGGCTGAAGGCCTACCAACGGGTCACGGGAACTCTGACGGCTGCACCTCTAACTCCTCAGTTGTAGCAAATCTCGTCTCCTGTCTAGGGCCGTATACTGTGGGGTAGAAAGCCTCGTCCAAATCTGGAAAGGTACCTGGTCCTCAGAGGAACGTAACAAGATACATAGAAATATATCATATATAAATACTAAATGAAGTAAATACAATAAAGGGTGTGCTAACCATCTAAGTGAATGCAATGTGAGGACAACTTTGGTACGTATGAGTAGGTGTAGGCATAACGTCCATACCGCTCCGAAGAACGGGGAATCTGCAAGTATATATACGTCTATACCGCTACGAAGAACAGGGAATCTGAATAGTATAACGTCCATACCGCTCTGAAGAACGGAGAAACTGCCAGTATATATTCGTCCATACCGCTCCGAAGAACGGGGAATCTGAATAACAGGGGGGTCATTGGATCTGTGGCTCCTCCGGATGCTACGAATTCCAATGGGTGTATCCCATAAGCCTACTAGTGGTCCTCCCCTCCCAATGTAAATATATAAATCGAATACTCGACGTGCATACCACGTAGCTACATGCCAGTCTCTACTAACCTAAAATATAAACCTGAACTACGTACTATCCGTGATGCATATCACACGCACCGATAGCTAGTCGAGTACGCGGACCCGCATCCCAACATGAATGTCACAGTGAAGCGTGTAGAGTGTCAGGTCTCGAAAGATATCAGAGTATCCTCCCATAGGGTGAGTCTGCTAGTGACTAGGTCAAGTATACTAAATCATCAACGCATCCGTCGATGGCACCCGAATCAACCTCGGACGCGCACAGTCATATGAAATAGAACAGCCACTAACATACAACATATGCAGCATTTAATTTAAACAAAAATATGGCAAGGTATCTTGCCTGAGTCCTCGAGCTGCGAATGCCAAAAGCCGGTTCCTGCAGTGTCTTCTAGCTGATCCAATGATCCTAAACACAAAATATAATATAACAATCTAATATCAGACACTAAGAAATACATAATTAATTATGATGTTGCTCCTCGATATTGTTGCCGGTTTACTGTCGACCGAATACAGCGTCCTGTGTGCACGTAGCTAGGGTGTACCCATGTTCTGTCTTTGGTCAACGTGCACCTTGCAACAATAAATTATCGAGTTAAGGTTTGACAACTACTTCTACTCTGCACGAAAATATGTCCTTGATTTCCTTGCTCAACATACTGGGTTTATGCCCAGGGGTCCAGGTGAAATACTGGTCATTGATGACAGGTCTCAAGATTAATGCACTCGCTGGTTATTAGATGAGTTCTAATTCTTGCTATTCATCACCGTTATATATATAATTTAGGGTTAACTAAGTTGTGTCCAGAATACAACTCTCGCGACGACACGATGCTTACATACGAACACGATACAAAGAGTATATGCATTTACCTTGCTGGCTGGACGAGGTTCTTCTCGTCGCCTGGTCGTCCTTCGGCGAATGGAAACTCCGGCGTCGGTAGGCGAGCAGCGTCAGCGGCAGCAGCTGAATCAGCAAGGGCAGGGACCGCAGCAGTAGCAGCTGCTCCGGCAGCTGCGTTGCTGGGTGGAGTACGCGGGGTGGTCGTCCAGACACGGGGCGGTCGGGCGGCGTTGGTCTGCGGCAATGCTCCGGTCGGAACAGTCGGGGGCTGGGGTGTACACCGGTCGAAAAACAGTCGGTTGAGGTGTGCACCGGTCGGGTTGGGATGCAGTCGGTTGAGGAAAGTCCGACGGGATGGAGAGCAGTCGGCAGGGGGTGTCCGGAGGGTTGGGGAGAAGTCGGTTGGGGGAAGTCTGGCGGGTTGGGGAGCAGTCGGCAGGGGAAAGTCCGGCGGGTGGGGAGCAGTCGGCAGAGGGAAGTCCGGCGGGTTGGGGAGCAGTCGGCTAGGGTTTTGGGGAGGAGGTGAATAGTAGTTTATTAGGGTTTTGTATGAGGGGGTTTTGTATTTATAGTTGGTGATGGAGATTATGGGCTGGACTCGAGGGTTGGGCCTGTCCGGCTTGTTGGGATGGAAATGGTCCACTTGAAAGGCGCATGTGGGCTTGGTTTGGTTCTGCTTGAGGTAAATTGGCCTTAAATTTAAATTAATTAACAATTCAACTTGGTAACTCCAAATGCGTCGAAAACATAAAGATCTAGATTTTTGGGTGGTACACAGGAGTCGTGGCATAACAAGCTTGGTGTAGACTGATACCCTAATTTGGGTACGTGGGATTTGGGTTGTGGTTGAATCTTAATAAAATAATTAAATAAATCCTATATTTGACGATGGGGTTTACAGGGTTTTTTGCACACTAATATGTTAGCTTTATTAATATAATATAATACGTTATTAATTTGTAGCATATTTTTATAGCATGTTAGCTAGGACCTGTGTTGCATTATCTGGTATTATAGCGTCTCTTGCAAATTTATTGTCTTGGTGTACTCGAAAATTTAGGATACGACACGTGTACGTTTTAGCTACATGCACATGCGACCCAGCTATATGACCAATTGTGACCCCTGCGTCAGTCGTAATTGCAACATAGTATTTCCTATACGTACTATTATAGTGACTGATTATCGTATTATTATATTATATATAAAGGGTCGCTGGATCGTTCAAGCCAGACTTCAGGAGCAGGTTATTGGCACTCGTAGTTTGAGGACCCAGGCAAGTATACCTTGCCATATTTACTGTTTAATTTAAATTATGCAATATTGTATATATCTTGTTGTATTATTTTATATAACTGTGCGCGTCCGAGATTGACTCGGGTGCAGTCGACGAATGCGTCGATGTGTAGTGTAATTGACTTAGTCACTAGCAGACTCACCCACCATTGTGAGGGTATTCTGATATCTTCTTAGACCCTGACACTCTTACATGCATCACAGTGACAAACTCATATTGGAATACAGGTTCGCGTACCCGACTAGCTATCGGTACGTGTGACATGCATCACGGTTTAGTACATAATCAGAGTTATATAATTAGTTGAGACTTGGCATATAGTTACGTGGTATGCACGTCGTGTATTCGACTTATATATCTGTATTGGGCGGAGAGGACAACTAGTAGGCGTATGGGATACACACATTAAAATTCGTAGTATACGGAGGAGCCACGGATCCAATGACTTCCTTTATACAAATACTGCGTTCTTCGGAACGTTACGGACGTATATATTACAGATACCTCATTCTTCGGAATGATGGATGTTACATGTACAGATACCACGCTCTTCAGAGTATGGACGTTATGCCTACACCTACCCATACGTACCAAGGTTATTCTCATATTGTATTCACTTAGATGGTTAGCACACCCTTTATTTTATTCAGTATTTATATATGGCATGTATTTTTATATCTTGTTACGTCCCTCTGAGGACCTGGTTTCCTTCCAGATTTGGATGAGGCTTATTATCCTACCGTGTATGGACCCGGGCAGGAAACGAGGTTCGCATCCGAGAAGGAGCTAGAGGTGCTTCCGTTAGAGTTTTCTTGATCATTGGTAGGCCTTCCGCCTAGGACTGGAGCATTCCTTATCTAGTTAGCCGATGCTCTAGTCGTACCCTTTATTCTGTCTTTTAGTACTCTTATTTCATCATTTGTAGTGGGTTTGTTCCCATCAGACATATCTGGATTGTACTATGATATTTCAGACTCTGCACTTATTTTCCAGTATTTATTTCAGTACTTCTTGTTTATATTGTGGATGAGATTAGACATTACCTGATGTATGATAGTATTAGACTTGTTAGTATTTAGGACAGCGTAGTATGTTTTGTTGGGTCCATTAAATTGGATAATCCCTCGGAGATGTATTAGTTGGCCATTGCCACATGGCCTGGTCCCGTGTATTTTGGGACTGGGGTGTAACAGATTGATGGAGGGATAAAGTAAATTGGGGATCTAAAAATTTTTGGATCTAAATTTAATGAACAAATGGAGAGGAGAGAGAGAGAGAGAGAGAGAGAGAGAGAGAAGCCCCCTCTTATGTGGCCGGCCCCCTTTCCCCCTCTCTAAGTCACCAACAATTGTCCACAATGCCCCTACATGATGAATTATGAAGAATAATTAAGGATGGCTATTTTGGAAAGTTTCTATACTAATGCAAATTAGTCTAATCCTCCTAATTAATTAGAGGGAATGGGTCTAATGGGCCTAGTCCATGTTGGGCTCACTAGTTGTCATGACAAATCTTATTGGGTTCACTAGTGTCGAGTATAAATAATAGGCTAGTCCACTAACTATAAATAATTAATACAAAATACAAATAAATATATATAGCACTTTAATTAAATATAATCTCTAAAATAAAATAACTATGCCAAAATACTAAATTATTTCTATCTAGAAAAGTGAGGATGACAAAGTGTGGGGGCAAGAATAAGACGTGCTTTTAAAGAAAGTATGCGAGCAGCTAGCTAAAAGACAAAGCACACAATCCGTGGTCAAAGTTCTACAGTCGAAAAACTTGTCAGTCGAGGAGCACACAAATCAATAACACAGAAATCGTGAAACCAACTAAAGCTTCGTCCCAAAGAAAATGAAGAGGGAAGAAAAATGCGCAAGCAGACCAACGTAAGAAAAGTACGCCGGTTGACGAGACATAGAAAAAATGTGCCAGATTGCCAAATGCGAAAAAGTGCGCTGACTGACTGTGGCGCACTTTCTCTTGATTTTTCAGGAAGAACTTCCATTGAATACGCACCAAAGGGCACCAACTGAGTTTTTCTCTCCAAAGTGCACCACTAACTTAAGGAGTGTGACTGACGCACTTTTGCTAGGAGACGGAGTACAGTATGATTAGTACGTCCGAAGAATTGGGACAGCACACCAATGCGCCCAAAGTGAAACATACGTATTTCTATGCCAAATGGGTCATCTTGCACACTCTTCACAGAGCATTGTTCTTCTTCTCCAATTAGTCATTTTGGTATACGTATTGTATCAAGTTTCAGCACTGAACTTAGCTGGACTCGAAATCAACCATGGCCAAAAGCAAAGTTACATAAATGATGGTGCTCTACACTATGAGCTAATTAGTTTTGTAGAACACAAAGTTTTGGGAGATCAAACTCTAGGAAAACAAAAGTGAACCCATAGACCCTAAACTCAGGTCCATGCAATTCCAACAAAAAAAAGCAAGAACAACAAATATTAAAGATAAAGGGGTGCTCGATCCCAACAATATGAGCTAGAAATAAACAAAAAATATTAAGAACTAAAATCATGCATAAATACATGGTTCTTCTTCTTGTGCAAGATGTACTTGCCTACGAAGGGAGAGAGAAAACCTAAGGGAGAGAAATGGAAAGAAAAGATAATGAGAAAATAGAGAGAAATAGAAATATATATGTTTAGGTTTGAGATGTGGACCGTTTGATCACTCAAACCCATCTAAGCCACACATGCCACCAACCCAACCAAACCCACTCTCTCCACAACTCTCGGGTCCGGTCTAAACAATGGTCGGACTAGCAACCAATATGCGCCAAAATGTAGCAAGGAGAATATGCGCTAGAGTGCGCCGAGAAAGGGGGCTGACAATGTCACAGCGACGTAGCACCGCACACAGGCAGGTAGCCTAATATTGTAGAAAAAATGGTAGGCAGCACTACAAAGAGGTCGGTGACCTCATGTTACAGTGGCATGACACCACAAAGAGGTAAAAGATATAAATCCTCAGCTACGCGAGCCATGTCACAGCGGCATAACACCGGAAGGAAGAGCAAGACTTCATGTTGGGTAATTTGGCACTACAAAGAGGCTGGGACCTTATGCTATAGTGGATGACACCATGATGAGGTAGAGCCTCAGCTTTGGGATATTTTATAGTAGAGTAGCACCGCAAGGAAGCACGGCTTCATGCCAAAGACTCTTTAAAAGAACTCACGTAGAATGTATGGAAAGAGATATAGGCCGTTTCTTGAGGGTAAGCTTGTAGACTCCCAATATACATACACCGAAATCAAGCGTATGCACAGGATCTTTAATGTGCAACCGGTATCACAGCTTATATTATTGTGTGAGTGGAAAAAATTGCAACTATGGTACATAATTCAAGGCTTAGTCCATTCTTGTATCATACTGTTATTTGACCCATGCAGGAAGATTCAAGTGAAAGCGACATATATCCTAATGCATGATGGACAGTCACTGTGGGTAACGCTAAACCCATATATTGAGATATGTGGTGGATTGTTGGTATTTTTGTCTTTGGACTAATAAAGATAGTCCTACATTGGCTACAACACCAAGTGAGTATCACAATATAAAGCTTTGCTTATGTTGAGGTGTGCACATGGGGTGTGGTGGGGCACAAGGGTGTCATGTTGGGATATTTTCCTAGTAGAAAAAAGGATTAACTCAATGAAAGAATTTATGTTTTTTGTCATTCTCTTGAAAAAAAATTCATAGGAGCTAAGCCCCAAAGGGACTTAGTAGCGACTCGAACTCGGACTCAGACTCTGGCTAAAGGGCACAAAGTGTCTCTTTGTTGGCACACTTTGCACTTAGCACGCTAGCATCGACGCATGGCACTTGTGCGCATTAGTTGCGCTCGTTTTATGCACGTTGCATGCACTGTTGCTAGCGTGGTTGTATGCGCGGGTGCTTGAGCATGGTGCTGAGTGGGCGCTTGCACACAGCCATGCGCGGACATGTGTGGCTATGCGCGTATTCGCATTTACGCGGATGCGCGCATGGGGCGCTACGTTGAAGGCAGGAGCAATTCGGTTGGACTGTTATGGAAAGATTTTGATGATTAATTCAGATCCGATTTTTGTGGAATTTGAATTTAAATCATTCATATCTTTACGTAACTGATGGGCGGTCAGGCTCCTCTATAAATACTTTTTTGTATCCCTTTTGAGGACTTTCTTCAAAAAAATGAGAGAGACGAAGAGAGGTTCGGCTGCCGCGCAGTTGGAGTCCAGGAGTTCGTGCCAGTCCAGGAAGAAGGTGACGCGAGCGTTCCAGAAGTTCTTCGAGAACTTGCTGGTTCCTGGGAACAGATCGTGTGGGACGAATCTTGCTTTGAGCAACGGTGATGTTCATCACCCCAGCAAGCAGAGATCCATCTTCTCCTCTCTCTTTTTCTCTTCTAGTTGTAACTTGTTCTGTCTGTCTACAACTGCGATTGCAAGGAAGAACATAGTTTGATTTCTAGTTATTGTATTCCTTTGCAAGTTGTAATAAGGAATATTATTATTAAAGTGTTTCGTTGGAATCGAATTCTTCAGAGGACAAACTTGTTTGCTGAAGCCTCTGTGTCTCGAGTACAACTTCCGAATAAAACAGATGATAGACTGTAAATTTTATCTGGAGTTCTGTTTGTGGTCTCCGTTGTTTCATCGTTCGATTAAATTTCGAGACTAACCGTTATTATTCTCTCATTCGCTTCGATTAGGTGTGTCTTACTCCCAGGTACATGAGTGTGAATTGTGTCACTGCTGCAGCTCTAATCAGAGCCACCGTCAAAATGTCTGCAACAATTTTTAAGCAACATGCTATTATTTTTTATGTCATTGACATCTCAGCTTCTTTGAATAGAGAGACTAGGAAGTAGAAGCCACAAAATATAAGAAGTCACACCAACCACCATATTTCTTAATTTTCTCTACCAGCGAGAAAATATTCAGTGGGACGGGTGCCATCAAATAGCTTCGGGTCGGGAATAAATAAACAGCGGCTACTGCGCGGCCAAAGAGAAAACTAGAAGCTAAAGTGGGATAAGCAGCCGCTACATGCATACATAACTAATACGTGCGTAGTACATACAGAAATAGAAAACATTATAATATTATTAAAATATTAGATAAAAAATTTAACTATATTAATATATTTTAAATATGTTTTGACTGTATGGTTTGTTATAATATGTTTTTGGAACTTTGGATATGTATTTAGTTAGATAATATATGATTTGTTATAATATATATTTAGTTAGATAATATCATATAGTTTGTTTAAAATAATTTAAATTTTAATATATTTTAAAATTTAGAGTTATTTGTATTTATTTTTCAATTGTTAATTATATCTTTACTATTACATTTTTATTTTAGTTAGTACTACTCTCCACTCCTCAAAAATTAGACTCTTTTTGGGTAACTACAATTACACGCTTACAAATTCTGAAGGAATGGAGGATAGCACTAATTAAAATAAAAAATAGGGTAGTGGAGATATGATTAGCAATTGGAGGATAAATACAAATAACTCTAAGATTTAGAATTTTATTTTTAATACGTGAATAGGTACATACGCAATTATTTATTTTTTTAAATTTTGAATTTTTTATTACTTAGTGGATTATGTTTGAGCCTCTTACAAGCCTAGTAGAGATATAATTCAAATATTTTGGGTGTAATTAATTTATTTATTTTTGTTGTTATATTTTTTTGTTTAAAAATATTATTATTTATGGATAAAACACACAAATTTATACTTTAATCTAAAACCGTCAATGTCTCTTCCTGTGTCAATTAGCGTAATTGCAAGTTGCAACTAGTTAATTGCTGTAGTCACTCGTAGCTGTCAGTGATAGATATTAAGAAAATCCAGTTAGCATAATATTTTTTAATTTATTATCTTGTCTCCGAGATCCTCCGCTCTGAATATTTAGATCTATTAGTTAGGAATCATTGGGATTATTCATAACTTTGTATTTGAATTTTGAAATCTCCATTTAGTCAGGATTTATTTTGTTCCATGTATAGCAATTGTGTCTCCAGTCGTCCTCCTGTATAAATGTCAGCTTTGCAAATGAAACAATGGAGGAAAATATCTACTCTAAAGAATATCGATTTTATCAACAGATACTTGATACTGATTGAGCCCAGGTTGGCAAAGAAGACGAAGACTCTGGCTCAAGCTTGTGATCTCAAAGGTAATTTGGATTTTTTTAGGTATACTATAAAAATTATTCGGAACTGTCACAACTATCAAATTTTTTGACAGTCTAAATATTATTATCTACGTACTGTTAAAAAATTTAACAGTTCTTAAGAATTGTCTAATAGAAAAGACTGTCAAAAGTTTTGACACTCATGATAAAAAGAATTGACAGTTTTCGAGTAAGAAGTGTAGAGCCCCGAAAAAATCTGGTAATTTCTTTCACAAATGTTATGTAAATGGTTGCACAAATGGGTAAAAAAAACCCGGTAAAAAAACCCGGTAATCCCCGTCTTTGAGACAACAGCTGTTTTCTGTCTCAAGCTTGTGATCTGGTATGTAAATGTTTGCACAAATGGGTGCACACATGGTACTTTCTTCCAGACAACCATTGTGATGACAATGAGCAAAATTTTGACCCGTTCGTTGAAACAATTTTTTGCACAATTAATTGTCTGGGGACACTTTATACTGTACTTCAAAAAAAAGTTAAAATTGTATTTTTTTTGAATTTTTTGAATTTTTTGTTTTTTTTTGTTTTTGATATTGTCGACACACTCCAAATAATACACTAGATCCATACTCCATTAACCTTCTCTTTTTTCTCCTTATTTTTGCGGACCCAATTGGGTAACTATTCATTTGCTAGGACACGTTTACATTCTGAAGAACCTTTTGACTTGCTATCATTTTTCAAGTGTGGTTAAGAACTCACTGTAGCCTTGTGTACTATAAATTTTGACTTAAGCAAAAAAATAGCATTTGAAATCCAAATTTTTTTTGTCTATCATTGACGTGATCGCCAATGGCCCGTAACCCATGTGCCCCCTCCCCTCCCGCCCCATTTGTTCCGACATGACGCCACCTCATTAAATTTCGGTCAGTGGGAGACCGCCACGTGGGATTGCGGGTCATTGGCGATCATGCCAATGACGGTCCAAATAGCATCTTCCCATGAAATCACTTAAATTATGGATGCTATGAGTAAGGAAAATGATATTTGGCCTACGGTCGGTACCCATAGTCCGTGACGACGGACCACGTGTCAGTATACAATTGCCTCCCCTCCATTTGCTTGGGGTCCACTATCCAAAATTCTGTCGTCAATGGGATGCTGACACGTGTGATCCGCGTTCGTCGTATGAGTAATTAGAGATGGTTAGGTTACAAAGAAATAAATGGAACATTAGTTTCTGAAAGAAATATTTAACTTAGTTGTTACTTGTTCCTTTGTCGAATAATAAAACATGCATGATAAGAAATGATAGAAACATATAAATTTCGAAATCATGCATGATACTGAGATATTAATAATGGAAACAAGAATCAGCTGGTGAGAGATTAACCACATATATATATCTAAGTAAGTAGTAGATCTGTGAAGGATCCAAGTGGAGAGGTTAACCAATGATTTCAAGATATGCAAACAGTAATTCTTCACCTCACACACATAATTCCACTAACAAGAGTACGTACAAGCTGTGAACCAAATAGTATTCTTCCTTGAGTCTCCATTTTGGCAAATTATCAATTATATTTCACTAGTATTGGTCCAATGGTGGACCCAATAATTAAAAGTCTTACATGGTTGACATGTTGTGTGAATTAATTATAGACATATGATATAATCCCCTTGGACTTTGTCGGCAGATTAGTGAAGATTAACTCCTTGGTCAGCACAACGTTTGTCGATCATAATTCGTTCAAGTTGAAGACCTCTCTGATCCCTATATATATACCACATCATTCCTTTGCTATTCCTCAACAATCTAAATTCTACAACACCACTTCCATTCCTCTTTACTACTACATTCCCATCTGTGGGCAAACTATGACGCTCTCTCAGAAAGCTACATGCAACTCTCATGGCCAGGACTCCTCCTACTTCCTCGGCTGGCAGGAGTACGAGAGGAACCCCTACCACCCGCTCCGCAACCCCACGGGGATCATACAGATGGGCCTCGCCGAAAACCAGCTCTCCTTCGACCTCCTCGAGTCCTGGCTCGACCGCCACCCCGAGGCCGCCGCCCTCAAGTCGTCCCCGACGACCTCGGTGTTCCGGGAGATGGCCCTCTTTCAGGACTACCATGGCCTGCCTGCTTTCAAGAATGTAATTAGTAGTTATAACTAATTAATCCCGTCTTAATTACCAGCCTTAATTTGTTAACTAATAGTAAGACTTGCATGCTGCAGGCATTGGCAGACTTCATGGGTGAGTTGAGAGATAACAAGGTCAGGTTCGAGCCCAACAATCTGGTGCTCACGGCTGGCGCGACCTCAGCCAATGAGTCGCTCATGTTCTGTCTAGCTGATGCTGGAGATGCATTCCTCCTCCCAACTCCGTACTATCCTGGGTACGTACGCTATTTCGCATGAGATTTCTATACTGTGTATTTCTATTGCTACTACACTGTGTATTTCTATTGCTGCATGTGATCCTTTATTGCATGCATGCGTCATCATGAACTAAGGTAAATGTGGTGAATATGATGTGCAGCTTCGATAGAGACCTCAAGTGGAGAACCGGAGTCGAGATCGTCCCGATACACTGCCCGAGCTCCAACGGGTTCCGCGTCACCAAGCCGGCGCTCGAAGACGCCTACCGGCGCGCCGCGAAGCGCAAGCTGAGGGTGAAGGGCGTGCTGATAACCAACCCTTCCAACCCCCTCGGGACGACCGCGACCAAGTCTGAGCTCGAGGCGCTTCTGGACTTCGTGGAAGCCAAGGGCATCCACCTCGTCAGCGACGAGATATACTGCGGCACGAGCTTCGGGCTGCCGGGGTTCGTCAGCGTCGCGGAGCTCGTGGCGAAGAGGCCGTCGCGGGTCGCGGGCCAGGTCCACATTGTCTACAGCCTCTCCAAGGACCTGGGCCTCCCGGGCTTCCGCGTCGGCGCGATCTACTCCAACAACGAGAAGGTCGTCTCCGCGGCCACCAAGATGTCGAGCTTCGGGCTGGTCTCCTCCCAGACCCAGCACCTCCTCTCGGCGATGCTCTCCGACAGGGAGTTCACGAGGGTCTACGTCGCGGAGAACAAGAAGAGGCTCAGGAAGAGGCACGACGAGCTCGTCGCGGGCCTCCGGGCGGCCGGGATCCGATGCCTGGAGAGCAACGCCGCCCTGTTCTGCTGGGTGGACATGAGGCACCTGCTCAAGTCCGCCTCCCTCGAATCGGAATTGGAGCTGTGGAAGGAGATCGTGTACAATGTGGGGCTGAACATCTCCCCGGGCTCCTCGTGCCACTGCGACGAGCCCGGGTGGTTCCGCGTCTGCTTCGCCAACATGTCGGAGGAGACGCTCCAGCTCGCCATGCGGCGCCTCGCGTCGTTCGTCGAGTCGAGCGCTCAGGGCCGCCTCGGCCGGGTCCGGAGGTCGTCGAGGTTTACGCCCTCGTCACTTGCCAAATGGGTGCTCAAGCTCTCGCCGCCGTCCGATCGGAAAGCCGAGCGATCACGTTAATTATTAACCACTCATCATCCCTCCCTCCAATTGTGTCGTTTAAGTTAATGATGTAATTTTATTTTGTACGATATTTTCCTTTCCGTTTTTGCCTTAGGTACACTCATTCCTAGTTGGTAGGATTTGGAAGTGGCCAAGGTTCAATCTCATGTTTGACTTGTTAAGTTTTAGCAGTAAAGTTGTACTCAAAACTTTCTCAATAACCCTTTTTTTTTGGTTAGTTGGTGTTCAATTCAACTCCTTTGCTTGCACAATGTCAACAGTGTCGTCGTATTATCATTAAGTATGCAGTTGGACTATATTTATACCCATTTAATGAACAAACTTGACTCGTTCTAGCCAACTAATAAAATTGTTAAAGTGAGAGATGGGCATTGGTCCCCCCGAATCATGATTGCGAAATCTCTCGAGAATCGGGCCCGGCGGGATGGGGGGCAGCAGCGACCAAGGGGGCGGCGCGCGGCTGATGGTGGAGTACGTACTAATGTTTGATTTGATATCATCAACCGACCATGGATGTATTGCATGTTATTACGAAGAAAAGGGCGGGGGTGGTGGTGGGCTTGTTGCTTGAAGCAGAAGCTGCAAGCGCGTCGATTCATTGATGCATGGGAACGCGCTTTGCTGCACATATAGGAACTGAAACCAGCAGCTCCATTATACTTGGGAAGTTCAGTTGCTAGTTTTCTAGTTTTTCTAGTTTAGTACAGACTCATGCATGTGATGTTGGAGGACAGATGGCATGGTACTGGTACTGAGTTTGATTGCTCACCAAATGCTTGGAACTGGAACTCCCAAGCAGCTTCCGAGGTTTCCTAATGGAGTGTGCTTGCCATATTATTGGGATGCACACTATTTCACTACTTTCTAGATAATTTACAATAAAAGTGGTAAAGGAAGTCATCCAAAATAATTGTATTCCACTACTTTTTATCATTTTTCAAGTTGTAAGACAATTTTTCTAATTACGTACGATGCACGTGCATTTCTAGTAAGTAAGAATAAAGTTCATACAGCAACAGACTTGAGGATTATATATACTTTGTATATAGCAACTCTTAAGGAATTACACGTTCATAATAAATAGAGATGTCTCTCTACAATCTATTTATTCTCTTTTAGAATTATTCTTAGAATTCTCTAGTCAATTTTTGACTACAACACGTTATTAGCACGTAGCTTTACAATGCAAAAGCTCAAGATCTCGTGATCATCCTTGCAAGAAAAGATGTCGAACCTGAACAATCTTGATTTCACCGTAATGAAAATTTTCTGAAGAAACTACCTAAAATGGATCGAAGATGTAAAGCTTCACTTCACTGCAAAGAAGCTGAGAGCAACCATTGAGCTTATGAATCAAGTGAATGAAGTTGTCAAGACAACAGCCATGCATGATCTTCATCTGCAAGCATATGCATGACACATTGCAAGCGGAGTACCTCACCGAAGATGACCCGAGTGCTCTCTGGGTGGCTCTTGATGAGTGTTTTAACTATCTTCGTCTCATGCATCTACTTACTAGAGCTAGGCATGACTGACAAAATCTTCGCTTACAGGATTTTAAGTCCGTAAATGAGTATAGTTCAGAAGTGTCATGCATCCAATCCCTCCTTAAATTTTGGAAGGAGGACTTGAATATAATATGGATCTCCTAGAGAAGACCAGCTCAACTTTGTACTTCTCTGACATGATCCTGATGCAGCAATACAGAGAGCAAAAATTCACCAAGCTTTTGGAGCGGACCACTCTCATGTTGCTTACTAAAAAAATCCTAATAAAGAACCATCAAGTCCGTCCTACTAGCATGAATGTTACCCCGTTGCTTGAGGCCAACGCAGGATATCACTACAAAAATACTGTTAAATAGCGACTGATATTAAGACGGAAGCATATTCGTCGTTGTCTTAGCGACGAACGAGTGACTGATTAGCGACGGATATGCTTATATGAAAAATATGTCTATATTTTTGTCGCTAATTCGTCGCAAATGCCTCAGTATTTTCTACCATTTTCGTCGCTACAAAACGTTTAAACTCTAGAACATACCGACTCTTCTCATTTTTTTTTTCCCCAAAAATTTCTTCTCCCCCTCCTTCTCTCCTCTCCGGCGACCCTTCGCGTTCTCTCCTCTCCGCAGCCCCCTCCCCCTCCCTCTCTCCTCTTTGTCGTCCCTCCTCTCCGTCGCCCTAAACCCTCCTCCGGCTCCCCCCTCGTCCAGCTTCAGGCGCCGGAGCAGCACCTCCTCCAGCAACGACTTGAAGACTACCCCCTCCATCAATGACTCTTCTCCTTCCTCTCCGACGATGACTCTTCTCCTTCATCTCCATCCTCATTGTGAGATTTCTCAACCCTAATACTATGCACATATTATTTTTTTAATTTAATGTGATATATATGAAAAATCAAATGCGGGTGTGTAGAAATTTTGAATTGGATTAAAATTAGAGTTGGGGTGGGGTAGCCTAGGTTTAGAATTTAGAATTTAGATTTTTGAATTGGATAAAAGTTGTTAGGGTTTTCTAAGTTTAGAATTTGACTTGAAATTACCTCTCTAGTCTTAGATTTTATTTGCTTCTTCTATAGTTTTATGTTACATAGGTACTCATAGATCAAATAGCTTATTTTATAGTGTTATATTACATAGCTACTCATATATAGTACACTAGTCCAAGGTTCAAATTATCGGTATCGATATCGGTATCGATATTGGACCATAACTATGAGTATCGGGATTCTGTTTGCATGATGTAAAATAAAATGTAGTTCATTTGATTTGATCAAAGATGCATTTTCTACATTATGGTTTGATGGTGGCTGCAAGAATAAGAGTTTACTGTGCGAATCTATGATTGCCAATTTATAGTTACGTGAGAGAAACAAGCTAAAGACTAATTCTTATCACAGTATCATACATAGAAATAAAGACTGCCCAAGTTGGAGAGACCAACACTAACATTAAAGCGAGATAATTGTTGTAGCGATGTGATGATACCTAAAAAGTATGTGGCACTAAAATTAGAGCATCTCCAATCCTATTATCTTATTTTGTGTTGTAATTCCTATGTGGCATAAGACATAAGACAATGTCTTTCCTATGTGATAATATTATATTCACACAAGATAATGAATGAGATATAAAAGTATTCTCCAATACAAAAGTACTGAGAAGACAATAAAAACTATTTTTTTCAACTTCCAAGACAACTTTTTTCTTTTTTTTTATAAATATTTTTATTCATATGGAAGCATTGTGAAGTCCATTGTATAGATCTAGACAACCAACTTCACATTGTCTTTGACATGTCATTACCATATCAACTTCATAATTTATTCATATTTGTATTAAAAAATAAATTTTGAAATAAGAAATTGTGATTCCTATGTGAACCATTTTTTCCAAACTCAAAGGGGTAGATATGCTCTAGGACGGAGCTCTAGGAGGTCTTATAATTGCTTTTTTGGGAAACGAGTTGCATATGGTATGTCAGGAACCAAGCTATGGAAGATCCTTAGGTAGTGGACTTGGCAGTGTCGGCAGCAGTATAGATAGATAGATTCAGTGTAAGCAGTAGTGGACTTAGCAGAGGCATCTTATAGATGCATTATTTTGATAAAAAGTTGTTAATTCTTAGCTTATACATGTTAATTCCAAGGAAAAAAGTAGTATGTGCCTTTGACCACTTCCAACAAAGCTAAATAAACAAGGTGACCATAAAGTATAAACATAAAAATATATTTTATACTTTAGGCATAATATTAAGTATTTTTAGTGTTATTTCTTAGTATTATTGTCGTTTATAGTTATACTTCAGGGTACTAATATAAATAGTAATTAGTAGTTATTATATATAATTAGGTACTAAGTACTTAGAAGTAGATATAGAATTGCGAATAAAACACGAAGAAATGAGTCAATATTCGGATAAGTGTCGAGGAATTATGGTTTTGGATACGTGTAAAACAATAGTATTTCCAATAGCTCCTTTAGTTCTTTGTGAGACTTCTTCATCAAGTATCACAACTAACTAATCATTTAGCAAATATCCTAACTCATCTTGTATCTAATCCATATTGTTTGAATATATATGGTACATGCAGAATCAATGAGTCGATACTTAGTTGACCGATCATGGATGTACAATCGGCGACATGAGAGTAGGATTTGTTTGACAGATAATTTTATGGCGGACATCGAGGAATTTCTCAAATACGTCCATAATCAATATTATTTCATGGATGAGAGGCTCATCAAGTATCCTTGTGTCAAATATCGTAATATACCATTCAAAGAGGTGGATCTCGTGAGGGAGCATCTCTATAAGAAGTGTTTCATACCTAAACTACAAGGAGTTGACGGCTCAAGGAAAACCTTTGTTTTCGTAATATCATCATTCCTCCTTCAATACAGAGGTTGAAGAGTCTAATCTCGAAAATAACTTTGAATATAGACCGTGAAACCTGGCGCGTTGGTATTTAATGCAGCCAGTCCAAGTTTTGATCCGGAGGATCCTAATCCTGATGTGAAGAAATTCTATAATATGTTCAAGAATGCCGATACTCCGTTATACCCGGGTTGTGATTCTTATTCTGTCATGTCGGTGGTGATGCGGCTGTTGAACCTAAAGTCTAATTTTAACTTGCTGCGGGAATGCTACGACCGGATAATTAAGTTTGTTAGAGAGTTGTTGCCAAAAGGATCGAATGAGTTGCCTGAAAACTTCTACAAGTCAAAGATGATGATACGAAAACTCAGATTAGGCTATGGAAAGATAGATTATTGTCGAAACGGTTGCATGTTGTACTACAAGGAGAACAATGATAAAGATAAATGCATTTTCTGTCATGCGGACCGGTATAAGCCAATTCGGGGTAAAGGAAAGTCAATTGCCCGAGCAAGGTTGCGTCCCTACAAGTATATACAATATTTTTCGATCACAAAGAGGCTGCAGAGGATATATATGTCCGCAAATATAGTACAACACATGACATGGCATAGCAATGAATGAAAGATAAATGAAGGAGAATTATCTCATCCTTCCGATGGAGAGGTATGGAAATATTTTGATCCGTGTCATCCTAAAATTGCTGCGGAGCCCAGGAATATGGGTTTATGTTCTGATGGATTCACTCCTTTCGGACAGTCGGGATCTCAGTACTCTTGTTGACCGGTATTTTTGACTCCTTACAATCTACAACCGCAAATGTGTATGAAGATTCATTACATGTTCTTGACACTTATCATACCCGATCCAAAAAATCCAAAGAAGAATATCGATATCTACTTGCAACCGTTGGTGGATGAGTTAAAACAATTGTGGCAATTCGGCGTTCGGACATATGATATATCGAAGGAGCAGAACTTTCAGATGAGAGCGTCTCTCATGTGGACCATCAACGATTTTCCAGCATATAGGATGTTATCGGGGTGGAGTACTCATGGTACTTTGTCTTGTCTGATATGAATGGAAAAGAGTAAGGCATTCTTTCTCCAGAATAGAGGAAAAGTACGCTTTTTTGATTGTCACCGTCAGTTCGTTCCTGCGTCGCATCCGTGGAGAAGGAACATAGATGTCTTTATAGCTAGTAAACAGGAACTATCTCCTCCTCTATTGAGACTGACAGAAGACAAAGTTTGAAAAGATGTAGATGGATTGCCGACTGTGATAGAAGATCCGATATCGACCGATCACTTTGAAGGGTTCGGACGTAGGCATAATTGGACGAAGCAGAATATCTTTTGGGAATTACCTTATTGGAAGAAAAATCTCATAAGGCACAATTTTGATGTCATGCATATCGAAAAGAATGTATTTGACAACATCTTCAATACGGTGATGGATATCAAGAAAAAAAATGAAAGACAATGTCAAAGCAAGAAAGGACTTGGAAATTATTTGCAGGCATTCAGATTTGCACCTAAAATGAAGTGGCAACGGCAATTGGGTCAAGCCTCCAGCACCATTTACATTCAATAGGAAGGATAAATTGATAATATACAACTGGATTTCAAAGTTGAGATTTTCTGACAGCTACGTGTCAAATCTGGCAAGATATGTTAATCTCAACAAACACAAGCTGACATGGATGAAGAATCATGATTACTATGTGTTTATGGATATGTTACTACATATTGCTTTGAGAGAGATACTGCCTCATCAAGTATAGACTCCGTTGGCAGAATTATCTATATTCTTTAGAGATTTGTGTTCAAGCAAGTTAACGGTACAACATATAATAGAACTTGAGAAGAAGATTGTATTGACATTGTGTAAGTTAGAAATGGTGCTTCCCCCGGTTTTTTTTGATAGTATGAAGAATTTGTCGATTCATCTTGCATACGAAGCACGCATCGGTGCTTCCGTACATTATCGATGGATGTATCCATTTGAGAGGTATAAATTATGTATACTAATAATTTCTTTATTCAAATAATTCTAAGATTCAATATATTATCTATAGGTATCTACATCACCTGAAGAAGAAGGTTGGCAATAAGGCTCACGTGTAGAAGCTTCGATATGCGAAGCATATATCATTGAGGATATTTCAAACTTCTGCTCCATCTACTTTGATACTCATGTCAGAACAAATCACAATAGAGCCCCAAGAAATAATGACGGTGGGGTTCATACCCCGAATACTGTAATCCACACCATCTTCAATATGGGAGGGAAGACTACAAGTGCTACTAAAGTACATTGGTTGGAAGACGATGAGTTTGAAGCCGCTCATCGATATATATTGTTAAATAGTAGTATAAAAGAGATGCAAGATATTAAGAAATAAGCGACACATATTTCCTAGATATTTCAATTTTGTATATACTTGAAAAAGAATTGCTCTAACTATTCTTCTTATTATCATAGTACTTTTAGAGCTGAGGTAAAAATGGAGAGACCTAATATTAATGAAGATGATCTTGCTAGAGAGGTTGATAGAAAATTTCTGTCACGCCCCAGTTCCAAAATGACGAGGGACTGGAGAAGCGTGGCAATGGCCAGCAGCACGCACCGATGGACAACCCAATTTAACGGATCCATCGGGGCATGCTTAAGCTGTAGTCTAGCAGTATTAAGTTCAAGTCTCAGGTATTTCTAATCTCATCCACAGATAAACACTGATTAATTGCAAGAAATAATGCAATGGAAATAAATTAGCAATAAGAAATAATGTTATCTCGGGAAACAAATCCGAGAATTATTCTGTTACATTGAAGGAAAAAGACAGGAAATAAATGCTGGAAATGGAAATACTGTGTAGCTGAAGCAGGTGCTCAGGAGAAGTCTTCGGCCACTACTTCGTCCTCGGTTCCTTGTTCTGCTCCAAGGAGTGCTCCGGTACCGTACACTTCTGGGTAGTTCTCTTCAGCTGTACCTGGGGACATCATCCATTCCAGGTCCTCAGGGGACATAGCAAGGTACAGAAATATCTCAAGCCATAATGAAAATCAGTGCAGCAATGAAATAAACAGCAGGGTAACTATGTAAACCAGCTAAGTGATATGCAAGTGAGAGTTCTAGTCATACTCAGGCTGAGACTACTACAGGATCAGTGTCGGAGAAACCATAGCAGTATTTTCTCGAAGAGCCAGTAAGGAACCAAAGCTCTGTATCAGAGTCTAAGGCACCGCCAGATAATAGTAATTATAATATATTATATTCAGCCTTGATATGATTATACTCTCCCCACCCCATGTAATCTCACGTTACAGTTCCAGAATATCAGGTACAAGCCACGCAAGATTTAACTAATGCAATGAGTCAGGATAGAATCTAAGCATGTAAACTGTAAATGTCATGAATATGTATCCTATACGGAATCACCAAGTATATCTCAGGCAATTCCGTCACATGAATAGTGTCAGGTGTCCTGGGTTGAGCAGTTAAGCAAGTTGCATAAGAAACTAGCAGAAAATCAAGTAGAATACTATATCCAGAAATATCTGAGAATCGGCAAGCGTTACTTGCCCACTGATGTATAACCAAGTCCAGAAAATATGTAACAAGCTGCAAGTTTTGGCGAGGTACACTTGCCTGTGGTTCCGGCTCGGTTCGCAGTTCTGACTTCGGCAGGAATTGCAGGCGGTACTCCGGTTGCTGAAACAAACATCACCATCAGATCTAGAAAATATCAATCAGCTAGAAACGCCTGTCCTTGGGTCCAATTTGGAGACAAGGGCAGAAACGGCAGTTTCGGGCCAAAACGGGGTCCACCGGTGGGCCCGCTTTGCACCGAAAAAGCGTCAGGGTCAACGGTCTCCAAATTCATCAAACTTAGTGTCAACAGGTCAGAAACGCTGATACGAACCCAACGGAACTTTCAGATTTGAATTCCGATGAGCCGATCACGAAATCGCCCGTCGAGCGGGGCCTGTGGGGCCCACGACACGCGATTTCGTCAACGTTCTCAGAATCAGACCAAACTTGACCCACAGGACCAACGTATCGCTACGAGTCCGATGGCGCAAGTTTCGTCTCGATCCGACGTGTGTACACGAAGTTAGGGCGAATTGCAGAAAAGACGGATACGGAGCGATGTCCGCGGATACGCGTTGATTCCGGGGTGCACGCACACCCGAATCAGCTTCCGCGAAAACCCACACGTCCGTATCGACGAGGCGCACGTATCTGTGAAGACCGTGCGCGACCAAGTCATCCCGTTTGGCGGGACGTACTCGGTTCCGGGGTGAAACAGGGTCTTGTTTTTCCTGTTTTTGGATCGCGGTGTGCGATCGCCACAGGCCGCGATGCCCCGAACAGTTTGTCCGGGCACCGAGAGGGTCATACAGGCTTCGCAACGCAATTTGCGGAATCGAAAACGGAGCTACGAATCAAAATTTACACGCACCTGAAGGGGACCCGAAAAACATGTTCGAGCTGTGTCCGACTCGTGTCGGACACGCGGGTGAATTAGGGTTAGGGTTAGGGCTACTGCGCACTGGCCGAGGGGATTCCAGCGAGGGGCGGCGCTGGGCGGCCGGGGCTCTGCGGCGGCGCGTTGGGGACCCGCGGCGGCGCTGGGAGAGGCGCGGCGGCGGCGCTGCGGCTGAGCACGGGCTGCTGACGGTGTTCGTCGACGTCGAGGGAGGAGGGAGGAAGCCGGGGAGAGGCGGGGACGACGGCGACGGCGGCGAGGCGTGAGGCGGCGGTCGGCGCAGCGAGTGGTGGCAGCGGGGTGGCGGTCCGGTGGCTGTGGCGGAGGGTGGTGGTGGTCGAGGGGGAAAACAGAGGGGGTTATATAGGGGCTGCCGGAGGGGGGTCGGCCGGGGAAGGCGGGCGACGTGGCGGGGGAGGCGGGGCTCGCGGGGCGTGGCGGGCAGTGTCACGCCCCGATTTCGGCTATTCGATAATCGTCCCCCGGGCGTGATGCCGTGCACGCGTAGGGCGCGCGTGCACAAGGCCTTAGGCATAAGGATATTTTTAGAACAATGCAACAGAGTAGACATATAAGATAACACAAGGTTGAGGCATAGAAAAGTTTCCCTTTTATTCATAATGAACATCTTTTTACATTGCTTGACTCAAAAGTATAAAATGCCCACGGGCTTACAGACTTGGACGCAAAAATGAGATAGCCGATCCATACATTATGTCCCTTTACATAGATTCAAAAACACAAAATCCACCTTGGGTGCGAGTAAGCACCATCGCCTTAGCGATATTCAGCAACGGAGAGAGAGTGAAAGGCTTCGAGCTTGAGCCTTCAAAAGTCTTGGCCACGAGCCGCCAAGGATCCCAAAATGTTCGGAGTGAGCTTCAGTTCCTCGCCGCGTCGCCTTGCGCCGGGGAACCTGCTACAACGAGGGTCAGTACTTCGGAAAGTACTGGTGAAGGCTAGCTGCTCAACTTTACCAAGCTCAAGAGATATGATCTAATGAGTATGCTACAATTATTTGCTTAGGTGGGTTTCTATTCTTGTCTAGTTCCGATTTCATTTAGCAGGTATGCAAGAACAAAATAATATAACTTCACATGCCACCGTTCGGTGACTTTACCTGTCCCGTCTGAACCACCTGTACAACTTACCATAGCCTTCCCTGTCACGAAGACATAGTTAGTCTGCACAGTTTAAATATACACAACATCCATCTTTGTTGTTTAGGAGCCATCATGGGTTTAGTCTGGGCTGGCGGCGACGCTTGCAGCGCGGGTAGCTAGCCCCGCTACAATTCCCCGCTCCCAGGACTAAGAAAGTAGATTCCGCCCGGGTCGAGACGGCCCGGTGCCCCGGCACCGCTCGCAGGAACCTGGATCCCTTGTGCACAAGAATTCCCATGACCATATCTATGACTCTACCTCATAGATTTACTTACTAGCCAATGTTAAAGAACATCATGTAAGAAACTGCTTTACTGTACTATCAAATCAACCAACAGTTATATGAAATAACATGCAGCAGTTTATAGAAGAACACTTTGAACTATCAATAGATACCAACTCATTAAACACCCAACGAACATGCATGCATCAATAAATTTATGCAAGGTTTGTATGACAAGCAATGAGTGTTCCAAGCCTACTTCTTATCTTATCTTATTATCCAACTTGTTACTTAATTGGTATCGTTTGATTGAATGCCCAACTGAGTCAGTTTTATTATGAACGGAGCCCTTGGAAAGAAGGTGCTTATCGAAATAGAGCCACTCACAAGTTTGTTGAATAGGAAGAAGAAGGAGAGGTCCCTAAGACTCCGCTCGCGCGTCGTCTACACGATCACCTGCACGCACCAACGGATGATCAATACCTCCTGCTTCGGTCTCCAAGGGTCGATACGAAATGCGAAATCCTAAGAACGAAAACAATGAAATCCATTGAAACCGTTCAAGAAAATGCAAGTCATAAAACCAACAAGAAAGCATCCAAGCGGCACGAAAACGGACAAGAAACCAACGCAACGGAAAGGCCCCCTCTCGACTCTGCCGCCGAGTCCATCCTCGAGGCACGATCCATTGTATATGGGACCTGATTCCGAAGAAACCAATCCATAACGAGGAAAGGATCTTAATTCAATCTGTCCCGTTCGGACGGTCGTAAGTATTTCTTGGCCGCGCTCCCCGAATAGGGGGAACGGGGCATTACATCATAACCATCCAAAAGAAAGTTTCGTCCCGAAACTTAGGAATATAACCTACCACTAAGGAATAATGAGGGGAACCTTTCCCTCATATCAGCTTCAAGTTCCCAGGTCGACTCCTCGACCGAGTGGTTCCGCCACATGACGCGCACTAGCGAGACGGTTCGGTTCCGCAACTGCTTCTCTTTACGATCCAAAACTCGGACAGGCTCTGCGGCGTACGACAAGTCCGCTTGCAGATTCAACTGACCCAAGTCGACTATGTGGTTCGGGTCATGTACAAACTTTCTCAGCTGCGAAACGTGAAAGATATTGTGTACTTCTGCTAGGGCAGGCGGCAAAGCAACTTGATAGGCGACCGGAGTAACCCGTTTGAGAATTTCAAACGGTCCAACAAATCTTGGACTTAACTTTCCTTTTACTCCGAATCGCATGACTCCGCGCATAGGCGAGACTTTCAAGAACACATGATCCCCTTCAAAGAATTCAAGGGGGCGACGTCGAGCATCGGCATAACTCTTTTGTCGGCTTTGTGCTGTCTTTAACCGTTCACGAATCAACCGAACCTTTTGCGCGGTTTGCTCAACCAGTTCCGGCCCGAGGATTTGCCGCTCTCCGACTTCGTCCCAGCAGATTGGTGACCTACACTTCCGCCCATACAAAGCCTCGTACGGAGCCATCTCGATGCTGGACTGATAACTATTGTTATATGCAAATTCCGCCAGCGGCAGGTAGACGTCCCAACTTGACTTCGAATCGATCACGCAGAGGCACAACATGTCTTCTAGTATCTGATTCACTCGTTCCGTCTGACCATCAGTTTGTGGATGATAGGCTGAGCTAAACTTCAACTTGGTCCCCATCGCCAGCTGAAGGCTCTCCCAGAACCGCGAGATGAATCGCCCGTCCCGATCTGATACTATAGAAACTGGCACTCCATGCAGCCGGACTATCTCGTCAAGGTAGGTCTGGGCGAGGCGATCGGCGCTCCAAGTACTTTTGATGGCAAGGAAGTGTGAAGACTTGGTTAACCGGTCGACGATAACCCAGATCGCGTCGTTCCCCCGTTGCGTCCTTGGCAGGCCAACAATAAAATCCATGCAGATGTGCTCCCACTTCCATTCCGGGATAGCAAGATTTTGCATCTCCCCGCCCGGCCTCTGATGCTCTGCCTTCACCCTTTGACAAGTTATGCATTGGGACACAAAGAGTGCGACATCTTTCTTCATGCCGTGCCACCAGAAGGTCGTTCGGAGGTTCTTATACATCTTCGTGCTCCCGGGATGGATCATATAGGCCGCGTAATGAGCTTCCGCAAGGATCTCCTTTCTGAGTTCTGAATCATCGGAGACGCATAGCCTTCCATTCACCCGCAACGCTCCATTTTCATCCACTGCAAAGTCCTTCGCCTTCCCCGCTAGAATCTGCTCGTGCATCTTCCTTAGGAAAGGGTCGTCTTTCTGAGTAGATGTGACCCGCTCTATTAGGTTGGGTACGAATCGCATTTGAGCGACCCGCGCGCCACGATATCGGATTCGGAGTTCGATGCCCAACTCTTCTAAGTCCCTTCGTAACCTGCGATCGACTGACAGAGACCCAACGAAGATCCGACTCAGAGCATCCGCTACAACGTTCCCTTTTCCAGGCGTGTAGTCTATCGTCAAGTCGTAATCTTTTATCAATTCTAGCCAACGGCGCTGACGAAGGTTGAGGTCCGTTTGAGTGAATAGGTACTTTAAGCTTTTGTGATCAGTATAAATTCGGCAAGGCACTCCATAAAGGTAGTGTCGCCACAATTTCAGGCCAAAGACAATTGCCGCCAATTCCAGGTCGTGTGTAGGATAATTTTTCTCGTGCTTCTTTAGTTGCCTGGAGGCATAGGCGATCACTCGATCTCGTTGCATAAGTACACACCCCAAGCCTTGTCCGGACGCGTCGCTAAATATTTGGAATCCCGAGATCTCGTCTGGTAATGCAAGTAACGGGGCAGAGGTGAGGCGATGCTTTAACTCTTTAAACGAAGCTTCGCAGTCGGCGGACCACTCAAACGCGACTCCCTTTTGTGTGAGGCGAGTCAGAGGTAATGCAAGTTTGGAAAAATCCTTCACGAACCGTCTGTAGTAGCCCGCTAGCCCGAGGAAGCTTCGAATCTCGCTAACGGATGCAGGTCGCTTCCACTCGACAATGGCCTCCACCTTCTTCGGATCGACTGAGATGCCTCCCGCAGAAATGATGTGCCCGAGGAAAGATACACTACTTAGCCAGAATTCACACTTACTCAGCTTAGCATATAGCTGGTTGTCCCGAAGAGTTTGTAGCACGGTCCGCAAGTGCTCTCCATGTTCTTCCTCACTCTTCGAATACACCAAGATATCATCGATGAATACTACTACAAACTTATCGAGGTAGGGCCGGAACACTAGGTTCATTAAACTCATAAAGGCAGCGGGTGCATTGGTTAGTCCGAACGGCATCACCAGGAACTCATAATGGCCATAGCGAGTTCGAAAAGCTGACTTCGGCACATCGTCTGGCTTGATCTTTAGTTGGTGATAGCCCGAACGGAGGTCGATTTTAGAGAATACTGTGGCAGCTTGCAACTGATCGAAAAGGTCATCTATTCTTGGAAGAGGATACTGATTACGAATGGTTGCTTTATTCAACTCTCGATAGTCGATGCAGAGCCGCAACGAGCCATCCTTTTTCTTCACGAATAGTACTGGGGCACCCCACGGAGATACACTAGGCCGAATGTATCCTTTATCTAGCAAGTCTTGCAACTGTACTTTAAGCTCCTTCAATTCTGCCGGGGCCATTCGATACGGTGTCTTGGAAATCGGTCGAGTTTCTGGGAACGTGTCTATAGTAAACTCTGTCTCTCGATCGGGCGGCATGCCTGGCAACTCGTCGGGGAACACATCAGGAAAATCCGCCACAACGGGGATAGACTCAACGTTTGCGCAATCTTGCCGAGTGTCTCGAACGGACGCTAAGTACCCTTCGCAGCCGGAGTGAATCATCCGTCGAGCAGACATTGCTGAGATTACCATGCAGGCATACGACGCTTTCGACTCAGGACTGCACGTGAAGCAAAACTCGGTCTCGCCGGGCAAACGAAACACGACTTCCTTTTTCGCACAGTCGATTGTAGCTGAACAAGCGCCGAGCCAATCCATTCCCAGAATAAGATCGTAGTCCCTTATGTCTAGAACTATCGCATCTAATGACAGTCTCCGTCCCCCGATGCAAATGTTACCTTCACGACAGACTAAGCGAGCCGATAATTCTACTCCCGAAGGAGTGCTAACACTTAGGTTTAAGCCTAGCGGTGTCATAGGGAATGTGTGTTCGGCGGCAAAATCTGCCGAAATGAAGCTATGTGTTGCACCAGAATCAAACAATACTCGAGCAGGTACATTATTAAAAAGTACTATACCTGACACCGTCGTGTTCGACGCGAGTGCCTCGTCCCGAGTCAAGGCATAGACTCGGCCCTGAGCGTTTTGCGGTGCCTGGTTTGCTCGTTGAGTTTGCCCCTGACCCTGAGCTGAGTCATTATTCTGCTGCGGACGGTGTGAAGATGGATCGTTGGAACGGGTTGGACAATTACGAGCAACGTGGCCCACCTTGCCACACTTGAAACATCCTCCCTTGCTCGCGCGACATTCGCTGACGTGGTGTCCTAGCTTGTGGCAGTAAGCACACTTTTGTCCTTGCTTCTTTCCCTGATTCGAGTCTTGGGAGCCGCCGTTATTATTGTGGCGCTTATGCGCGTTGTTTCCTCCTGTGTTGGCAGGACGCTTGTGATTGTGATTTTGCACAGCGCCGGTGCTAACTGGAGGATACTGCGGCTCCAGGGACAGTGCATGATTCAGGGACTCCCGCATGGTACGATATTGAGTCACTACGACGTGAGCACGGATAGAAGGTCGTAGTCCGAGCTCAAACTTTCTGGCACGGCTTTCGGCATCGACTAGCTGAGACTTGGCAAACTTTGCAAGTCGGTTGAATTCTGAAGCGTACTGACGTACCGTCATGTCCCCCTGCTTCAGTAGGGCAAACTCGTCTTCCTTTTCGCGACGGACGGCGGGTGGAAGGTATTCCTCCACGAAGGCCTTGCGAAACACGGACCAGGAGATAGCCGTTGTGCCACCTTCACTCAAAATAGCTTGCTTTTGCACATCCCACCAATCATGTGCATTTTGTCGGAGCTGAAGCTGAGCACACGCTACCTTCTTGGTCTCGTCTAGGCATAGCGCTTCGAAGTGGTCCTCCAACTCGACCAGCCAGTCCATCGCTAAGGAAGGGTCCTCGGTGCCTTTAAACGTAGCACGGCACATCTTCTTGAATTCTGATATCGACACGATCGACCCATTCTCGCCTGCGGGTAAGGTACCCTGAGAATTCTGCGGTCCGGTGGCCTCAGCAACTATAGGCACGGTTGCGGGGGCGGATGCAGAATGATTGTTGGCGACCATATTCGTCACCATTGTTTGCAGACTATTCATCTGCTTTTGCTGTGTATCCGCCTGAAGTCGCTGCGCCACGAATTGAGCTTCGATCCGTGACTCAAACTGACTCTGCCGTAGTTCAGCTTGTTTCTGCTGCGTCTCCATCAGACGCATCATTCGCTCGAACGGATCGACAGAGGGTGCAGCGGCTGGACTCCCAGAGCTGCCCGAGGTGCTTGAACTACTCGCTTGCACTTGCGCTACCATCTGCGCTTGTGCACCCGGCTCGGAAGTCGTTCCTTAAAAAGGAAAGTAACTTGTATTAGTCTCAAGGTATATTATGGACTCATTGTATGGAACGTATCTCATTTTGGCCAAGCGATTTCAAGGGTCTACTCGAAAGGAACAAGGTCCTCTTTAGAAACTTTCTTTGTGAGATCAAAGGATCTGAAGCATGCTCTGATACCAATATGTCACGCCCCGATTTCGGCTATTCGATAATCGTCCCCCGGGCGTGATGCCGTGCACGCGTAGGGCGCGCGTGCACAAGGCCTTAGGCATAAGGATATTTTTAGAACAATGCAACAGAGTAGACATATAAGATAACACAAGGTTGAGGCATAGAAAAGTTTCCCTTTTATTCATAATGAACATCTTTTTACATTGCTTGACTCAAAAGTATAAAATGCCCACGGGCTTACAGACTTGGACGCAAAAATGAGATAGCCGATCCATACATTATGTCCCTTTACATAGATTCAAAAACACAAAATCCACCTTGGGTGCGAGTAAGCACCATCGCCTTAGCGATATTCAGCAACGGAGAGAGAGTGAAAGGCTTCGAGCTTGAGCCTTCAAAAGTCTTGGCCACGAGCCGCCAAGGATCCCAAAATGTTCGGAGTGAGCTTCAGTTCCTCGCCGCGTCGCCTTGCGCCGGGGAACCTGCTACAACGAGGGTCAGTACTTCGGAAAGTACTGGTGAAGGCTAGCTGCTCAACTTTACCAAGCTCAAGAGATATGATCTAATGAGTATGCTACAATTATTTGCTTAGGTGGGTTTCTATTCTTGTCTAGTTCCGATTTCATTTAGCAGGTATGCAAGAACAAAATAATATAACTTCACATGCCACCGTTCGGTGACTTTACCTGTCCCGTCTGAACCACCTGTACAACTTACCATAGCCTTCCCTGTCACGAAGACATAGTTAGTCTGCACAGTTTAAATATACACAACATCCATCTTTGTTGTTTAGGAGCCATCATGGGTTTAGTCTGGGCTGGCGGCGACGCTTGCAGCGCGGGTAGCTAGCCCCGCTACAATTCCCCGCTCCCAGGACTAAGAAAGTAGATTCCGCCCGGGTCGAGACGGCCCGGTGCCCCGGCACCGCTCGCAGGAACCTGGATCCCTTGTGCACAAGAATTCCCATGACCATATCTATGACTCTACCTCATAGATTTACTTACTAGCCAATGTTAAAGAACATCATGTAAGAAACTGCTTTACTGTACTATCAAATCAACCAACAGTTATATGAAATAACATGCAGCAGTTTATAGAAGAACACTTTGAACTATCAATAGATACCAACTCATTAAACACCCAACGAACATGCATGCATCAATAAATTTATGCAAGGTTTGTATGACAAGCAATGAGTGTTCCAAGCCTACTTCTTATCTTATCTTATTATCCAACTTGTTACTTAATTGGTATCGTTTGATTGAATGCCCAACTGAGTCAGTTTTATTATGAACGGAGCCCTTGGAAAGAAGGTGCTTATCGAAATAGAGCCACTCACAAGTTTGTTGAATAGGAAGAAGAAGGAGAGGTCCCTAAGACTCCGCTCGCGCGTCGTCTACACGATCACCTGCACGCACCAACGGATGATCAATACCTCCTGCTTCGGTCTCCAAGGGTCGATACGAAATGCGAAATCCTAAGAACGAAAACAATGAAATCCATTGAAACCGTTCAAGAAAATGCAAGTCATAAAACCAACAAGAAAGCATCCAAGCGGCACGAAAACGGACAAGAAACCAACGCAACGGAAAGGCCCCCTCTCGACTCTGCCGCCGAGTCCATCCTCGAGGCACGATCCATTGTATATGGGACCTGATTCCGAAGAAACCAATCCATAACGAGGAAAGGATCTTAATTCAATCTGTCCCGTTCGGACGGTCGTAAGTATTTCTTGGCCGCGCTCCCCGAATAGGGGGAACGGGGCATTACAGGCAGCGCGGCGGAGGGCGCGGCGGAGGCGGCGCGCGAAGCGGGGCGGTTGGCCGGGTCGTGCAGCGCGGGGGAGACGGGCTAGCGGGTTCGGGTCGGGCGGCGGCGGATCCGACCCGACCCGCTAGGAAATGGGCCGGGTTGGGTTCGGGCCCAGTGGGCCGGGCCGGGGTTTTAAAAATATAATGAAAATAAAAAATAATAATAATAACAGTAATAATTAATAATTAATTAATTAATTAAATAAATACCTTTTTAGGCATTAAAAATAGGTCCGGGGTCCGATAAATTCCAGAAAAATTGCCCTAAGTCCAGTTTTTCATTTTACATCCAAAAATATTATTTTCATAATATTTTAATACTGTTTATTATCAATTAAAAATCATTGAATAATTAAAACCCTGTTTTTAAATTACAGAAAAATTCCAGAAATTTCCAGAAAATTGTGAAAAATCCAGTTTTTAAAATTTTGAAAATTCAGGGGGTTTACAATTTCTATCGTGGTTCCATAATTATGTACGGATCCTAAACATTAAGCATTCTAAATTTAGCATTCAGACTAATCTGTGTCTGATGACTATATGATACGTGATGTTTCAGGATTTTTGTCATCGTACAGACATACAGAACGAACAATTTTGAGCATTAGCTATCGGACCAAGCAAGAGGGCAAAAAATTGGGATGGATACACCATCAATGACTTCAAATTTAGAACCACTAATAAGTCTATTAATCAATCATTTGTCGATGAGAAGGATAATTATACAAAGAATTATGGAGTATGTGTGAGGGATTTAGTCTACGATGTCGATCCAGAATTTGACTATTACGGTGTATTAAGAGATATCGTGGAGCTAGATTACTCTTATGAGACAAAAATTATGCTATTTAAAAGTGATTGGTTCGACACAACACCCAATCAATAATGGAAAATTGACAAACATTTTTGGTTTATTGATATAAAATATGCAAAAAGATATATAGGTTTTGAACCATTTGTGTTGGCTAGTCAAACAGTTCAAGTGTATTATACGAGCTATCATAGTCGACGATGCAATAATAAAGATTGGTGGGATGTATGCAAAACTAAAGCTAGAAACATATATAATATTGGGGATCTAGCATACCAAGAGGATGAGGTGGTCATGCCTCAACTTACATATATGAGTTCGGCCGGTGTTGATGGTATAGGGGTTGACGTTACCGTAGATTATGATAGAGTTGACGAATAGATTGAGATAGAAGATTTATCTCATATAGAGGAGAACTCTAATACGGAGGTATCGAGCGAGGAACAAGAATTGGAAGATAAAGGTGATAGTGATAGTGGAAGTAAAAATGAAAATGAAGAAGTAGAAGATGAAGATGATTCAAAAAATAATTCAGAAGACGATGACAATTTGGAAGATGAAGAAGATTAGTACGTACAACATATGCATTAGCTTAGATATTTATTTAATTATTTTATGACACGATTATTATTTATTTTATCATCACACTAGTATTTATTTATTTTACCACACCATTACTTTATAATTATCTGTAGATTTACCTATAGTATGGTGGGACGATGACGATGACGACGACAAGTTCAGAGAGGATCATCTTCTCAGTATCCTCCGTCCACTACGCCTGCTACCCCAGATTCTCGCACACGACCTGAGGACGAGTTCGTAGATGCGGTGGATGGCTTATCCCTGCCATATACCCATTCTTCAGTAGGAGGAGCTACTCCATCTCCCAGATTGCCATCATCTGCTACCCCTTCTTCTACTCTAGCCACTATCGGCACTACTACATCGGTTACTCCACCAGTTACTCCCACAAGAGTAAATCTATTTTTAGGCCTTCTTGTGGACAATGGAGTATATTTTCGTCGTCCAGAATTTGCAGACCCTCCTACTCTACCAAAGCGGCCAACCAATATATGTCGTCTCGAGATATGGGTCGATGGAGCGACGAAAGCATTTATTTGTCAATTCACACATTTATTTTATATTTTTTATTCTAATTATATATTGTCTACTTATTTAAGATTCTTTCCGATCAATGATGAAAATGATCTAGGGGAGATCATGCGGGGCTACTTTGATGGCCCTTATATCAACTTCAGTGATATTCCGCTCGATCGACGATTCACTTGGTTGGAGAAGCTCGGGGTATGTATATGAATTTTATTTATAATAATATATAATTTTTTGATTACAATGATAAAAAATATTTTTCTAATTTGCAGAGGTTGTACTGGTGGCCGGATCATAGAGATAGTGATATCCGAAAGTGCTACAAGACCATCACCAGCAAGAGGTTGAGAGATATGATCAATGACCAGAAGGCGCTGGCGTCACTTGGACCGGATCACCGCAAGGAGTGGCTGAAGGCGGAGTACTGGGAGGAGATGAAGAAGAAGATGGACACCCCGGCCTACAAAGCCAAGTACGAGAAGGCGAAGGTTTTCCGTGCTAAGGGTGGTCTCCATACTGGTGGATCCATTCCGACCGTCGAGCATTTTCGACTGATGGTTAGTATTAAAAAATTTTGCTAGATCAATTTTTTTGTAATTCTAATTTTTTTTTGCTTATTTATTAATTGCTTAATTTTTACAGTGCGACGAGGCCGCCAGAACTGGGGAAGACTCCAAGACAGTCAACTTTTCAGCAATCTTCCAGCGGACCTACAAAAGAAAGAAGGATGAAAAGTTCATAGATGAGAGGGCCGCCAAAGCATATGTAAGTTGTCTTTATAAAGTTTTGTCAAGTTAATTAGATTATTTTTATAATTTAATTAGATTCTAGATTTCTAGGCCATAGGAATGGTCCGATAACGATTCTGATTTTGATACTTTGAACCTTGGTTAATATCCTATTTTAAGATATCATAGAAATTAAATATAGCAAATATAACTCAAATTATATACATATACTATGATATCTAGTATCTAATATAATATTATAACCAAAATCAAATATAGCACATATAACTCTAAAATTCTTAACTTTAAACATATTTATATAAATAAATATAGGAGACGTATGAGACGTTAGAGGGGGGCGTTGAGAGCAGTACGTCGACTGAGAGAAACGGTCGGTGGGTACAAGCTATTGGGAGAGGGAAAGGCGGCAATGTGTACGGTACCGGATCGTTGGCATTGATGTCGTCGGTTCTTTCCAGAGCTCCTCCGACGGCTACTCCAGCTCCATAAGTGCCCAGCTCTGGCGTTCCTTCTGGTGCGATATCTCTGTAGCAGCTCACGATAACTGTGCATGAGCTACATGGGCTAGTCCGACAGTTGATAGACACTTGTGATGCTGCAGCACCTGCTCCTCCGACGGCTACTACGACGGCTCCTCTGACGGCTACTCCGACGGCTCCAGCTCCTCCGACGACATCGATGGGTCCTCCAGCTCCTTCGACGTCTCCTGCCACTGCTCTGTATGTTATTGCTCTTGATGATCTACAAGATATCATCGCTATGGTTGTGGCGCAGTACATGGCTAGCCGACAGCCGTCGCCGCCTCCGCCTCCGCCATAGACTTGATGGATTTATTGTGTTTGTGGAATTTTTTTTAGTTTGTTGTATTTTTTTAACTTTGTTGTATTTATTTGACTTTGTGGGATTATATAACAGTTATTTGTACATGTTTGGATTACTCTACTTTATTATTTTGACGTATATATAACATTTGTACATCTTTGTGTGGGTTTTATTAGTTTTTATGGAATTTGCTTGTATGAAATTTATTTATGTGAAAATTGGTGAATGTATAACAAGTATATGCTCAGTAGAAATTGATTTCTGGGAAAAACATTACCTTTAGCGACGGACATGCGACGTAATAGCGACGGATTATCTGGAAAATCTCAGGTCAGCGACAGATTTTCGACGGAAAATCTCAAGTCAGCGACTACCCAACGACGAAAAATTCCGTCGCTAAAACGTCTGATACACACAAACGTGCCAAACATGTATCAGAATTTGTCGCTAAATTTGTCCCTAATCTATCACTAAGAGTGACGGATTAGCGACAAACTCTGTGAGCCTTGAATGTGCAAAACCTTCTGAAAATTTTGGCAAATTTTGGCTCACATAATCCATCTGTAATCCGTTGGTAAGTAGTCAAAAAGTTTAGCGACGTAACTTGTATGTCGCTGATATGTCGCTGGTTTTATGTCGCTCAATCCGTCGCTAATTCGTCAATATAGCAACGGATTAGTGACAAAATTTTTGTAGCGACGTTAGATATTTTGACGGAACATTTCCATCGCTAAAATCAAATAGCGACAGAAAAATGCATTTTAGCGACGGATAATTTCGTCGCTAAAATAGTGTATTTTTTTAGTATATTTTGGATGCCAAAACTGACAAAGTCGATATAAGTGTCACGATAGGACAGGAAACCCCGATCACGCAAAAAAAGAGAGGAATCATGGTCACCAAAGGAGAAACAACGAAAACAACATGCCCGGGTGGCTCCTAGGACCGACTGCAGCTTCAAGAAGAATAATGATGCTCATGCCTCTACTTCTAATTCCCCCAACATGTGCTATCGTTGGGGCGAGAAAAGACCTTTTGTCACGCAGATGTCGTGCCCTTACCTACGTAGTAAATGAGTATTGTTCGGGCCTACAGCAGAGAGAGACCAATATTGTGATCCAAGTAGATAATTTCTTGGATACTCTTTGAAGTGAGAGATTTTCACCAATAGGTGGAAGCATAAAAAGACATATATGACCTTTTATGCCTCATCTTTCGATGCAATCTGGATTAACAAATGAGATACATTTTAGTTTTATTATATTTTAATATTATTTTTGTAATTTTTTCTAGATTATTAATTTAATTTTATATCTTTTGCATGCATGTGACTAAGTTTAATAAAATTTTCTCAGGTATGACAAGTAGGAAAGTTAGATGCATGCTAGACAGTGCGACTATGCATATTATTTTCTGTGAGCAAAAATACTTTTCTAATTTTATCTCTCAACAAAACTCTTTAATAATCCTATCAATTTCATAAAACCTGATAGAGGAGCACGAAATTACCCACTTTATGTTGTTTAATGGCACCTAATTTTCCAATAAAAAGATCTTATATTATACTGGTTCCAGAGTAACGTTGTTGAGTTTCAAGAATATTTAGTAAAATAATTATCATGATGAGACCACTAAAGAAAATAGACTGGAGTCACTACCAAAATAAGTTATATTAGCAACGTTATTAGCGACTCCGGACATAGACGTCGCAAATATTAGTGAAATTAGAGACGTACTAAATAGGCGTCGCCATGCGTCACTGGTGGCGAATTTTTGCTACACCTACTGACTACCAATAGTATTATGGAAAACGATGTCGCCTAGGAGTCGCTGAACGTTGATGTATTTTTAACAACATCGACGTTTGGCGACGTCATATCTTTATACGTTGGAGTATATTAAAAAGGTAGCGACGTTTAGTGACTTGGATAGTGCGTAGCTAATATTTAAAATTTGCACGGTCGGTTCAAACTCCATTCCCGCCTGAACATGTTGCTGGGCGTCGCTGAACGTCGCTATATTTAAACGTCGTCACTAAATTCAAATTCCATTACGACGATTAGCGACGCCAAATTTAGACGTCGCTAAAATCTTTAATATTCTGATCGGTTTCAATTCTCTTGTCCCCCTATAAATCATCATTTTCACCCCCTCTCCCATCTCGCACTCTCCTTCCCCTCCCCACCGCCTCGACCTCTCTTCCCCTCCCTAAGCCTCACCCTCGACGCCTCCCCTCTGGCGTCCAGTCCCTCCCCCTCCGCGCGCTGACGTCCAGTCCCTCCCCTCTTCACCTCCACTCCCCTTCGTCCAGTCCCTCCCCCTCTGCACGCCGACGTCCAATCCCCTTCTCCTCCACTCCTCTCCGTCCACGGACACGTCGGAATCGGAGGAGGCGGAAAAGGAAAATGAGAGCCTGCCGGAGACGAAGATGAGGAGGTTGCGGGGGTGTGAGAGGATCCTGGGATCGAGTGTGCTACGAAGCACGACTGGTCGGAGCCAGGCCGTCTGTGGCCTCATCTCCGTCGTCGACGGCCTCTCCAACGCCATCCACCACCTCGTCTCCGACCACCTAGACCGCCATGGACACGCTAAATGAATGAAAAATAATAATTTAATGCAGCGTGCATAAAGTTTCGGGCATATCGTAGGGCATCTCCAAAAAAAATGGTTATCTTGAATTTTATTATACAGTACTTATAGTATCTCTATTGGGATGGTCATATGTTAAGAAGAGAGGTTATCGATTACCTTTTTCGTGCTCTTGTGATTTTTTTGTGAATTTTAACAATTCACAAAGAAGCTCTTGTACATAGAAAAGATAATCAATAGCCTTTCTTTCATAACATTTGAACATCATAGTAAAGATATCATAAGTACTGTTTTTCATAAATAGCGACGTTCAACGACGTCTTGCGACGTTCAGCGGTGTCTAGAGATGGGTACCTTTCAGTCGCTAAAAGTCGTTGAACGTCGCTAAAAGTCTGACGTGTCAATTTTTGCCATGTCAGCATTGTTGTCGCTAGCTGGGCGTCGCTGATAATGTCGCTACTTTGACGACGTTCTGCGATACTGTACACCATCGTCGATGTACCGACGTCGAGTCGCTGAAAGTCGGTACTTCGGCGATGTCACCACGTCGCAAAATTACGTCACTACAACGACGAATAGCGACGTTTTTATTGTCAACGAACATGGAATATGCAACAATGTAAAAAATATCATTAATTACCTCGTTAATTAATATTAGCGACATTTTCTGGCTAATTTGCGACATTTTTTGGCGTCAGTAAAATGTGTTATTTTGGTAGTGAGTATCTTTGTATAACTTTCAGTGCATATGGCTAGAAGCATATGTTAGAAAAGATAGTTTGTCTCTCAAATGGATTATAATCTACAACTACTCTAGTAATATAGGCGCATCACGTGACAAACCCTTCTTTGGCGAAGATGAGTATGTTCTTGCTTTGGCATGACCATCTGGGACACTAGGTCGAAACTTGATGTATATTTTTAAATCTATACATGGGCATCACCTTCTTAGCAGTAAGGATCTCGCCTATTATAATACGATTTACCAATCATGTTCCTTGGAGAAATTAAATACTAGATCATTCCACAAAGATACACTTTGACCCTCCATCTTTTCTATAGCAGATTCAATAGAATATCTATGGACCTATCCAACGATCATGCATACTATTTAAATATTTCAAGATATTGGATAATGCATCAACTCGTTGTTCACATACATGCTTGTTGTCCACAAGGAATGCTACATTCACAAAATTCCTAGAACAACTAATTAAGTTACGAATTTACCATTTAGATATGCAATAGTCATCAAACGTTTTTGACGTGAATTCTCCACCATTATAAAGTATTATGAACTTTTTTTTTATAATATCCGTTGGGATTGAAGTTGAACATCTAGTTCCCTATGTTTACACCCAAAATAGTCTCACAGAAGAATGTATTAAGTGTATCCAGTCGATCTGTAGGGCTTTGGTGATGCGCACCAAGAGGCTACACAATATTGCAAGCGAGTATGTTGGTCCGTCTGAGACCCGTTGCCAACCAACCTTATTCGGCGTTAGAGTTGGTTACTGGGTACGAATATTACATTTCGTATTTATGCATTTTTGGTGTGCAAGCTATGTGATAATTTGCGTCACCGCGGTGTACCAAAATAGGCCCTTAGAGAAATATGAGAATCTATGTAGGTTATGATTCACCATCAATTATTTACTATTTGTAACCCTTGCCATGCATTTCTCTTTATCGTAAGATTTATAGATTATCACTTGGATGAGACGATCTCCCATCGTTAGGGAGAGATAAGAACGTCAATATTCCTAATGAATGACATAAATTGATGTAGTATGTGCCCTCTTTGCCTTATCTCAATTTCTATAGGGTTTAATGTAATGATGAAGTACGAAGGATTCTTGATCTTCATATAATAATGCAAAATATGCCAAGTGCACTCTCTGATCGAAAGCAACGAGACCACATATGCCTACAGCAAATGTGTCTAGAAGGATAGACGTCGCGTACAAATGGAAAAAAAATTCCAAAAGAAATGTCACCCCTAAAGGACGACATGCCACACCCGAACTGCGATATAGTACATTGACGACAAGCCTATCATTTTTCCTCGACCTGGAGAACTTGAAAGAGGAGGAGCTTGACACCCCCAAAATCTGCCACTATCTAAATTGTCATACTCTTGAGATTATTTCGGACTATGGAAGTGTTCTAGAAGAGATGAGAGTAAAAAAAAATCCATATTTGAAAATCAGGAAATCTCCCTCCAATATGCTAGTTTAAACGAATTGTTGAACAAGAATGAGATAATACTCAATGATATTTTTTAATATTCAATGAAAACTGAAATTATATATCGTAGTGGTTGTATGTAGCTTGTATCATAGGCTATGAGTAGCATGTAGAACTCATATATACAATATAGGCTCCCCTTGAGCTCATGTTACCGGTTAACAGGAGCAATGAATTCATAGTTACTCTAAACTCATGTAGACGAGAGATTCATGGGTTTTTCTTGATTTAATGGAATAGGAAGTAAATGGTAAGAGTGGAGGAAGGATCACAAATTAGCAATCTACTAATCTTATGTCATTAACCCAATAGTTCGATTAAATTTTGACTCATGGGTTCTTAACTGACACTAGTCATGTTTACATGCATTGCACGTACAAAAAATATATATATATTATTGAAAAATTAGATATAAATTTAAATTATATTAAAATATTTTAAATTAGAATTTGTTATAGAAATATTTTTAGAATTTTGGATATGTGTTTAGTTAGATAATATCATGTACTTAGTTTATAAATATAATTTGAATACCGAATATATTTTAGGATTAGTTATATGTTAAGATAGTTAGAATTATTTAGGAAAAAAAATATTGACAACCTTGGGGAGGTACGTTGGTTATAATTTTATTTTATTTTAATTTTTTTGTTATTTAGTGAAGGATATACATACGACTTGAACGGTTCATTTTTAAGCTGTTTCCAAGCCGCATTATAATAGTTGAGATTGTGCAGGATTTAGGAAACTCCTACTGAATTATCCTAACTTTTAAAAAGCCTAGGAAGCAACGACATGTTTTGAAAAATCTGAATGTTCCTTTTATTTTATAATAATTTATATATATGCTTATTTTGAAACAAAAAAAAATGTTATTTGTCACCCAAATTTTTTGGGTCATGCTACATCTCCCATTATGTGGCAGCACTGACATGACAGATGACATGTCAAATTTTAACATTAATATTAATATTAAATTTAACATTAGTATTAAAAATTTTGGGTGATTAATTTTTTGGGTCAAAATCTGTCGTGTCAGATGCCCACATAATGGGTAAGACAAATAGCAAAATTTGTTTTCAAATTAACAAGAAGAAGTAGCTTAGAAAGTTGTTGGGCCATTCGTTGTCTAAACCAGTGTGGGCCCAAGCTGGGCTTTTCTTTGAAAGCAAGAACAGTACCTAGTCAAAGTCATGCAAACCCAATCTTCATGTTTATGCTAAAACCAAATTTAAACGACAAAGATCGTCAGGAAAAACCCTCTCTTTGGGGACAACGTTGCAATCGAGGAACCCAAAATGTCTTCAAATTAAGCCTCTTTCTACCAGACATCACACACCGGTAGGCCATTCCGGATCTCTCTTTCCGCAACAAATCCGTTTCTGTCAGCTTATCTCCTTAGCAAGGCCACATTCGGAGCTGTCGTATCCGTCGAAAGCCGGTTGGTTCAACCTGACCCAGATGCAACCTTTCTATAGATCAACCTTATCGAACTATTTGCTAGTAGGGTCGGGCCGGTCGGGCTCTTGGTCGGTCATGTTCACGACTCGGACTGTCGGGTCGGCTTAGGTCCAACTCTTACCCCATTTAAGTAGCATGAAAGTTAGTGACTTGATTTATGGGCAGTAGCTGTACTGCTGTAAGAAAACTTGATTCAAGGACAAATTAACCTGGAAAAATGCCCAACATATTTCGTCGCCTATAAACCAAGGTTTCCAGCATTGAATATCCGAAATCGGCATCGGAACATTCCTACGAGTATCGATAGTTTCGGATCGGAATATCGAATTTTTTGGGTATCTGAAATCAAATAATTATTAAAAAAAAATTTTTTTTTTTTTTTTGAGATGTCCGGCAATACGTGCGGGACTTTGTGCACGCTGCATTGCATGTTATTTGGACCCACTGTCTCACACCTCCTCCGCAGGTTGATTCCGAAACCGTTCGCCTAGCCAGGGAGGTTATATATCTTCTCACTGATCACATGATAAATTATTAATATTTTAGGAAGTATATTTTATATATTTTGGCATAATTTGAAGTATTTTCAATATTGTTTCTTAGTAGTTTTGAAATTGAATGAAATAGTAGTCATCCTTGCTAATTAGTTTACATGCAATAGATAAGTTTTTTTTTTTACATGTTTTTATAATTCTACTATATCTTTATATCCTTAATGATTGGTATTTTTCGTTTAAATTTTCTTGGTCGAATTGAAAAAAAAAAAAAATTGACTCTCCAATGTATCACTATCGGATATCAACCAGTAAAGAATCGGGACATCACACCGTTATACTCCATTGCTAATTTTAGTGATGGAAATAAAAAACTGCGACTAAGAAGAAATGTTTGGACAGCAAGGACCGAAGAAGAAAACAGATGTTGTATATTAATAGGTTTGATAAAATATTTCTGTTATAAATCTATAGATACTAATTTGCATGAATGTGAAGGGGTGTACCATTTGTGTGCTTTCTTTTATTAAACTTGTTTTCTTACCTTTTTTTTGCTGATTTATTTTTATATATTTTTAAAAAATAATTTATTTTTACGAAATTGTTTTATTTAGCCATATATCCTCACATAATTAAAAATTAAAAAAAATTATATATATATATATATAGAGAGAGAGAGAGAGAGAGAGAATAAGGGAGGTGAGATGGCACCTCACTCTAAAAACAAGGGTGGCGGTGACGTGGCACAATCCCAACCACACATTTCATAATTGGCAATTTGCATTTAACCCCCTCCCCTCGTTTGTGTGGTTGAGATTGTGCCACGTCACCACCACCCTTGTTTTGAGAGTGAGATGCCACCTCACCTCCCTTATTCTATATATATATATATATATATATATATAGAGAGAGAGAGAGAGAGAGAGAGAATAAGGGAGGTGAGATGGCACCTCACTCTAAAAACAAGGGTGGCGGTGACGTGGCATAATCCCAACCACACATTTCATAATTGTCAATTTGCACTTAACCCCCTTCCCTCGTTTGTGTGGTTGAGATTGTGCCACATCACCGCCACCTTTGTTTTTAGAGTGAGGTGCCATCTCACCTCTCTCTCTCTCTCTCTCTATATATATATATATATATATATATATATATATATATATATATATATATATATATATATATATACTAACTAATCGCTGTCTGACAATTTTTTTTAAACAATATCAGAAAAAATCTTTTACTAAGCATGTTTATATGTGTATTATGCACTAACAGGGCCGGCCCCATGGGCCAGAAAGGTAAAAAAATATATTATTTAAATATATAAATAATTTTGTACCGAAAATAGAACTAGTATTTATCATGGACCTTTCTTATCACAAAAAATTGTAGTGTAGTGGTTATTACATTAGACTTACATATAAGAGGTTCTAGTTCAAATGATGGTGGAGGCATATTTTTTATTTTACTTTTGTTTTATTTTTTTATATTATGTATGAGACCTCATTTTGAAAGTTCGTTCCTGGCTCCCATGAGCTCAGGGCTGGCCCTGTGCACTAATATTTCCAACAAAGTCTTTTCAATTAATTTCAGTTTTTATCATCTCCATTTTCTGAGAACTGGAGTCACCCTATAACTTTTTTTTTATTCTTATGAATTTCGCTTAAGATGTTACACACCAGTTAGTCCGAATTTAATTTTACCTAGTATCATGGGTAAAATTTCAAGGGTTATTTAGTTTTAAGATCTCGTATAATAGTAAAAATTAGAGTTTAGGTTTTCATATTGTCCATATTAGAATTTGAGTCTCATCTTAACGGTGGACTTAACAGATCGTCCAAATAGAGAGATATAAACTCAAAATTTGAATATTATACGAGACCCTAAGACCAAATGTAAACATGTGAGGGCTATTTAGTTTTGCATAGTAGAGAATATTTGACTCGATAGTTTTGTCATAACCAATCGTGGATGAGAGTTGTGATATTGTTGTTTTGCATCATATCTATGTCTCGATACATGATTTAATTTTACTTAGTATCATGGAGTTGTGGCCTTGAGGGTTATATTTCATCCAACAAAAACAAAAGAAGAAGAAGTAAATGCCAATAATGCTAAGTTTACTACCAAATGCTTACAACCTTCTTACAACTCTTTCATCCCCTGTTATGTGGGTCACCCCCGGTCCCATCTCTCCTCCAATGAACGACCGTCACATGACATTTTGTCACGCCCCAGTCCCAAAATGCCGAGGGACTGGATGCGCGGCAATGGCCAGCAGCACGCACCGATGGACAACCCAATTTAATGGATCCATCAGGGCATGCTTAAGCTGTAGTCTAACAGTAATTAGAGCAAATTTTACAAGTCCCAGGTTGTTCTAATCTCATCCACAACAGATAATCACAGATAAAAGACAGAAATAATGCAATAGAATAAATAAGCAATCTCAAATAAGAGTGTCTCGGGAACAATCCGAGAATCAGTCTGTTACATTAAAGGAAATAGACAAGAAATAATCAGCTGAAAATAGAAATACTGAGTAGATGAAGCCGGTACTCAAGAGAAGTCTTCTGCCACGATCTCGTCCTCAGGTTCCTGTTCTGTTCCGAGAAGTTCTCCTGTTCCGTACACCTCGGGGTAGTTTTCTTCAGCTATTCCTGGGGACATAATCCGGATCCAGGTCCTCAGGGGACAGCAAGGTACAGAAAATACAAGCCAAAATAAATGCAGTGCAGCAGATAAATAAACAAGAGGGTAAGCTATGTAACCAACTTATGTGATATGCAAGTTGAGAGCATCACTAGAACTCAGGCTGAAGCCACTACAAGCTCTGTGTCGGGGAGCCGGTAGCGGCAATAACTATGAATTATACTCTGAAATATACTTTGTTTTATATATATAATATCAGCTTGTGGTCTGTATGTCTCTCCCCACCCAATGTAATCCCACGTCTTATGTCCACGATGCCTCATGTCCATGTCACGCATGATTATAACTAATGCAGCAAGTCGGATAGCTATGAATCAATTGTCTATGAATGTAATGTCTAGGTTATAAAACGTGTATCCTATGCAGAATCACCTTGAATGTCTCAGGAAGACTCTGTCTTATGAATAGTGTCAAGTATCCTGGGCTCTGATGTACTTGATAGGACAAGTACCAAGAGTAAGAGTATCGAATGCCCATCTCTAATGACGTACCCAATACCGCGTACGGGGTTGGCACCCGACTATGGTCGGACACTAAGTACGTCACACGTTTCCTAGGTTAAGCAGTTAAAATAAGTTTATATGTATTTACACAAGAAATCCAGCAAAATATTATCACAGGAACTACTGAGAATTGACAAGCTTTTCTTGCCTTGATGATTAATTAAGCCAAGGAAATAAATAGCAGACTGCAGGGTTTGGCAAGGTACACTTGCCTGTGGTTCCGGTTCCAGTTGCGGCTCTGACTTCAATTGAAATTGCAGGCGGTACTCCGGTTGCTGAAATAAATATCACCATCAGATCCAAAAAATATCAATCAGCTAGAAACGCTTGTCCTTGAGTCCAATTTGGAGACAAGGACAAAAATGGCAATTTCGGATCAAAACGGGGTCCACATGTGGGCCCGCTTTGCACCGAAAACGTGTCAGGGACAAAGGTCTCCAAATTCCACAAACTCAGTGTCAACAGGTCAGGAACGCTGATACGAACCCAACGGAACTTTCAGAATTGGATTCCGATAAGCCGATCACAAAATCGTCTGTCGAGCGGGATCTGTGGGGCCCACGACACGCGATTTCGTCAACGTTCTCAGAATCGAACCAAACTTGGCTCACAGGACCAGCGTATTGCTACGAGTCCGATGGCGCAAGTTTCGTTTCAATCCGACGTGTGTACACAAAGTTAGGGCACGATTCAGAAAAGTCGGATACGGGACTATGTCCGCGGATACGCGTTGATCCCGGTGTGCACGCACACCCGAATCGACTTTCGCGAAAACTCACACGTCCGTATCAACGACGCGCACGTATCTGTGAAGACCGCACGCGACCAAGTCGTCCCGTTTGGCGGGGCGGACTCGGTTCCGGGGTGAAACATGGTGTTAGTTTTCCTGTTTTTGGATCGCTGTTCGCGATCACCACAGGACGCGATGCACCGAGCGGGTTGCACGGGCACCGAGAGGGTCACGCAGGGTTCGCAACGCAACATACAAAATTGAAAACGGGACAGCGAGGAGAGAGAAACAGGTACCTGAACAGGGCTCGAGAAACCGCGTTTTCTCGTGTCCGACACGTGTCCCGTGTCCTGTGCACTGTGTCCACTGCTAGGGTTGAATCGTGTCCGGCCTAGGGCTCGCTGGCGGACACGGCGGAGGCGGCTAAGGCGGCACTGGCGGCGGAGGGAGCCGGGGACGGCGTCGCCGGGGGCTCGGGAGGCGGGCGGCGCCGGCAGAGGGTCGTCGGAGGCGGCTCGAGCAGCGGGGAGAAGAAGGAGGAGGGCTGGTGGTTTCTGGAGGAGGGCGGCGAGTCTCGGGGGTCGTCGGAGGATTCCGGCAGCGGGGATGGGGAGGCGGAAGAGGGAGGAAGGGGGAGAGATTTATAGGGGAGAGGGAGGCCGAGGTGGCGGGGGCGAGGCCGTGAAGGGCGGAGGCGAGGGTGACGTGGGCGGGTCAGGCGCGGCGCGGGGGAAATCGTGGTCGGCTGGGCGCGCGGCGGGCGGCAGAAAACGCGGGGCTCGCGTTCGTGGGTAGAAGACGGGTGGCGGGTCGGGTCTGGCGGACGGGTGTGGCCGACCTGACCCGACCCGATAAGAAACGGGCTGGGCCGGTGGGCCGGTCTGCGGGCTGGGCCGAATGGGTTTTA
>JAYESA010000015.1:158856530-158861530 GCA_036927795.1 Iris macrosiphon
GTGTGAGAGAGAGAGAGAGAGAGAGAGAGAGAGAGAGAGAGAGAGAGAGAGAGCTTATATATATATATATGTGTGTGTGTGTGTGTGTGTGTGTGTGTGTCTGTGTGTGTGAGTGTCGAGGTGAGTGAGTGAGTGAGGTAGAGGGAGCAACAGCAGCAGCAGGTAGAGGGAGCAGCAGCAGCAGCATGTAGGAGCAGCAGTAGCAGCAGCAACAAGTAGGTAGTAGCACCAGCAGCAGCAGGTAGCAGCAGCAACAGTTGAGAAAGAGAGAGAGATTATATATATATATATATATATATATATATATATATATATATATATATATATATATATAGGTTAGTTAGTGAGATGAGAAGGGTAAGGTAAGGTATCTCAATACCTTGAGATATCAAGGTATTGAAGGTAAGTTGAGGTATCGGAGATGAGGTATTGAGGTATTGCCTATATACTAGGTTATATATATATATATATATATATATATATATATATATATATATATATATATATATATATATATATATATATATATATTGATGTTTACATATAGTAGTATATATAAGTATATATATATATAGATAGTTAGCTAGTTAGTTAGAGTTAGAGAGGGGTAAGGCTAGAGGTATCTCAATACCTTGAGATACTCAAGGTATTGGGTATCGGGGCGAGGTATTGGGCTTATGCCTAGGTATGGAGTTAGTGATGCTTATATATATATATATATATACGTGTTAGAATATATATTAGTGGGTTTAGATGGGTTATATAGCGTAGGTTGAGATATTGGATACCGAGGGTATCCCGGTATCTCAAAGAGGGGAGTTTGAGGGTTTACTAGCTTAATGAGCTAGTTTTGACCTAGAATTTCAGGGGCACCCTAGTTTGACCTATAGTTGACCGTAGTTGACCCGGTTGATCGCCAAAGTCAACCTTTGACCTAGTTTCGGCCTAGAGTTGACTTTTTGGACCCCCATGTTGACTTTTTGATACAGATTTTATCGGTTTGACCCGTTTGACCTAGAACAATCCTAGAAGCTTATTTTTAGTTATTTTATATCTGTATAACTCTTTAGAATCCCGTTTAACCTTGCTTTTCGCAATAGATCCTTGTGACGCCAGTTCGGACCTCGATCCTCGCTAATTGCTCAGGACGTCAGGCGAGTACATTCTCTGATAGTTTTCATTATCTGATAATTATTATGATTCAGCTTCTAGTATAGTATTATCTAATTTTCTGGCATGACACTGGCTAGTATTTCTGGATTCATTTACTTGCGACACGTATATTTCATGTTTCTGACCTCTATTTCTGGAATTGCCTACTGGCATCACATCAGGACTAACTACAGGCATCATTCATGTTTCTGGCTGGACTCATATTTATTTTACGTGTCGGGTCTTCGATTCACTTGTACTAGTCGGGGCGAGAAAATACTCGAGTAGACATGTAAATATTCCCAAATTTGGAATCACTCCCTCTGGTCTAATCTGGAATGATAGCAGCCGCACACCCAGTGTGCGGTGAGCCGTGCTTACCCCTAGCCTTTTACATGTCGAAACAGGTATTTCAGAGACACTAGTTCATTCTTTCTAGTCTGGTCTCACTTACACTTCTTGACTGGTCTCACTTACACTTCTTAATTGGTCTCACTTATACTTTATGGACTGGACTCATTATATTTACTTTTGCTGGACTCACTTCACGTTATTGTGCACACACTTGCTCTTACTTTAGATTTCTTGTATCCTGCAGTCATTATTATCTTGCTTCTGATTTTCATGCATCTTTACCTTTATGCACCAGCTGACATATATATATATATATATATATTTCCTTGTTCATACTTCATTCCCTTCACCTTGTGCTACTTGCTACAACTGCTTTATAGTTTTTATCATTTAACTGGAACTGCTGTTAGAGGTGTACTTGCTCTAATCCTGACTGGATATATTTTTCAGAGGATCCGAAAGATTGGTGTCCGACGTTTTATGGACCTCAGCCTGTCGATGGTGCAGACAGGGACCCCCTAGTTCAGGAGTAATTTTCGGGTTGGTAGCCGGGATCTCTAGGACCTCAGTTGTATTTATTAGCTTTTGGTACTGAATTTGTTCCCGACTTTTGGTTTGAGACTTTGTATTATATTTGATTAAGGATATTGTTGTTATTATTATTATTGTTGTTGTCTTAGTAGTAGTTGTTGTTTAGACTTTGTAGTTGTTAGACTTCCTTGTTATCTTACCGTGCTTAGATCGTGATTGAGTATCTGTATTATCTTTATCATATTGTTCCTCCGTTTGGAGTTGAGATCTTGGAAGGTACTTATATTGTTGTATGAGATTGTTAGTTAGATAGTAGACCTAGATAGCGTTCTACCGCCGATGCTGTGGCGTAGGCTGGACGTACCCACGACTCATGTCCGATTTTTCGGGTGCATGTCGTGACACATTTTTGGTGGCGGCCCACGCAAGTCTCGAGCTTCACAATTAGTGCGATATCGTGGTAGTACAACGATTTATTTGTACTGCTGCGAGCCTGCTCTAGGATATATGATCTAGGATGAGAGTGTACTCAATCACGACTAGGAATAATTCCAATATAATATTTGCTATTTCTATTTATTCTAAAATTGCTTTTTTTTGAAATATTACTGTCCTTCTTTGATGATATCGTATCTTGCCCCGTATTGACTTCTTTTGATCTGTGTTCAGGATGCCTCCGAAGATACGATCCCATCGTACCATTCCAGCAGCTGCCATCGAGAGGTTTGCTACCTCTCGTCCTGCTTGACTTCAGACAGTTGCTACCGCTCCACTCACCACTCCTGCGGTTGAGGGAGCATCTGCTTCTCTCGGAGATCCTCCTCTACCTGTCGATCCGAGGACTACCCCAGTCGTTCCGGTGGTACCTCCTCCACCACCTCCTGTACCAGTAGATGTTGCGCAGTTGTTTGCTTTCTTCAAGGAGATGATGGACGCGTAGCACCGTCAGGTGGATGTGATGAGGCTGGGCATTGAGAATGCCCACCAGGTGGCCATGACTGTAGTAGACAGAGTGGCTCAGATCCAGCCAAAGGCAGAGCAGGCACAACATCCGAGACCAGGCAACATCATTGACTTCCAGAGGATGGGGCCCAAGGAGTTCTGAGGTACAGAGGGGATCCTGTATGCGGATGACTGGATAGAGCAGATTGAGGGAATTTTTTGGCTGGCACAGATTCCAGACAGCATGCAGATAGAGGCAGTGGTCAGTCAGATGTTTGACCTCGCTTTGACGTGGTATCATACTGATACGAGGATCGCGGCACCAGGCCTTACTTGGGAGGCTTTCAAGAGGCTTTTTAAGGAAAAGTTTTTCCCATATGTGGCTCTCAGTGCCTTGGAGAGCCAGTTTGAGGCACTCGTCCAGGGGAGCATGCTGGTGGACGAGTATGCAACAGAGTTCTGCCGTCTGGGTAGATTTGTGGAGGGCTTGAGTGAGGCAGCAAAGGCGAGGAAGTTTCACAAGGGCTTGGTCATGGCGGTCAAGTCTTTGACTATGAGTGACCGCGAGACGACTTTCTAGCAGATCGTAGGGGACGCTCAGAGGGCAGAGAATGACTTGGAGCTCAAGTCCAAGAGAGGCAGGGATGATTCAGGTAGTACGAGTGGTAGTGCGGGACCGACTAAGCGTCCCTATGTGCAGAAGATAGGGCAGCAGCCGGGGCAGCAGGGTCAGGATCAGAGAGTGCCCACTTGTGCCTACTGTAGGAAGGCAGGACACACTTGGGATGTTTGTAGGAGGAGGCTGAAGGTGTGTCTGTTCTGTGGATCTACTGCTCACCAGATGCGAGATTGTCCTACTACAACTCCAATTGGTGGAGCACAGGATCGGAGAGTTGGAGCTAGGCCACCTCATGTCCCGCACCAGCAGAGGGAGATACCCTAGCAGGACATGGCTTTTGCGTTGACGGTTGAGGAGGCCGATGCTACGGGTCTCGGGTTAGCAGGTTTGTCTCTTTTTGTTCTTCTTCCTGTCATTTTCTATTTCTTGTGGTGTGCTTCATTAGTACCTGTTAGCCTTTTCTTTTGTGTTATGGTAGATAGTGTAGTGACCCTGATTGAGACTGTGATAACACGACCAGTATGACCATGATCTTGTATGTTGTTTAGGTAGAATTTCTTAACTGTGATTGTTGGGGGTTTGACCTAGAAGAAGTGCGATCGACTTTAAATTTCGAGGACAAAATTTTCTAAGGAGGATATGCTTGTCACTACCCCATTTCCAGGGCAGGATATATTTTTTATTTTAATTTGTTAAATTATGTATTGATCATAAATATTTATATTAATATTTAATTAGATGCATGTATTTATTTTTATTAGTTGTTTTAGGGTTTTGGCTAGTCTGGACCCATGTCAGACCCTAGTGGACCCTTGTCAGACCCAACCAACACCTTTGTCAGACTTATTTATTGGTTTAGAGTAGTTATTTATATTCTAATTAGTTAGCTGGAGTGATTATGATTTAGTTAGAGTGTATTTGGAACCATAAACCCAAACCCTAATTAGCATGACTTAAGTTAAGGGGTATTTTAGACTTTATACCTAACAGTAACCCTACTTCTTTTACATGACCCCCCCCCCTCCTTCCCATTTCCTTCTTTATTTTTCCACTCTCCATTCTCTTTTCTTACTTCCTTCCTTTACTTCTTCCATTTCCAAATAAGTATTCTCACCTTCCCTCTCTTCCTTCACTTACTTCCCTCTTTAATGCAAACCCTAACCCTCTATTTTCCTCTAACCTAGTTGTGTAGGAGTTACTTTGGGAGTAGAGCTTGGATTTGGGAGCTTGGGAGCTAGTTTGGAGCTTTTAGGGCTTTTCGGAGACTTTGGCCTTGAGATTCCAACTTCCAAGAGATAAACCCTAACTTTTCTCTTAGTGATTACTCTAATATAGTGTAATTAGTAGTTTAGAACCTTCCTAGACCTTAGGGCTACCCATGGGAGGAAGTTGGAGCTTGTTT
>JAYESA010000015.1:158864030-158881530 GCA_036927795.1 Iris macrosiphon
TGTGTCGGGTCTTGGATTCACTTGTACTAGTCGGGGTGAGAAAATACTCGAGTAGACATGTAAACATTCCCAAATCTAGAATCACTCCCTCTGGTCTAATCTGGAATGATAACAGCCGCACACCCAGTGTGCGGTGAGCCGTACTTACCCCTAGCCGTTTACATGTCAAAACAGGTATTTTAGATACACTAGTTCATTCTTTCTAGTCTGGTCTCACTTACACTTCTTGACTGGTCTCACTTATACTTTATGGACTGGACTCATTATATTTACTCTTGCTGGACTTATTTCACATTATTGTGCACACACTTGCTCTTAGTTTAGATTTCTTGTATCCTGCAGTCATTATTATCTTACTTCTGATTTTTATGCATCTTTATCTTTATGCACCAGCTGACATATATATATATATATATATATATATATATATATATATATATATATATATATATATATATATATATATATATATATATATATATATATATATATTTCCTTGTTCATACTTTATTCCCTTCACCTTGTGCCACTTGCTACAACTGTTTTATAGTTTTTATCATTTAACTGGAACTGTTGTTAGAGGTATACTTGCTCCAATCCTGACTGGATATATTTTTCAGAGGATCCGGAAGATTGGTGTCCGATATTTTATGGACCTCAGCATGTCGATGGTGCAGACAGGGACCCCCTAGTTTAGGAGTAATTTTCGGGTTGGTAGCCGGGATCACTAGGACCTCAGTTGTATTTATTAGCTTTTGGTACCAGATTTGTTTCCGGCTTTTGGTTTGATACTTTGTATTGTATTTGATTTAGGATATTGTTGTGATTATTATTATTGTTGTTGTCTTAGTAGTAGTTGTTGTTTAGACTTTATAGTTGTTAGACTTCCTTGTTATCTTATCGTGCTTAGATCGTGATTGAGTATCTGTATTATCTTTATCATATTGTTCCTCCGTTTGGAGTTGAGATCTTGGCAGGTACTTATATTGTTGTGTGAGATTGTTAGCTAAATAGTAGACCTAGACAGCGTTCTACCGCCGATGCTGCGGCGTAGGCTGGACGTACCCACGACTCATGCCCGATTTTTAGGGTGCGGGTCATGACATGATACAACATTAAAATTTATGAACGTTAGGGCATCCGAACTCTGCTTGAACTTGGTTAGAAAAAAGGTTATAAATAGAGAATGAATCTCACCATTTCAATTCACTTATTCACTCAAGCTCTTACATTCATATCTCTACTATCTGAGCTAAAACCTTTACATTCCCCAGAGCAACTCTAATATCCTTCTAATTGCCAATGCGTCGTCGATTAAAAGTTTTTGTTCGAGTTGTAAAAGCTTAGAATTCGGCTACAAATTCTCAAGTCTAGAAGTCTTCATGCTCTTCGCATCAAAGCACATGAGTCTGAAGTTGGCAAGTACTTCGGATCAAAAGCTTGTATTTGTAAGAAGTCTATAAGCCTTCAGATCAAAGCTTGTGTTGTACGCTATTTAAAAAATAATGGATTTAAATCTGAGCAAGAGTTCTCGGGACTGGACTAGTCCTCCACGAGAAAAACTAGGATAAAATTTTTGACGTTTGCGTTTGATTTCAAAACTTTGTCTACTTTACTTTACTTATACTCTGCTACTACTCTGATCTTAGTGTAAAACCCCTCACCCAAAATAGGTATTTTGTGTGTATTTTATATTATTATATTTATTATAGATTTTGAATTTTTTTAGAGTATTCTCTTAGTTAATTAGAAAATAATTTTTTTGATATATTTACTTATATAAATATTTATTTAGAATTATTTTTAGGCTATTTTAGATTTTTGGAGATTTTTCTAGAATATTTGGGTAATTAAAATCTAGGAAATATAAATTTTTAGGACTTCCATGATTTACTATGAGACCATACTTACATGTTGTTACTACCAAATATTTATTTTAGAGTTAAAATATTTAAATATATTTTTCTATAATTTATTTAAATTTTAAGGGATTTTTGGATTTTTGGATTTTTGGAATTATTGAGAATTTATTTGGATATATAAAGTCTTAATATTAGATAGATGTTAATTTAGTATTAATAGATATTAATAAGATTATATATAAATTATTTATATTATCTTTAATTATATTTAAGATTATAAATTATTCAGATAAATTTAAACTATATTTTAAATTAATTCAAATCCTGAGTTTAGTAGGAAAACAACTTCATGCATATCCTATCCTTATTTAAACTGATCCTAATCATATCCAAATTGGCCAATCCTAATCGTATTCAATTAAGTAGTCTTCATCATTATAAATAATTATTAAACTTATGGAGTAAGCTCATCTTTCATATTTTTCTTTCCCAAACTCCTCTCTTTTTCGTCCAAAAATAGTCGAAATTCGTCATAAATTCAGCCTCATTTTCTAGTAGTTATGACGACTTAAAAGACGATATCTCCTAGCTCCGGACTCCAAACGTGCTCCAATTTTTTTTTGTTAGAACCATATCAAGGTTAGTTTTCTGAATATATAAATTATTTTAATAATTTCTAAACCTATCTTTCCAAAAAATTCTAAAAGTGCCAGTTGTCCGAAATCAAACGCGTTTCGATATTTTTAAGATTTTGGGAGATCCCAAACTCAGAATTACGAGCCGTTTGAAGTTTCAAAAAGCTGACATGATGAAATTCCATAAAATTATTTTACAGAATTTAAAATTTAATTTTATTCTACTTTAAAATTCATGCAACATAGATGTAAATAGAAAACCACTGAAAACTGTATCTGTGCGCCCTTGTGGCCATAACTCTTTTTTGACTTATGATTTTATGAAACCGTCGATTCCGACATTCATATAGCACTGAAATCTATAGAATTTTATATACAAATCAATGATTTGAGTCAGTTGACTTTTTGGTCAACGGATTATCTTAATTTGTGTGACCATGATCCCAAATCCGTAAAGTTGACTTTCTTTTGACCAAAATTAGGGTTTAACAATAAAATCAGATTATAATAAGATTAAAATAATAATTTATATTATTTTATTCAGAGTTAAAATAGATTAAAATGGAGAAAACTATTCATCCACTTTTGTAACCTAACTTGTTTAATTTATGTGACTGGTAGATCGGACGACGCCTTGAGTTACGACTTCATCCTTTTTCAGAGCAGACAAGTATACCTTATCAAATTGCTTACATTACTTTACATGCTTAACATATTTTTATACATTCATTATATATGTGTTTTCTTTCAGTCATAGTTATATATTATATATTTTGACACACACTTAACATATAGTATCATCGGAGGGGAGGACAGTCAGTAGACGTATCGGCTACCCACTTTGGTAAACTGTAGTAACTGGACGTACTACAGTATTTGTGTCGCGATGGTCGTTACCATCGAGATATGTCGATTTGGTATTACGATGCTCGCTACCCTCGAGGTATGTCGATTAATAGTACATGTACGTTTGAGTATGCATGAGTTATGAGATAACGTATGTATTAGAGTAGAATACATAGAATACACCTGACCATACGTTGAAAAGTTGTCCTTATTATGCATTTTCATATAGATTGTCTAGTAAATCATACTTTTATATTTTCTGTCTATTATGCATATTTTACTGTATTCAATTGGCATGCTATTTTCTGTATCTTGTTACGTCCCTCTGAGGATATGGTCTATTTTCAGGTGTAGACGATCATGACTATTTGTAGGAGCACGGATAAGGACTTGCTACTTCGTTATCTTTCGAGGAGGTCTTCCCTTCGAGCCTCTCTGATCATTAGATGATGTACTTATTATATTTACCTTTATATTCTAGTTTGGTAGTGGTTTTGTCTCCATCCAACTATTAGTTCTTCTCGACTAATTCATATTTAGTTCATTGACATATTTGATCATTTATTTTTTATGATTTTTGTGGATAAGATTTAGTTATGCCATGTGACTTGTGACAATTATATACCACTTATGAATTATTATTCATAATATAGTGTACGTATGTGTTATGGTTTTCATATATTGGAGTCTCCATATACATACGGCTGACATGCTTACTTATTCTTATTCCTACGTATTTTGGGACTAGGCGTGACATGTTTTTGTGGTGGCTCATGCAGGTCGAGAGCATATTGTCTCGATTACGTTACTGTACCGAGCAAGCCTGCGTATAGGATTAGAGTATTGGTGTAAACCCCCTAATTTTTCAGGAATTTTAATAATCAATTTTCACAATTTTTTGTAATTTTTAACTAATTAAAATCAAGATAATTTGGACTTAAACAAATTTTAAATGATGTTAAAAATATTAAAATATTATGAAAATAATATTTTTAGGTGTAAAATAAAAAATTAGACATAGGGTAATTTTTCTGGAATTTATTGGACCTCAAAAACATTTTTAAAGACCTAAAAACTAAGTTTTAATTAAACCAAATTAAACCCTAAACTAAACCCGATTTATTTCCAATTGAACCGACCCGAACCGGACCGGACCCGGTCTAGCTGAACCGGGCCCAACCCTAGCGGTTCGGATCTGGGCCCGTTAACCAACCCGACCCTCTGACCCGACCCACCCGTTAACCCTAAACCTAAACCCGACCCCGCCGATTCAACTCGCCGCCGGTAGCCGCTTCGCATCTCCGCGCCGATTCGCCTCCCCCCGCAACCGCCCCGACCCCGCCGCTCCACCTCCCGTAACCGTCGTCGCCATCTCCTCCTCTCCCCGCCGCCTCCAATGGCCGGAATCCCCTATATAAAACCCTCTCTTGTCTGCCACCACCACCCACCTGCCTCCGCTGCCCTCCGCCCTCCGGCCTTCCCTCCGTCTCCTCCGCCTCCGCCTTCCTCCTCTGCCCCAGCCGACTCGCCGCCGTCCTCGGCCTCCCCCACCTCACATCCACCCATCTTCTACCCGAGCCGGCGAGAAGACCCGAGTTGCCGCCGTGCCCGCCACCAGAGCCTCCACCGAGACCCGCCTCCACAAGCGCCACCTCCGCATAGTTCCTTCGGCCGCCTCCGCCAGCTCCGGCGATGCCCCAGTAGCAGCAGCGCCGTCTCGAAGAAACCCTAACCCTAGTCGTGGTGTGTCGTGTCGCCTCGCGGACACGAGAAATCCCAGTTCTGCGGAGCCCTGTTCAGGTAGCCTTTTCTCTCTCCTCGCTGCCCCGTTTCCCGTTCTGTCTGTTGTGACGTGAACCCTGCGTGACCCTCTCGATACCCGTGTAACCCGCTTGGTGTGTCGCGTCCTGTGGTGATCGCGAACTGCGATCCAAAATCAGGAAAATAATCGCCCTGCTTTTCTCCGGAACTGAGTGCGCCCCGCCAAACGGGATGACTTGGTCGTATGTGGACTTCATTGAAAGGTGCGAGCCATTGATACGGACGTGTGGAATTTTGTGAAAGTTGATTTAGATGTGCGTGCACACCGAAATCAACGCGTATCCGTCGACAACACCCCGTATCGGCCCTGTTCCAGAACATGTTATAACTTTGTGTACACACGTCGAATCGAAATGAAACTTGTGCCATCGGACTCGTAGCAATACGCTGGTCCTGTGACCCAAGTTTGGTTCGATTATGAGAAAGTTGACAAAATTGCGTATCGTGGGTCCCGCGGCTCCACTTGATGGGCGATTTTGTGAACGACTCATCGGAATCCAGTTCTGGAAATGTCGTTGGGTTTGTATCATCGTTATGGACTTATTGACACTAAGTTTGACAAATTTGGAGAACATTGTCTCCGATATATTTTTTGGTACGAAGCGGCCCACATGTAGACCCCGCTTTGACCAGAATGGTCATTTTTGCTCCTGTGTCCAAATTGGACTCAAGGACAGGCATTTTAGCTATTTGATATTTTCTGAATCTGATGGTGATATTTATTACAGCTTTTGGAGGAGTACCTGCAGGATCCATTGATACAGGAACAGCTGTTGGTATTCAAACCCCAGGCAAGTGTACCTTGCCAACCTTGCAGTTTTTATTACCTATTATTTCTTAACATATTTATGTTGTACATGCTTAACCTAGGACCGTATGACTTTACTTAGCGTCCGATTAATATTCGGGTGCCAACACCGTATGCGGAGTTGTGTATTCACTTAGAGATGGATATCGAGACCCTTTACATTCTCGTGCTTGTATTATCAAGTACGTCATACCCAAGACACCTGACACTATTCATGAGACAGAATCTTCCTGAAATATTCAAGGTAATTCTGTGTAGGTTGCAGGATTTATGACATAGACATTATATTCATAGCTATTATATGACTTGCTGTATTAGTTATGATCTTGCATGACATGGACATGAGATATTGTGGACATGAGACGTGTGATTACATTGGGTGGGGAGAGACACACAGGCTACAGGCTGATTATATATATATATATATATATATATATATATATATATATATATATATATATATATATATATATATATATATTATGGTGCCATAGGCCCAATACATAGTAAATTACATAGTTTATCTACTACAGGCTCCCCGACACAGAGCTTGTCTTAGTCTCAGCCTAAGTCTAGTGATGCTCTCACTTGCATTTTACATAGATGGTTACATAGTTTACCCTATTGTTTTATTTATTGCTGCACTGCATTTATTTTGGCTTGTGTTATTTTGTACCTTGCTATGTCCCCTGAGGACCTGGATTCCGGATTATGTCCCCAGGATTAGCAGACAAGATCTATCCCGAGGTATACGGGACAGGCGCATTAGCAAGAGCAGGAGCAGGAGCAGGCACTGGAGTAGTACCAGAACCAGTAGACGAGGTGATCGCCGAGGATTTCTCCTGAGTATATGCTTTATCCATACTCAGTCTTTGATGCTATTAAAATTCTTGTTTAATGAACAATTATATCAGACTTGTTATCGGGTTGTTCCCCGATTTATTTACTTGTGACTTGATGATGATTATATTTTACTTTGTTGATATTGATGTATTCATTTCTGTGGATGAGATTAGTATATTATACCCTTATTGTTGTACTACAGCTTAAGTACGCCCCGATGGATCCATTAAATTGGGTTTGTCCATCGGTGTGTGCTGCTGGCCATTGCCACGTGTCTAGTCCCTCAATATTTTGGGACTGGGGCGTGACAATTGGATCTCATCCACTTATTTAATCACCTCCCTTAATTTCTTATTTGATTGCTTGCATTGCATCTTGCTTGATCCTTTCACAACGTCAATCTTATCTTTTCTTTCGTGCTTAATAGGGGTTAGGAAGGTGACTTGTACTAGGTATATACACTCCATTGTTCAATAACACTATTAGTTGAGTTTTTGTAAGTTGGGTAGCATATCTCACAACCTATCATCCCATAGTCCTTATGACCCATTAATGAAGTATAATTTAATGACACTGAATATAAGCTAGTGTAAGAGGATAGGATTACCTAGATTGTAGAGTTTAGAGGCTCATACCCTAATTGGCCAACCAAACACTTAGGCATGTATTAGTATGGAAACGGTATGGGCATAAACACAGAAGCCATAGATACAGGTATGGCCTTACTATTAACACTACCATAACATGAGCATGATTCTCCATTATGGCATAGGATTTTAGAAGTATGGCTAGATATAAAAGCTTATATAATAGGATGGCTAGCAACTATTGATTGGTCTTTTAGATAGATACCCTGCCCATGAACCTTGTGGGTGTCACAAGTAGTAGTGGTTACCCTTTATCTCATCAACACCTTCTCCTTGATTTAATTGTCTCCTCTATTGTATTCCTTCTCAAGCGCGATTCTAGGTGCAAGTGCTTCATACAAAGAAACCTATTCGTACCTTTATTCATCATAAACTCATGTACTTTTATTTTTGGACTACCTTGACTTATGCTGCTATTATAGCCTAGTTTTTCAAGCTTATCATTTATCGAGCTTGTTCATGACATATATGTTATTGGGGTCTGATCAACCACACTAATACATTATCTAATTAGAATCGGTATATTATGGTCTGATCAACCTTAATGCACTTGGTTCGCTCTTCGTACGACAATTTTCTTGGATTGAGATATAGTTGACTTAGCCTATTAGACGAATATACTTGCCCTCTAGACAGTTCTGGGCATATTATATTAAAATAAGATTTTAATCCACAACTGCCTTGACAACTCCCTTTTGAATTCTTTAATTGTCTTGAACCCCGTACTTGTATTCTATCACCTCCTCCTTGAATTCTTTATTGTTGTTTTTCGTCTTTCCCTATTTCGGAAAGATGAATGCTCGTGCTTGGTATAAGTTTGATACACGGAGAGTACTACATATATCCCATAGGCCAATCATATTACTTTGTGACTATCTTTTGTAATTAAGGGCATATCACATGTGATATATTTGGTGTTAAATTTTTTGAGGATATATTGAATAACACGATTAAATAATTTGAGGAAGTCTTTCTTAAATGTATAGTCTTATGTGATAGATCGATAAATTCTAAGTTGGGTAGGAGTTGCATTGCCAACTTTAGGAGATTTTTTTTTTATAGATTATGATCAAGTAAGATTAGATTGAGAAATTTAAGTTATTTTAATTTTGAGAATTTTTAGAAGAATGATTTAGATGATGAGGATTTAGCTTTAAAGATAAGAATGTCTTATAAAATAAATTTTGAAATTTTTTTATTGCGGAACAAATATTTATAATTTGAGCACATGATTTAAATTTTGAATATTGGAGATTGAATCAACGATTTAAATTTTGAGGATAAAAAAAAACAGAACTCTAAACATGAATATTGATGGATTGAATTCAAAATTTTATAATTTGATGATTTAAATTAAAAGTTAAATTTTGATTGTTTGATCACCTATTCAAAATATTGCGGATGAAAATTAAATTTAAAATTTAAAGAGTACGAAATTCTTAAGTTAAAAATAGGAATAAGATTTGATTAGAGTTGTTTATTATTTAAAATCTAGAGAAGATTATGATAGTTGGAAATCATGATATAAAATTTGATGTAGGTTATTTAAATCTTGAAGATATCATATAGATTTGACTTAAATTTGGATTTTGATGATTTGAAAATCGAGAAGAGATTACGATAGGTTGAATTTTGATTTAAATATTGATTATTTTAATTTAGAAGCGATTGTGATAGATTTGAATAGATTTTGTCATTTAAAATTTTGAGAAGATTATGGTTGACTTGCCTTAGATACAAATGTGAAAGATTTGACAAATTATTCATTATTTTTAATTTCGAGGGCAAAATTCTTGTAATTTGGGTAGATTGTAAACCCACCAAAAATAGGTATTTTGTGTGTATTTTGTACTATTAAATTTATTATAGATGTTAAATTTATTTAGAGTATTCTCTTAGTTAATTAAAAAATAAATTTCTTAATAAATTTACTTATATAAATATTTATTTAGAATTATTTTTAGGCTATTTTAGATTTTTGGAGATTTTTCTAGAATTTTTGGGTAATTAAAATCTAGGAAATATAAATTTTTAGGACTTTCATGATTTACTATGAGACCATACTTGCATGTTGTTACTATAAAACATTTATTTTAGAGTTAAAATATTTAAATATATTTTTTTGTAATTTATTTAGAATTTTAAGGAATTTTTGGATTTTTAAAATTATTGAGGATTTATTTGGATATATAAAGTCTTAATATTAGATAGATGCTAACTTAGTGTTAATAGATATTAATAAGATTATATATAAATTATTTGTATTATATTTAATTCTATTTAAGATTATAAATTATTAAGATAAATTTAAATTATATTTTAAATTAATTAAAATTCTGAGCCTACTAGGAATACAACTTCATATCCTATCCTTATTTAAACTGATCCTAATCATATCCAAATTAGCCAATCACAGTCGTATTCAATTAAGTAGTTTCCACCATTATAAATAACTATTAGACTTATGGAATAAACTCATCTTTCATTTTTTTTTTCCCAAACTCCTCTCTTTTTCGTCCAAAAACAGTCGAAATTCGTCATAAATTCAGCCTAATTTTCAAGTAGTTATGACAACTTAAAAAGATGATATCTCCTAGCTCAAGACTCCAAACGTGTTCCATTTTTTGTTAGAACCATATCAAGGTTAGTTTTCTGAATAAATAAATTATTTTAATAATTTCTAAACCTATATTTCCAGAAAATTCTAAAAGTGCCAGCTGTCCGAAATCAGACGCGTTTCGGTGTTTTCGAGATTTTAGGAGATCACAAACTAGGAATTATGAGCTGTTTAAAGTTTCGAAAAGCTGACATAATAAAATTCCATAAATTTATTTTTATAGAATTTAAAATTCAATTTTAATCTACTTTAAAATTTATGCAACTTAGACGTAAATAGGAAACCACCAAAAATTATCATCTGTGCGTCCTTGTGGCCATAACTCTTTACCGACTTATAATTTTATGAATCCGTCGATTCTGACATTCATGTGGCATTTAAATCTATAAAATTTTATACAAAAATCAAGGATTTGAGTCAGTTGACTTTTGATCAACGGATTATCTCGATTTGCGTGCCCCGGATCCCAATTCGTAAAATTGACTTTCTTTGGACCAAAATTAGGATTTAATAATAAAATTAGATTATAATAAGTTTAAAATACTATTTTATATTATTTTATTCAGAGTTAAAATAGATTAAAATGGAGGAAACTATTCACCCACTTTTGTAACCTAACTTGTTTAATTTATGTGACGGGTAGATCGGACGACGCCTTGAGTTACGACTTCATCATTTTTCAGAGCAGACAAGTATACCTTGCCAAATTGCTTACAGTACTTTACATGCTTAACATATTTTCATATATTCATTATATATGTATTTTCTTTCAGTCATAGTTATATATTATATATATTGACACACACTTAACACATAGTATCATCGGAGGGGAGGACAGTCAGTAGACGTATGGGCTACCCACTTTGGTAAACCGTAGTAACTGGACACACTATGGTATTTGTGTCGCGATGGTCGTTACCCTCGAGGTATGTCGATTTGGTGTTACGATAGTCTCTACCCTCGAGGTATGTCGATTAATAGTACATGTACGTTTGAGTATGCATGAGTTATGAGATAGCGTGTGTATTAGAGTAGCCTACACCAGCCCATACGTTGAAAAGTTATCCTCATTATGCATTTTTATATAGATTGTCTAGTACAATGTACTTGTATATTTTTTGTCTATTATGCATGTTTTACTGTATTCAATTGGCATGCTATTTTCTGTATCGTGTTACGTCCCTCTGATGATCTGGTCCCTTTCTAGGTGTAGACGATCATGACTATTCTCAGGAGCACAAATCAGGACTTGTTATTTCGTTATCTATCGAGGAGGTCTTCCCTTCGAGCCTCTCTGATCATTAGATGATGTACTTATTATATTTACCTTTATAATGTAGTTTGATATTGGATTTGTCTCCATCCAACTATTAGTTCTTCTCGACTAATTCATATTTGGTTTATTGACAAATTTGATCATTTATTTCTTTATGATTGTTGTGGATGAGATTTAGTTATGTCCTGTAACTTGTGACAATTTTATACCACTTGTGAATTATTGATCATAATACAGCGTACGTATGTCTTATGGTTTCCATATATTAGAGTCTCCATATACATACGGTTGACGTGCTTACGTATTCCTAGTCCTACATATTTTGGGACTGAGACATGACACTTAGTCTTAGACAGAGGACATAGGCTGGATTACAGATAGGACTGCGGATACATAAAGACGAAACCTTGAGATATAGAGACCGTCTCTATGTACCAAATAGAGAACTTCGGCAGGAGTTGATGACAAAGGCACACAGCTCGACCTACTCTATTCATCCAGGTGCCACGAAGATGTACATGGATCTGAGCCAGTACTACTGGTGGCATGGAATGAAGAGAGAAATAGCACTTTATGGCCAAGTGCCGGGTGTATCAGCAAGTCAAGGCTGAGCATCAGAGATCTGCATGATTGCTCCAACCGCTCCCTATACCGAAGTGGAAATGGGAGCACATCACTATAGACTTTGTTACGGGCTTTTCGAGGAGTCATTGTGGTCGCAATACAGTATGGGTAATCGTGGATAGACTCACCAAGTCTGCACACTTCTTACCCTTTAGAGTTGGGCAATCTACAGAGGTCTTAGCAGACATGCACATGAGAGATATTATGCGACTGCACGGAGTGCCAGTTAGTATCGTGTCTGACAGGGATACGAGATTCATATCTTACTTTTGGCAGAGTATGCAAGATAGTCTCGGTACCCGCCTGAAATTTAGCACAATATATCACCCACAAACAGATGGCCAGTCGGAGCGCACCATTCAGACATTGGAAGATATGTTAAGAGCGTGCATGCTTGACTTCAGAGGATCATGGGAGGACCATTTGCATTTGGTCGAGTTTTCCTACAACAACAGCTATCAAGCGAGCATCAAGATGGCTCCCTACTAAGCGTTGTATGGAAGGAAGTGTCGCTCCCCAGTATGCTGGAGTGATATAGGCGAGTGACAGATTCTCGGACCAGAGTTGGTTGTTCGTACAGTAGAGAAGGTGAAGAAGATCCAAGGACATCTACGAGCGGCACAGGACAGGCAAAAGTATTGGGCGAATGCGCATCGATGACCCTTAGAGTTTTAGGTTGGAGATCACATATTTCTAAAGATCTCGCCTACTCGAGGGACTATCAGATTCGGAGGCCGAGGAAAGCTGAGTCCGAGGTACATCAGACCCTTTGATGTGTTAGAACGCTTCGGAGAGGTTGCTTACATATTAGCCTTGCCGCGGACCTTGGAAGGAGTCCATGACATCTTCCATGTATCTCAGCTGAGGAGGTACATACCAGATCCGAGTCATGTGCTTGATCATTCCGAAATCACAGTCGGCCCGAGCCTATCATACGAAGAGGTGCCTGTAGAAATTCTAGACAGAAGTGAGAAGGTATTGCGAGGACAGGCTATTCTCCTAGTCTGTGTTGCATGGAGGCATCATGCACCAGGCGAGTCGACCTGGGAACGCGAGGAGGATATTCGCCAACGTTACCCCCACCTCTTCGAAGGCCTAGGTATGTAGTAGCATTTAAAATCAGTCTTTAGTTCTTACAATACGTATGTTTTAATTTCGAGGATGAAATGCTCTAAGGAGGGTAGATTGTAAACCCCCTCGACAAATGTAGGATTTATTTAAATTGAGAAATAACTACAACCCAATTCCCAAGTACCCAAATTAGGGTATTAGCCTACACCAAGCCTGCTACGCCCACGACTCTTGTGCCCCACCCCAAACCTAGTTTTATACGTCTTCAATGCATTAGGAAACACCATGTGCAATTGTTTTAATTTGATTAAATTAAAGGACAATTCCACCTCAAGCAGGACCTAACCCAGCCCACGTGCCCCCTTTCATGTGGACCAGCCCCCACTTCCATGAGTCCTGGCCGGCCCAAGCCTCGAGGCCAGCCCACAAACTTTTTCACATATAAATACACATATTCAACCATAAAACCCTAAGAAAAATACTATTCATTACTCTTCCCCAAACCCTAGCCAAACACCAAACCCGAGCCCTCCTTCCCGATCGGGCACCACCGCCTCCGACTACACAAACACCCACACCACCACCGCAAGTCGCCCCCCCATTACCCCGACCGCCGCCTGCACTCCACCACCCCAGCACCACCACCGTCAGTATACCATCACCGCCCCAATGCTGGCGTCCAACTCGTCCAACCCGCGGCAGACCAATCCCGACCGCCCCAACCGCCATCAGCACCGCCCCACACCCGCGGCAGACCAACCCCGACCCCCCCTACGGCCTGACCTCCAACCAAGCGTTGTTTCCCCCGCCGACCAAATGGTTATAGCCGCTGCTGCGACCCCTGTCGTTTCTGTTGCTGCTGCTGCCGGAGTTGCCGTACGATGTCGGAGCCGCCGCGCCGGAGGCTGATGTCGACTGGACAGCACCCCCTCGACTACGATTGGTAAACACCCCCTCCTTCGTTGTATGATTGATAAATTGTGACAACCGTGTCATCATGTCGGATGACGACACGACTATGTCGCAGTAAACTATGTGTAGAAGTATGAATGTTTAATTAGATTAAATGGAGTTTATGGTTAATAATTATTTTGACCATATGACCTGTGCAGAAACTTGTATTCCACCTAAAAGCGTAGTCATAGACTTAGTACATTTATGCATGAAAATAATAAAGCGTAATCTAACAAGACATAGTGTAGTCTCATAAACCATAAATTAGTAATTTATTTACGTGAGGTACACAGTGACAGAGGACAGGGCACGCTTGCATCTTAGCTACATGCACACGCGACCCTGTAGTCGATCCACCATGAACTTGCGTTAATACCTAGGAGCAATGTCGTAAGTCATGTTTGTAATGTTTAATGTCTGATGCTGGATTGCTATATTATATTGTGTTTAGGATCATTGGATCAGCCAGGAGACACTACAGGAAGCGACTTTTGGCATTCGCAGCTTGAGGACTCAGGCAAGATACCTTGCCATATTTACTGTTTTAAATTAAATGCTGCATATGTTGTATGTTATCTGGCTGTTCTATTTCATATAACTGTGCTCGTCCGAGATTGATTCAGGTGCTATCGACGGATACGTCGATGATTTAGTATACTTGTCCTAGTCACTAGTAGACTCATCCCAGTTAGGAGGATACGTTGATATCTTCCGAGACCTGACACTCTTACACGTTTCACTGTGACATTCATATTGGGATACGGGTCCGCGTATTCGACTAGCTATCGGTGCGCGAGACATGCATCACGGTTAGTACGTAATTCAGGTTTATATTTTATGTTAGTAGAGACTGGCACATAGATACGTGGTATGCACGTCGAGTATTAGATTTGCGTATCTATATTGGGAGGGGAGGACCACTAATAGGCGTATGGGATACACCCATTGGAATCCATAGTATCCGGAGGAGCCACGGATCCAATGACCCCCTTTATTCAGATTCTCCGTTCTTCGGAGCGGTATGGACGTATATATACTTGCAGATTCCCCGTTCTTCGGAGCGGTATGGACATTATACTATTCAGATTCCCGTTCTTCGGAGCGGTATGGACGTATATATACTTGCAGATTCCCCGTTCTTCGGAGCGGTATGGACGTTATGCCTACACCTACTCATACGTACCAAAGTTGTCCTCATATTGCATTCACGTAGATTGGTTAGCACACCCTTTATTGTATTTACTTTATTCAGTATTTATATATGGCATGTTTCTATGTATCTTGTTACGTCCCTCTGAGGACCTGGTACCTTTCCAGATTTGGACGAGGAATATTACCCCACAGTATACGGGCCAGGATAGGAGACGAGGTTCGCTACCGCAGAGGAGTTAGAAGTGCAACCGTTAGAGTTTCCGTGATCACTTGGTAGGCCTTCTGCCTAGGATTGGGTACATCATTATCTAGTCAGCCGATGCCCTAGTCATTATCTTTTATCTATCGTTTCAGTATTTTATTTCGTCATAGCAGTGGGTTTGTCCCCACCTGACATTCTTGGTTGTACTATAATATTTTGAGACTGGTGTTTAAATCCCAACAGTTTATTTAGTACTTCTTGTTGTTTATATTATGGATGAGATAGTTTACCCGTTGATTGACTAATATGGTACATGTTAGTATTTTAGGACAGCGTAGCACTCTTCGTAAGGATCCATTAAATTGGGATATCCTTGGAGATGTGACAGCTGGCTATTGCCACTTGGCCTAGTTCCGTGTATTTTGGGACTGGGGCGTGACAGTTCCTGAAAACTTTTTTGGATTATTGCGATTGGAATAACAATATTGTATTTGGATTTAGTTTGCTTGATATCATATTATTGGATTATCTTAGTGAATTATACTAAAGTTGAGGCAATGGATAAAATTTAACTTATTATGGAGTGACTATGGGACCATATTGATAATGGCTTCATATTGGCTGAAAATTCTAGAGATTAATTTTTGTTGGTTGAATTATGATATTGTTGGAGCTAAATTTATCTGTGGATGAATACTTTAGAATTTGAACGAGACTGAAATTGGATGATGTTAATAGAGATTAAGATCATATCTATAAGAGGGTAATTGATGTTTTATAGTAAGAGATTTAGATTTGGTTAAATTGGTTTCTTGGATTGATAAATTCTTGGGAGATAGAATGTGGATTGATTCAATGGTAAATTTGGAGAAAGTGAAATTCTTCTGGAATTGAGCATGGATGTGTAATTGTGATTAATACAATTAAGTTTAGCAATTTGGTGGATGTTTGTATTTGGTCTCTTAAGAATGGTTTGGATTGTGTAAGGTGCAACACTTGATATTTTAATGGAGATATCAATTGGCTTTGGTCTTGAGAGTATTGATATTAATTGGGTAAGTCTATATGGTATGATACTTTCTTGAAATGCTTATAAGAATTTGAGATGTATTGATATTGATGGATAATGCATGACAATATGAATGGATCTATAGAAATTGGGTCTAGTTAGTTTTGGCTGTATTCTATGATGCAGAATAGAATGTTATAGTGCTTGGGTAGATTGTCTTTGTGCAGATTTGCTTCCTTAGTGCTTGTGTTTGCAACTTAGGTTTATAGTAATATTTTGTCTAGCGAGTTTAAGAAGTATGTTTTTTTGCGAAATGCGTTATTGATGAAAACAGAGGATATTGGTGAAGCTTAGAAATAGTTTGATCGAATTTGGTGGTATAAGTTGTTCGATGAATTTGGCTAAGGCGTGAGTGAGCTTGTATGTATTGAAGGAATGATAGAAAATTACATAATATGTATGCAAGCTGGTCAATATAGAAGAGGCTTTGTGGAGTTTATTTAGTTTATATGTTTGGGTATTGTGTGCAACTATGAAGTGGAAGAGAAGGCATAGGCATACGAGAAGAGAGTTGTTACATGTATATATTGTATCTTGAAGGAATTGTTCAAGTGTTAATCAGGACTGGAAGGTATTTTATATTATTTTGTCCATGATCTCCATGTTTGGATGATCTATCAGTCATTGAATCAACATATCGTACATGTTTTCCATTAAGTAAAGTTTATAATAACTTTTTTAGAAAGTTGATTATTACTTTTACAAAATACAAAGAATCTTAAACAAGGAATTATAAGTACAAGCAATAAAAGAAAAATATAGGGAGGTAGTAGCTATGGTGGTCTGATCTATACACGATCACTCTGCTCCTTGAATTACCCAAGGAAAGAATGAAAAACATGCTAAGTCTCGAATACTAGAATAACTAACAACAAGGAAGCTCTAGCACAAGACACATAGCTTTCTATCTTTTGTGATCTCAACGAGAATGTATCATCAGATCTGGGGACGATTCCACTAAAAAACTTTTATGGATCTATTACCCATTGCGTATTCAAGACCCTTGAACAAGAATAATAATTCGAAAAAAAATAACATTCTGCAGGAGAATTTATAAATATCACACTGTATAT